>JAAOOA010000097.1:350000-657500 GCA_012861695.1 Trematomus loennbergii
ACAACGATATATTTATTCAAATTTAGGACATTAATGGACATCTCTAAGCACCAACTATTCTATTTTTCTATTTTATATAGATAACCTACCGTTGATTGTGTGTGTGTGTGTGTGTGTGTGTGTGTGTGTGTGTGTGTGTGTGTGTGTGTGTGTGTGTGTGTGTGTGTGTGTGTGGTGTGTGTGTGTGTGTGTGTGTGTGTGTGTGTGTGTGTGTGTGTGTGTGTGTGTGTGTGGTGTTCTGCAGGTGTATGTGAGTAAAGAGGAGATCCCTGTGCGGGGGGGCGATTGTGTGTTGTGTTACTACAGCGGTGCTCTGCAGTGCGTCATCGGAGTCAGTGAACCATTCAAGGTGAGACACACAAAACACACACACACTGTACTAGGGATGGGAATGATTAATCGAATATTCGAAATTATTCAGGTCTTCGAATATGAGTTATGAATATTTTTATTAATTATCTTTTTTTTGTTTGTTGGGAGGGATGCCTAAGTTGATTACATATCATCAAATTGAATAATTCAATGTATACGACAGTGCCATAGCTAAATGTGTTAGGTGACGTCTAAAGGTGTGTTTTGCTCCGCTCACCGGTCCCTCACAGCGGGCAGAGCTGCAGGTGCTGATCTCTCTCTCGCATCCGGTAATTCACACGCGTTTATGTCCAAATCCATCAGATCTAGCTAGTTCTAGCTAATGATATGGCTGCTGCCCCTCCCTACACGCAGACTCAAACCTCATCTTATGCCCAAATGCGGCGCAAATGCGCTCCGCAGCCGTTGCGAGGTTCCGGCGCTAACAGTTCATGAGCGTGCTCCCCCGCCCCCTGTCAACACTCGCGACACATGAGTGGCCAGCCTAAACAACAATAAGCGCTGCTTGGCAACCGTGTGTGGCGGCAAAGTACATAGACATTTTGACAGGAGAGATTTAGTTTTGCCGGTATTCAACATATTTTACCAGTCATAGTCCGGTAATTATTTACACTCTAAGAAGAGTCCTACACAACAGACATGGCGTCAAAAAGGAGTAATGTGTGGAAATATTTCGACCAGGTTAGTGAGTGCGGTGTAGAGAGCAAACTATGCCAAATTAAACTTATATATATACTATACCTTGCTATACCCGCAACCTCCGTTCCAGCTGAGAGGGTCTTCTCTACAGCTGGCCTGATTGTGAATCGCCTCCGCACATGAAAGCTGTAGGCCTATAGCTGTGATCACCAGTTCAATACATTTGACAAATTCGACTTGGTTTCTATACTTATTTGAACATGTATTTATTTATTTCCAAAAGTTATTGAAACATTTTTTTTTGAAAAATAATGTTTGACATTTTTTTTTATAGGATATGTACATTTCGGTTAACCGGTTAACCGTTTTTTGGGGGGTCGAATATTCGAATACACATTTGCTTTCAAATTCCCATCCCTACACTGTACACCAACAATAATATATAAGTATGTATTTAAAAACTGTTTTAAAAAAACTGTTATGGAATTTTAAAAAATTGAATAAATGTTGACAAGAAATATAAATATAAATATTTGACTTCATGACTAATTGAAGTAAATTACTGCAGTACATAGGAATTTAAAATAAAAAGTTTTTTTTTTTCTAAATATGGCCGTGTCATAATACTCAATGCTGATTCTGCTTAATTTGCATAACAATAAACCAGTCTGAGCTCTTAAACCTGGCCCAGTTAGTCCCAGTCGGACTTCCTTCCTCTCAATACAATACAAAGGGGCTTTATTGGCATGACCACATTTTAAACATAGTATTGCCAGAGCATTCCGCACAAGGCGTTATAACAGAACAAAACAAAAATAAACACTAAACAAAATGTCAACAATACATGTGACACAACGGGGGGTTACGTATTGTAACCCTAGTTCTATAAGCACAGGCGGAGCCCTCTACTGGACTCTATTGGTACTACTCTCATCAATGATACACGAGCGTTCACACACTGAAGTTGTATAAACGTAGCCGGCCAATCAGGGCGAGCCTACCTGAATGCGCGCGCAGGCTCACAGTATATAAGGCAGCTACACCGCCTGACTGTCATCCTACACCCTCTTCAGCGAGCGGTATGTAGGCGTACACCTCGCTCTCGATGGGAGTGTACCCCTCGCTCTCGATGGGGGCTGCATTGAGCAAAATCCCCAGATACCCCACCTGCTGGTGAGGTATCTGGTGGATCCCGCCCTTGCTGCCTGGATAGTCTGTATAACTTTGTCAGACAGTCCACCCCTTCTCAGCCTGTCCCTCTCAGGAGCCAAGCCTGGAGAGGTCTGCCCAGAGTGGGTAACGCCCCTATTTCACCTGCGGTGGAAAGGTGTAGAGCAGCTATCTTGGCCATGGCTCGTGTGCAAACGTGTCCACCCCCAAAGGTGGATTGTCCTGCCGAGCCAGGGAGAACCACCATTCGTCTGGCAGGGGCCCGCCTCTTGACATGAGGCCGGCCCCCCTGTTCTCCAGAGAACGCCTTCAGAGATAAACTCATTCTCTGAGGCCTACAACCACAGGTTCTCCGCTGCGCTCAACAAGGCGGCGGAGCTGACTCCGTCCTGCCTGTTGATGTAAGTCACTGTGGTGCAGTTGTCGCTCCTCACCTCACCAGCACATGTTTTCCCTGTAGTAAGGGTTTGAAGTGCTGTAGATTTGAGGTCTCTGTGCGGCCCCGCACCCTCAGAATACCTACCATTTCTGCCACCGGAGCTCTCGTTTTCAGTGGCTGTTGCCACGACGCCTCCACACACTGCCAGATATCTGGCAACGGGGGCGAGATGAAAGCCGGTTGCGCCGGGCGGGCCGGACTGGACCGTAAAACCCCTGGCGGAGGCGGCTGGCTTCGGCGGCAGTGGTGGGGGGACGAAGTAATCTTCTTCCTCCTCAGCAAACGGAGCCATAACCCACACGGCTGGGATGGCGAACGTTGGTGGCGTCGCCTCGGCCATATCCTGGTCTCCCACGTCCACCACCTCGAGCTCGTCTTCGGCGTGGTCTGGTCCCAGGCACTAGAAACAGAGCTGGTGGGGATCGGCGCCCGCTATTAAGCCGGGCATGAGGGACAGGCCGGGTTTCCTGCAGGGCGACTCCATTTGCTTGCCTGGAGGTAAGATACTTATTACTTGTTTTTTTCGAATGCTTTTCTGCTCAGGTGTTGTCTCGCTCGCTGAAGAGAAAAGGATGACAGTCAGGAGGTCTAGCTGCCTTATATACTGTGAGCCTGCGCGCGCATTCAGGTAGGCTCGCCCTGATTGGCCGGCTACGTTTATACAGCTTCAGTGTGTGAACGCTTGCGTATCATTGATGAGAGTAGTACCCATAGAGTCCAGTAGAGGGCGGAGGGCTGTGTGAGATAGAGCAGCATAACACAAAACATACTGTAAAATAAAATCTATATATATAATACATATATCTGTCTTTTAGGTCCTTGCTTCGAAGGTTGCCATCGAGGAAGGTTTTTCTCCGGAGAGAATCAACGATCTGGATCAAATCGTAGCGGGCGAAGATTTCCTTCAGTGATCGTCAGTGTGGTACGATCCAGATCCAGATCCAGAGAAACACAGCAGGATGTTTAACCTCACTGTGATTCCCTTTAGGCAGAGTTATTGCCTGTTTATGCTGTTACATTTCCTTGACCTCTGACCTCTGACACTGTGACTCAGGGTCACTTCACTCCTTTGAAAATGAGACTTTCTCTACAGTCCTTCAACAAGTGGCTTAATCCCTGAGGAGAGGTTTTCTATGGAAACTCAGATTTAAATTGGTTAAACAGAAAGTGCTTTGATTTTGATTTAATGTTTGAGGTAATGAGGAATGGGAGGAAACAGAAAGTGAGGTATGTTGTCGGATTTGTTTAGATTAAGTATGTTTTAACACATGTAAATGCTGTGTAAACTCTGTGTGTTTATTATGAATATGTAATTAGATTGGAAAGGTGAAAGCACTGACTGCTGCTGTAATGAGAGGAAAAAGGGAGCTGCAAAACACATAGATTTTTTGTCATTTTGCAGCAAAATCAGCGATTAAATGTCAATTGTTTTACTTAGAAAATATTAATTTGTATCCTCGAAGCCATTCCTGGGAAAAAAACAACAAATTTCAATTATACCAGACTTTAAACAGGATACACCTTTATTAAAAGTACATATTTAGCTGTATTTTCCACATCTTAGAAATGCTGTTTCTCACAATCCCGATGAATAAAAGTTAAAATATTTAAAGATATCTACATAATCAAACATTTACACATGTATACAAAGTCCCACATTAAGAGGCATCAATACAACTTGAAAATATAACGGCACAAGAGTCAATATATACAAAAATAACAGTCACTTATAAACAGATGATGATGAATATGTTCATAGTCTTTGTTCAGGAGATAATCAGAGCTTTGAACTCACATTTAGGAGGAAAGGTTTGAAAAAGGAGAAGCTCCAACTAAAGATAAACATTAGGTTTCAAAGTCTGTGGGAACATTTATATTTCAGAGGTTTAGTTTTAGCAGAAATACAACTTTTATTACTTCCAGCGCTGCAGACTGCGTGTTAGCATAGCATTGATAGTGAAGAAAATACATTTTAATGAACGATGATACCAGTTTTTCCACATCGTTGTTGCACTGTTCACATTTCAAAAGTAGTTTGGATTCACTCAGAAGTATTAAATATTGGATAAAGATTATAATTAAACCCTTTAAAATCATAATCATAATGAAAATACACCTTTTGTCTCTTACCTGTAGAGCCAGTCATACATTTTTATGGTCATATTTTTTATATATTGGTTGTAGAAACGTCCGATAATTAGCACTACGGCTAAGAGAGAAGATATAAACCTTAATTTGTATTCATTTTAATGTATAGAGGGGGAACTGAGGAGGTGATATCGGCTAAAAAGTCACTCTTAATTTAGAAATATTCAGATAATTATTATTATTATAATTTAATAATTATTTTTGAATGTGCACAATCCTAGGTGTTTCAGTAATACGCTGCTGTAGGAAGATAAGAGATTTAGCAGTTTTTGTTTTATTGTCACATTTATTAATTAAACTTCAGTTGTTCCTGGAGGACTTAACGTATATATATATTTAGCTTATTATTCCCAGCTTGCTTACCCACCAGCACCTTGTTAAAATGTTAAAGTGATGCAGAAAACAACATTTCTGTTCCTCAAAACTGTATAATACTCCAGAAATATGACCAGTCAAAAAGAGTTGGTCGGCCATTTTGGAGAGCAAAGTACGGCAACCAAGAAGGACATTTCACACAGCAAGAGAAAAAACACTCAAAAAACCAGACGACATTAATAATAATAAACTTTATAGAGCACCTTTCATGCTTGAAGCGCTTTGACAGAAAATGACAGAAAATGACAATAACAAATGAGGAACATAATTAAAAACAAGGTGTAAACAAACAGAAAGAGTTATATCTTAAAACATGAACAGTGATTCTACTAACAAATTACAGTTGCCCCAAATGATAAGCCACATTAAAAAGATAGATCTTTAATTTACTTTAAATGTTTTGAATCTGAACGAGAGAGATGAGTTATTGTTATTACAATGTGATTTCCAGATTATTTGAGAACCCCTTTTAGTGGGTTAATTACATTCTAACAATAAGTGAGGAATGGATTTAACTTCAGCTACCAAACTGGAGAAATAAGACACTTTAATTGTAGGTAATCATTTATGGCATTAATAATTAATATCTTAACTGTGATTGTCTTTCATTTTATGTAAAATCTGAAATGTTTTAGTCTAGAAGAACACAACTCTGTTATTAAATCAGTGTTTTTCAAATATAGGACAAGTATTGCTAAATCTGAAAGAGCTTCCCTAGCTTTTGGATTTCTATGATGTCCTATTTGGGTTGCCCTTCGTAATATTGGGTGGTCATACCCCATATTGCACAGTTACATACAGCAACCCAATAGGACATCTGACGGCTGCCTGAGTTGCACTGCGCAAGAATGTTGGTCTGCCATAAACTGATAAACGATAAGAAATACGATAACAGAGAAATTACACAGAGTTTTTGTCTTGAATCGACTTTTTTAATGGAAATTATTTTTTTCCAGGAAGCTCAACAGAGAACGTTTTGGCCGGACTAAAACATTTCTGATTTTACATAAATGAAAGACATTCACAGTTAAGAATTAGATGTAAATTATTAATGCCATAAATGATTGAATTTCCTCAACCCACGAAAAGGAGTTATTCTCAAATAATCGGGAAATTACGTTGCAATAAAAATAATTAGGTTGTCGGGATTTTGAGTTTTTTTCTCTTCTTTGCGAAACGCTTCTGAGTCAAATGTCCTACTTGCGTTGCCGTACATAGAAATCCAAAATGGCGGATGTTGGGAAGTCACAGCGTTGTTGTTTACGTCCGCGGCACCATCTTGTATACGGGCGTCTTGAATTCACATATCTTATAAACACGATCAGCGCCACAGTATTCATTCTATATTTCCATTCCTTTTTTTAACACATAGAGAATTGTTGCACTGTTTATTGTTTATGATTATTTATAGCTTGTTGTTATAAGTGTGTACGGAGAATGTGTGTCAGAAAACTATGGATTCAGCAAGTGCCTCGACCTGTGTGTTTATCGTTAATATTCCTCACGTTATTTATCAGAACAAGGCCTCCTATTCTCAGATGATAAGTTTCTAAACCTTCACCCTCACACAGAAATCCTCTCTTGAATCTAATTGTTATTGATTAGCTGGAATCAGAAATATTAGCCAGTTTATTTTATTGTTTTTGTTTGACTTTGTATTAAAACGTGACCTTTTGAAATATTGTAAAGTACTGTAAGAGAATAGCAAAGCTTTCCAGATGCACATTAAATAAGTCTTTAACTTCAATCTTTGTGTGGTTTGTTACTAACACAATATAATGTGTGAAAAAAATATATAATTTATCAATTTGTCTTTTTTTATTTTCATTGGAAGAACATTCAGAAAAGTGTGTGGTGTGTGTTTTTAATAATAATGAATGTATTCACAGAAGCAGTTTGAACAGTTAAACTTATTATCACATATCCAATTTAACATTTCTGCTCCTAAATCTCCTCTTTTATCTCAGTAAGAAAGAAATGTAATTAAAAAGACAGACAGGAAGTAAACATCAACGGGAACATCAGAAGAAGAGAGGGTGTTTCTCAATCGCGAGTAAAGCTGCTTCAGAGCCACTATTTCAAGCATACTACGTCATCGAGTGCCGCCGAAGTACTGTTCCAATCTCCAGCATACTTGGAAATCTACCGAGCCCGGCGTACTCCGTTTGGAGAAATATCGAGGCTGCACATGAGTAGACTCCGCGGTCTTAAATCCCCACAATGCTTTGCGCACGGACCAATTTCCCCAAATCTGTGGCGGAAGATATAAGGCGGGGCCTCTCATATGACGCACACCTGCACACTTGCTAGCCTGTTCCACTCTTTGTTTTCCGAATGCCAGGAAGTATTCTTGACTCGCTTCTGAAGCAAGATGCTCGGCAGACATGTGCTACCAAGCAAGCGTACTCGCGATTGAGAAACACCCACAGACAGGAGGTAAACATCAAATGGAACAGCAGAAGACAGACAGGAAGTAAACATCAACGGGAACAGCAGAAGAAGACAGACAGGAAGTAAACATCAACGGGAACAGCAGAAGAAGACAGACAGGAGGTAAACATCAAATGGAACAGCAGAAGAAGACAGACAGGAAGTAAACAGGCACAGTATGGTCTCTGCAGTGTTTTAATAACATATCTCCCCCCCCTGATGTCCATTGGTTTGTATTCAAAACATATGATTCAGATTTGTTGTTGTATAAAACAAATGAAAGAAAAGGTGGCTTTAGGGTCTGCGCTGCTGGCTGACTGCGGTCAGACGGCCACATCCCCTGACCAATCAGGTACCGGTAACAATTTAGTACCTGACACCCATCTCTAGTTACAGGTAGCAGCATACATAACTAGCATAACTAGCATAACTAGCAGGGGCTTTCACTCACTCCAGGTTTTGCTTGTTGAGCTCTTCGTAAAGAAGGGGGTCCAGCTCTCGGAGAGCTTTGATCAGAACCCTGCTGGCTTCAACTCCTTTTTTTCGCACCGTGTCCACCACCTCTCGTGCTCCCTCTCGTGCTCCGTCATTTCGGGATTTGGTTCTGGCTGACTCCATTTGAGATTCACTGATCACTTCAGACTGAAAGAGTTTATCCAGAAGGTCCTTCAGGAGAGGTGAGAAAAACTCTTTGAATAAACTCTGTCCGAACTGAGAGCAGCCACTTGTCTGCTGGGACTCTGCTCTCTGCTGGGACTCTTTCCTCTGCTGGGACTCTGCTCTCTGCTGGGACTCTGCTCTCTGCTGAGACTCTGCTCTCTGCTGGGACTCTGCTCTCTGCTGGGACTCTGCTCTCTGCTGGGACTCTGCTCTCTGCTGGGACTCTGCTCTCTGCTGAGACTCTGCCCTCTGCTGGGACTCTGCTCTCTGCTGGGACTCTGCTCTCTGCTGGGACATTTCTCTGGGACAATTCATGTCTTGGACCTGGTAGATAAACGGGGAAAATACTTTTGTTAACCAACAATCACATTAAACAGATCTCTTAAATATTAAAGTAACTTGACAATCCCAGAGGTGGATTTCTGTTCACTTAAAGTTATAATATATAACCCTCATTCAAATGTGTAAAAACTCTACACCTGTATACACAGTACGTTTCATCACGGTCTCCTGTAATGCCGTAATCCACTTAAGCATGAGAAGCTGAAGACTACAACTCCCATGATGCCACGCTGTTTCACCACCACACTAGTTTTTACTATAGTTTTAGAACATTACAGGTTGTGTGTTTAATGTCGTAATGATGCGCTGCCATGGAGCCTTAATAGAGAAGGCTATGAGATGGAGCTTTAGAGTTATCAGTCTATCACTGGGTCTGAGCTCAGGTGGAGTCTTACCTTCCAGTGACACGAGATAACTCCACACTACGTTTCCACCTTGGTCCTTGACCTTCAAATCCACTGTCTCTGTGCTCGTCTTCAGGGAAACTTGAAATGTCGGATCGTAATCTGGTCCAAAACTTGATTCAAATCTTTTACTCTGAAACCAGAAGCAGAAGTTAAAAGTGTATCTGTTTCTTTCCTGATTGTGGATCCACATGCAGATAAATGTGTGTTAATGATCATTGTGTTCTTTAGAGGAGTATCAGAGACTCACCTCAGGCTGAATGAAGAAGCCCTCAGGTTCACAGTGCACACTGTAATCTTTGAACAGTTCCAGCTCACAGTCGGAGGAGATTGTGATGTTCTCAGCACGTTTGTGTTGATCAGCAACCTTCAGTAACAGAGTAACTTTAGTTATGCTCAGATAGTCAAGGCAACTTTATTTAAAGATCACATTAAACAACAACAAACGTTGACAGACCTGCTCCACAAAGTGATGAGATATACAATCAATCACAACATAATTATAAGTATATATTGCCTTTGTAAAGGAATATTAAAATTAGATTATTTTAATTCTTTGAGATAAGCTATTGAAGAAGCTATTCCAACGTTAACCAAAACACAAACCGTCTGTGTCAGTTACACAACACAAAAGGCTGCTGCCCAAGCTGTAAAATGTGGCTGGTAGGGATGAGATCAAGTTGTCTTGGCAGTGATTCATCTCAGCAGGTCTTTCAGTTCTGTGTGATGTGTTTAACATTATGCCATCAGTTTCCGCAGACAGAAAGACATGCTGAGAGAGAATCATACAAAACCACAAAGAGCGATCTGAAGATTTACAGTTCAGATAGATCTTATTCTTCTCCCAGCACGAGAAGGTTTGAGAAGAGGAGCAGTGTGTGTGGAAACAGCTGTGGTTTAAAACCAGTGTTTAGTCTGATGGTGAGCACATGGCCTTACCTCCTTCTTAGAGACGTTTTTCTGCAGCAGATGTACATCCAGTGTTTGCTCCTCTCTGACCGGGGGTTGAGGAACACCAGAATCTTGCCCTTTACCCGCAGAAGCAGATACCTTTTAATGATATCCCAGACCAGGCCAAAGAGAGAGAGGTGAGGCACCTTCACCACCACGTGAGTGCGTGTGACCTCCAGCGGCTCCAAGATGCTCAGGCCTTCATCAGTGATGTGGACGACAGACAACAGGCCGTCCAGGAGCAGCGCTGTGGAGCAAAGAGCTGGTCATCTGTTGCATTGCTGCTGAAACAGCTTCATCATATTCAATGTCACACCACTTTAGTTCAGAGCTAATGTTCATCTAATGTCATTCACTTTGGAGCCTCACTAGGATGTACCAGTTTATATCCTCCACCTTTTATTCTAATGTTTAATTATTGTTCCGCCCCCTGTGATCTTTCTGGATGTGAGCATTTGCTGTTATGCATAAACTTTATTAATTCTTTTTATTCACAAGACTGCTGAAATGTTTGTAATCTGCTGCCAGAACAGCTTGACTGTGTCCGGTCTCATGTCTGAGTGATTCTCTAGATGTGTGAAGAGTTTTCTAAAGCTTTTAGGGCGTAGAAAGTCTAACTTATAAATGTTGTTGTCTGTTGTTTTGTTTTGTACATGGTTCAGCTAGACTGACAATGTAAAGAGCAGAAAGAGCAACAGATGAATAACAAAGTAAGAATTAATCAAACTGCTAGCTTAGCATCACAACAGTAACAGAGAGTTAGCGTTGAGTTAGCACTGTTAGCAGCTGAGCATGCTGTGGACTGACCAATCACAGTTTAAATCTCTTTAATATTACAGTGAGGAGACTGCAGAGGGCCAAAGAAAAACTAACTCAGTATTTAGAGCTGCATTGCATCGTATGCTTCAATAATGATGTCATGCAACACATCGACTACGGTAAATGGATGTTTTAATAATTTCATTCTTCTTCTTTTGAAACAGATTTGGTGCCTGAATTATACTGTTGCTATATTTGTTAAACTAGTTTAATAAAGCTGCTTTATAACTCTTGAACGCTAGTGAATAGTATAAAGTGCTAATCATTATATAAGTGTATTTGTTAACACTAGATGTCTTTACCATCCTCTGTCTCACTGTGTGGCAGGTGGAGCTGGCAGACGGCAGCTTCATCAGAACTCTTCACGTTGAACAGCGGCCCTGCTGCTTCTTGCCAGTGATTGGAGGAGGCTCTCCTCCCAAGGGACCGTCCTGTACAGAAGCTCCGCCTCCTGAGCCATGACGAACACCAGGCCAGTCGAATCACACTGGAACTCACCTGGACCAGGACACCTGAACCTGTAGACACACAGGGGACAAGTTACTACAACAAGCCTTCACTGGCCTGTGTTCTGACTGACAGGTGTTCATCCAGCTGGAGTCTGACCTGGAGGAGGGTTTGTTGAAAGATCTGAAACACCTGATGATTACAGGAACATCACTGAAGATGTGTCCACATGCATCAGAATGTGTGTGTAAACACATTTTCATTAAATTAACAAAATGTCTAGTCCAGCGAGGATCTAGACTAGTACAAGAACACAATCCCTCCTACGCACAGGCCTTTTCTCATCTCACTAATTCCCCTCCTCGACTCCCCTCCTCGACTCCCCTCCTCGACTCCTATCCTCGTGTCTTAGTCCCGCCCACAGGAGATGCGAGCGGAGGAGTGAGGAGGGGAGCCGAGGAGAGAGGAGGGGAAGCAGCAGGCGGTTAGAGAAATGAGAACTCCTCTCCTCTGAGCAGTCATTTTATAGACGTCCATTAATGATGACATGAGGCACGCAGCCCTCTGTCTGATGGACAGAACTGTGTTCATGACGACTTATATATTTACTTTTAATTATTTCACAGTGCGGTATAATGAGACAATAACCTGTTTAGCCCTGAGCCTGTTTTTCAGGTCTCAGGCTCGAAAATGACATTGCCAGAACAAATGACCATATCTTCCCTTCTAAAAGGGTTAAATTAATAATATTTTTTCTCAAAGTAAAAAGCCATAAAGCTGTGAGTTGGATGTAGAAAAGTCAGAACAATATAGATGTTTTTTATTTTAAAGAAAATTCAGATTTTACATAGTAAAAAACTGTAAATGATAGTGTCCGTCCAATAATTATTTTTTACTTACAGTGAAAACTACCCTTGGATGATGGTAAGTAGACTAAAAGCTTTAGGAATCCAAAGTACAACATATAATAAGTACCCTGTATCAAGATTGATGCAAAACAAGTGACATTTGACCTTTTTAGAGATTTAGCAAAAAAACTCCACCTCTGAGGTGATTTGGGTGGAAATGGGGGTTTTACCGTTTCTCTGGAACCCATTGGTCGATTTTGGTGATTGACATCTCTTTCTGACCGTTAGAGCCAATAGAATCGAAGGGGGGTTTTCACATAGACTCCAACGTTAACACAAAAAGGTGGGGGCTTTGCGCATGTAGTTTTGCATGAGAGTGAAGCTATCTCTCGCTCTGACATCTAGAAACGAAAAGCAGTTTTATTGCTCATGGATTATCAGAAATCATTTCAAAGGGACACAGACACATTGGATTAACCTATGGATTAACTTCATTAGCGTTTTTATCGTTTTTAATGCCATTGAAGACCACTTTTGAGCAGACTACGACACAAGGTAACCATGTTAGCATTTTTAGCTACCTAGCGCCACATGTTTTGATGTCTGTTTTTGTTTATAAAGTCGTGATTTCGTATAATTGAGTGATAATGAGGGTACCCTTCGATTCTGTGTCACCTCACGATGTGAATCGATGTCATGGATCTGCAGAAAAGATAAATAATAAGGTTTTGTGAGTGAATTTCGGTGCAGTAATCTGTTAGCATTTTTCGCTCGTTTTATTTGAAAAAAAAAAAAAAGATCAGTTAGATGAGTTTCTTCCCGTTACATGGATATAAAACATTCATAGTTTATTAAATGAACATGCCCTCAGACACTGTTTCCTGCAAGATGTTGCGGCAGTGCCCCGGTACCGGGGTCTCTCGGGCTTAACAGGATAACAGGCTACAGATGCGGACATATATACACACACACCACATATATATTTATATAAATATATACAATTTCAGATTCAAACAAGTATGAGAGCACTCTCATAATAACGTAACACTATCAGAGACTGGATATATTCCCCCCCCCCCCTCTCTGGTCGCTACAATGAGGAAATGAAATTACGGGCCAAAAGTTTTATTTACAAGTATTAAAAGTAAGCAGAGGACCCAAACCAACTGACACCCGTCTGTCTGCAGCATCTACACACCACACACACACACACACACCACACACACACACACACACACACACACACACACACACACACACACACACACACACACACACACACACACACACACACACACACACCACCCACACACACCACACACACACACACACACACACACACACACACACACACACACACACACACACACACCACACTACCACACGCACTTACAGCTCCTAAAGCATATCATATATATCAGGATAAGCCATTGTGTATTTTATTATGTGAAGCACTAAATGGTTTTAGAAAAATATCGACTCTTTGTTTGTAGATATCTACTAAACTAAAGCATACAAATAAAGAGAGTAATGTAGGCCTGTTATACTGAGTGATATATATTACACACACTGCTCTGCTTTCTGCACGGACCTAACAGCTGTTCTCTCTGTAAATATCGCATCGCGATTCAAGCAGTTAATAAAATGATATCCAGGGGATGCATGCACGACTCTTTTAACATCACTGTTGCCGGAAATACATCCGCGGAGAATCCACGGAGGACCCATCAGTGTATCCTCAATTATAGCTCCTCCAGAGAGCCTCCTCGATGCTCGATCCTCGGTCCTCGAGTGCATTTAGAGAAATGAGACGTCCTTCAACATGGCGCGCTGAAATCCATTTCCGGGTCACTACCAGAGGACCGAGGATTCGAGGAGAGACATTTGTGAAATGAGAGAGGGCCACAGAGGCATTATTTTATTTACGTCTGTTGGAAAGATTGGATGCAATACCTCAAGGTGAAAGACATGAAATCAAACACAATGAAATGAATATATATTTTGTATGTGTTTAAAAATAATGTTTGGTCTTGTTATAGGATTACCTGTATGAAGACTCAATTGTGTGTTCAGGTGAGAAGGATTCAGGAGCCTGGAACAAACAAAGTTAGTTATTTTAATAGAGTTAAGTTCTAGCTTCATGAAACCAAACCACAATTCCACAACATATTCAGACCAATTTGAAAAATGCAAATGAGTCTGGATCATCTGAGTTCATTTTCAATTTCAAACAGGTTATTAACGGGTTAACATGTCACAGCAGTACCAGCCAATCACAGCACAGTATTACCAGCCAATCACAGCACAGTAGTACCAGCTAATCACAGTAACAGCCAATCACAAAACATTGGGGCGGGATATTGTTTTGGTTTCTAGATAAATTGCGATTTAACTTGACAGCCCTAATAATTATATTTCATTCAGTGATGAAATAAATATGCTTCACTCTGTACAACTGCTCCTCTCACCTTTCTGTCTGTCTTCACTCCCTGTTCCATATCGGAGTCACCTGATGGAGAGAGGTGGTGACAGAGAAAAATTATAATAAAACAATAATAATAATTCTTGTACTATAAATATATTTTAAGACCAGATTGAATGTACAATAGTTTGATGAATGGAGGATATGGTTTCAGTACTCACAGGTCTTCTGGATCTTGGCTCTGATCGTCTCACCTCTAATCCTGCAGGGATGAACACAATCCAATTTCTTTTGATAAAGTTTCAAATATGTGTTTGTTCTTTGAGTTAGTCAGCTTCGGAGTCCTGACTGATCTCATGCTTTACATCCCATCATATCTTCTCTGCAAACACTATGACTGACTGCCACAGCTCTCAGCTGCATTACAGGAAGTAACTGCTCATTAGGCTAGAAACTAAAAACATGACAAGAAACAAAACAGAAAACCTTTTCCACTCGTCTGTAAATCCTACATGTCTGTTAGAAAGTTGCTAACTAACTAAATGTGGCTTTGCACTTTCAGTTTACAATATATAGTTTATGGAAGAATGAAAGAGCCTGCAGTCAGTGGGTAACATCACTGATCTGTTGTGATTCCCCAGTGAGAGAAACACCTCCTGTGTTTAATACAATACTGCTGAACCAGCAGAGACTGAGGTCTCATTCACACCTCATAGTCCGCACATATGATTATACAATCAGACAACGTGCGATAATTTTTTGACACATATAATGAGAGATGTTCTGCAGTCAGGAGGAGGTTTCACGGACAACAGGTGGTTCTGACTTTTATGTATAGTTGACGGAGCATTTTTACACGACACTCTCCAACACTTTATTCCTGCTACAGTCTTTCACTAAAGATTTTGAAGACATCCGCGTTCTTGTGACACTAAATACTACACTTCCTTTGTTTTGCTGCGGACTGCGTTCACACAGAGATGAACCACTCTAGAGTTCACTAGCAAGAGGTCCGAAGTCGGACTGCGTTCATACCAACCGAAACGAACCGCACCAAGGGGTTAAACGCACCAGGGTTCGATTCAACCGACTAAACAAGGCTGGTGCGACCTGAGTCGACCCCTTACTGACCTGAGAGTCTCCAGTCTGCAGTCTGGAATCTCCAGAAGATCTCTCAGCAGCTTCACTCCTGAATCCTGCAGATCGTTGAGACTCAGGTCCAGATCTCTCAGATGGGAGGGGTTGGACTTCAGAGCTGAGGCCAGAGAAGCACAGCTGATCTCTGACAACCTGCAGTTCATCAGACTGAATAAGAAAACATGATGTAACTTTAGAAAACAATTTTCCTGTTTGAAATAATTCAAGTTTAATAATCTGCTCAGAGCTGAAGAAGTTTAGAAAGTGGAAACTCAAAACAGGTTAAAACTGTAAGATACAGAAAGAGGAAAATATCTCTCATTAATATTAACCTGCTAATCCCGAGAGACCCCGGTACCGGGGCACTGCCGCAACATCTTGCAGGAAACAGTGTCTGAGGGCATGTTCATTTAATAAAACTATGAATGTTTTTATATCCATGTAACGGGAAGAAACTCATCTGATCATGATCTGTAACTGATCTTTTTTTTTTTTTTTTAAAAGAAAACCCACAATGCTAACACTGAGCCTCTGAATTAGCAACGAGCGAAAAATGCTAACACCTTACTGCACCGAAAATCACTCACAAAACCTTATTATTTATCTCTTCTCTACATCCATGACATCGTTTCACATCGTGAGGTGACACAGAATCGATGGACCCCACATTATCACTGAATTATACGAAATGGCGACGTTATAAGCAAAAACGGACATCAAAACAGTTGATGCTAAGTAGCTAAAAATGCTAACATTTTTACCTTGGCTCTGTAGTCTCTCCAAAGTGGTCTTCAATGGCATTAAAACGATAAAAACGCTGCTGAAGTTAATCAATAGGTTAATCCAATGTGTCTGTGTCCCTTTGAAATTATTTCTGATAATCCATAAGCATTAAAACTGATTTTCCGTTTCCAGATGTCAAAGCTAGAGATTACTAAATTACATGCGCGAAGCCCCACCTCTTCTCTTCACAATGAGTGTGTGTGGGGGACTCCCCCTTCGATTCTATTGGCTCTAACGGTCAGAAAGAGTTGTCAACCATCAAAATCGAGCAAGGGGGGCCAGAGATATGGAAAATCCACCCAAATGACCCCAGAAGTGGTTTCTTTTTGCTAAATCTCTCTAAAAAGGTCAAATGTCACTTGTTTTGCATCAATCTTGATACAGGGTACTATTATATGTTATACTTTGGATTCCTAAAGCTTTTAGTCTACCTTACCATCATCCAAGGGTGGTTTTCACTATAAGTAAAAAAGAATTTTTGGACGGACACTATCATTTACAGTTTTTACTATGTAAAATCTGAATTTTCTTTAAAATAAAAAACATCTATATTGACTCTGACTTTTCTACATTCAACTCACAGGTTTATCATTACTTTGAGAAAAAAGATTATTAATTTAACCCTTTTAGAAGGGAAGATATGGTCATTTGTTCTGGGAATGTCATTTTCGAGCCTGAGACCTGAAAAACAGGCTCAGTGCTTAACAGGTTAAAGACAACGTGCTTCTACTTCAATAAAACGAGGAGACTTCACATCTGAAACTCTGCTCCATCTATACTAACTCATGATGTGCAGCCAGACAAATACAAACCACAGAAACTGATTCAATTCAAGATCACAACGTTTACAAAGATCACAATTCAGGATGAATTTTAAATGTGAAGAAAAACATCCAGAATATGTATTTTAGGAACAGTGGAGTCATCAAATCACAGCATCTTCAGAGTAAACTATTTAGTCAGTATAAGCATCATGTAGCTCCAGAAACATGTTGGAAACAGCAACAACTTTTTGTTTTTAAAGCACTAAATGGGCTGGCTCCGGCCTATATAGCTGAACTCCTCCAGTGCTACACCCCAACAAGAGCTTTAAGGTCTGCTGACCAGCTGTTGCTGATAGAGCCCAAGACCAGGCTCAAAACCCGAGGGCACCGAGCCTTCGCAGCAGCTGGCCCTAGGCTCTGGAACACTCTGCCCCTCCATGTGAGGTCGGCCCAGACCCTAGGGGTTTTTAAATCTACTCTTAAGACACACTTCTTCTCCCTGGCCTTTTAGTCAGAGCGGAGCCCGACTCCTGACTTTTCCCTGTGTTTTTTTAAAAATATCTGTTGTAATTTATTGTCTTTTATTGTGATTATAGAAATGTGTTTTTATGTGATTGTAGTTATTACATGTACAGCACTTTGGCCCGACCAAAAATCGCTTTTAAATGTGCTTTATAAATAAACCTTGATTTGATTTGATTTGGAACAACTGAAAATACTTGTTAGCGTTGGATAGTTTTAATATAATTATTTAATTGTTGTATTTTATATAATTTGTTAAAATCATGATGGAGAATACACGATTAATTTCAGTTGTTTAAAAGGTTCAGAGTGAATTCTGCAGTGAAGGTTTTTTTTTGTTATATATATATAAATGTAAAGATCAACATTGCATTATGTAACTCTAGCATTAAGATGCTCAGTGAGGATCAGTGTGATATCAAGGCAGGCAAGGCAAGTATATTTATATAGCACCTTTCAACACAAGGGAATTCAAAGTGCTTTACAAAAATGAAAGACATTCATAGCATTTAAGAAACATATATGAAATGATATCTAAAAACACTCATTTAAAAGCAAAGATACATGAATTACAGTTACAGTACAGTGTGAGATACACACATCTGAACGAACCACCCTTTGGAAAAGTATAATCATCTGACCCCATGGTACCTTTTAGTTTTCGCCGAAACTATTCCTCTTTTTTATTTTTAAGTTTGCCTTGTCTTTCTAGGACTTTTTTGGTATCCTCCGTGAACCAGGGTCTTGAAACCAAAACTAATTCCTGTACCCCATGGTACCTTTTTAGTTTTCGCTTTTCTTTAAATGCACATTAGTTAAAGGTAGGGTAGGTAAGTTTGAGAAACCGGCTCGAGATCGCTAGAATTTGAAAATACACAACCGGAGAAAATCTGCCACATCCTTATAGAGCCCCTCCTCCAACACACACGAACGCGCACATGACCAATGAGGGCACGAGATAAGTTTGTGCACAGATGGAAGGCTGACAGGCAGGTAGGCCATCCAGTTATTTTAGCCGGGCCGGCTAAAATGATTGGTCGTGCTTTTTACAGTATTACGGCTTCCACAGATGACATTTTTGTATGGATTTTTTGTCAAAGCACTTCAGATATTCATTGCTATCGGGATGTTAAGAGCATTCCATGGAATATAACAAAAATTGTATCTCGAGCCGGTTTCTAAAACGTACCTACCCTACCTTTAAGTTTAAGTTGTCTTTTCTAGGACTTTTTTGGTGCGAACCAGGGTCTTGAAACCAAAACGGCACACGTAGGGGACTTTAACCACCTACGAGGGGACTTTAACCCCAATAATGACTTTAACTACCTTTGGGGGGACTCAACACAATGCAATTCAAAGTGCTTTACAAAAATGAAAGACATTAAGAAAATGGCATTAAAAAGCAGAGATAATAAAAGTTACAGTGCAGTTTAAGATATGAATATATCAATTAAAAGCAGCGGCAAAAAGAAAAGTCTTCAGCCTGGATTTAAAAGTAGTAAGAGTTGCAGCGGACCTGCATGTTTCTGGTAGTTTGTTCCAGATATTTGGAGCATAATAACTGAACGCTGCTTCTCCATGTTTAGTTCTGACTCTGGGGACAGAAAGCTGACCAGTCCCTGAAGACCTGAGAGATCTGGATGGTTCATAATTTAGCATTAAAGGCCTCCATCGTTATCCTTTCTTACAGTGCAGACGCTTTTCTGCTTGCTCTTGCCTCTGCTTACTTTTTATGCTGATTTTCCTATTCTTATTCTCTGAAAACTTCGAGCAGCGGCTCCTGGACATTAACTTATCACTGGGACAGTTATTCATCGTAAATAGACGGAGGGTTTCAGCCATATTTCAACATTTTTACGACGACCTCAGTCTTACAGTAGCGTGGCCTAGCAACAGCTAAAGCCTGGTAGGCTACTGCATGCTATTTAGCTTAAGCTAGTTGGTAGCAAAATGCCTCCGTTCTCTACAGATGACTTCCACAAACTTCACAGAAGATGGCTGTGTTGGAAATGAAAATGCAACGGTTGGAAGTTAACGTGGAAGTGAATGGACTATGTTGTGGGAATAACACCACTTTACCAGTGTTGCAAATAATGGAAAAGGGTATGCTAACTCACAGCTAGTTAGCAGCTACAAGGTTTCCAAGGAACAGGAGGGCTGTGTACTGGGTAATAAATCTACAAGTGGTAGTCCTCCCTGGAACTCTCTGGGTGCAAAGCCTAAGAGTAAATCATTTCCATGGGATTTGGGAGGACGAATAACAGGCAGAGCCCAGCGCTCTGAAATCTGTGATGCGACCGGCTGGCCTGCATTGTTATCACCCAGGAAGAGTGCCTCTTCAACCCCTATTCATACTAGGAAACAGCCGTGGACAGCTGCTAAAGGGAGAACTACAAACAATCCTCCTAAACCACCAAGTGTGCCAATCCAGAACAGATACGCTCCGCTGACCGAGAACCGGAGATCTCTTTCTGATGACCTGGATAACCTGTCCTCTTCACACAGCAGGGTAAGGACCAATAGCTACTCCAAAAGTAAAAGGCTAGAGGGAAAGCTAACGACTGGGCCTGAAACTCTGATTGTGGGTGACTCTGCTGTAAGAGATGTAAAAGGTCTGTGTAGTAAGAACAACACCAAAGTACTCTGTTTTCCCAAGGATATGGTCTCCGACTTGGCTGAGAAGATCCTGCATATTGGGGCTGAACATCCGACTGTGAAGAATGTGGTACTACATATTGGAACAAATGATGTTGTGAAACAACAGTCAGAAGCGCTGAAAGAAGACTTTAAATGTCTGTTGGAAACTGTCAGCTCTCTAAATGCGGAGGTGTTCATCAGTGGCCCTCTACCGCCAGTCAGAAGAGGAGTGGAGAGATTCAGCAGACTGTTTGCATTGAACACGTGGCTTTCAGCTGCCTGTACTGACCATTCTGTCCATTTTATTGACAATTTTAACTTTTTCTGGGATCGCAGACATCTTTTTAAGGCAGATGGAGTTTGCCTGAACAAGTCAGGAGTGAAATTGTTTATCTCTAACATATTCAACTGCCTGCGTCAGCAATCTGTTCCCTCTGCCAAGGACAAGCGGCAAGAGGAATCAAAACAGGAGAAAGACACAACACATTGCAGAAAACCCTGAAGAAGTATCACTGCACCCGCCTGAGGAATGTTCTGATTATGGGAGACCTATGACACAAATGGAGGAGTCTCCACTGCCCGTCACCCCCCCTGTCAACGCCTTTGAGGATACTCTTCATTCATCCCCCAGCTCTCTCTACTCTCCGCTCACCCTTTCACCCTCGCCCTCCCCCCTGGAGTTCGATGACCGCATGAAGGCGATACAGGGTTGGCAGCATGTCCTTTACCCCCGCCCCTCAACGACGCCCACCAAAATCACCGAAGACAAGACGCGCACCATCTCCCCGTCTTCATCACCATGCCTACCACAATCATCCAAACCAAAACAATACAAGGAAGATGGAAGCAGATTTCCAAACCCCCCTTCCTACAGTGTAGCCCTCACCCTGCCCTCCTATGATGAGAGGAGCAGGGTGGTGGGTCCTCCCTCCCCTTCAAAGCCTGATAGGGATGTGTGTGTACAAAACGCTGCAAACTGATATTTGCTGGGTCCAGGCTCAAGGGCGTATGGCACTCTCAACTTTTCCAAGGACATGCCGGGGCCCTTCCTGCCAGTAGCTTTGCCGATATCTGTGTTGATAGGTAATAGATTAAGAGCAGTGAATCATCTTAGATACAGGAAGCGCTCAAATGTTTTTGTGAGTTTATCAAATTTAGCAGTGATTCCATGTCAGCCACAGCTTGTTACAACCTGACTGATAGTGTTTTAACGAACTTAAACTAGCTTTATTAAATGTCAGGTCTTTGGCAGGAAAAACATTTTTAATCAATGATTTTATCACTGAGCACAATCTCGATTTTATGTTCTTAACAGAAACTTGGATTGAACAAAATAACAGTGCAGCTGTTCTTATCGAATCAACCCCTCCCAACTTTAGTTTTATGAGTCAGGAAAGAATGCATAAGAAAGGAGGTGGAGTTGCTATTTGTTCAATGATTCCCTTCAATGCAGGAAGACATCTTATGGGAACTTTGCTTCTTTTGAATATGTGGCCCTTCAGCTGAAATGCTCCTCTCGAGCTCTGTTCCTAAATATCTATAGACCACCCAAATACTGTGCAAGCTTTTTTGATGATTTTACCGAGTTGCTGTCTATAGTGTGTATTGACTTTGACCGTCTAGTCATTGTTGGTGATTTTAACATCCATGTTGACAACCCCCAGGGCTAAAGAACTGTTTTGTGTTCTTGATAGCTATGGACTGACTCAGCATGTGACGGAGCCCAGCACAATAAGGGGCACACTCTGGACTTAATTATCTCAAAGGGTCTGAATATCTCTGAGGTTGTGGTGACTGATGTTGCACTCTCTGACCATTCCTGTGTTTTCTTTGAGAGCTCTATTTCTGTTCACAAAAATGTTAAAAAAGAGGTAACCACAAAGCGATATTTAACTGAAAATACTAGGGAAATGTTTACTCAGAATTTTCTTCCACACTTGCCCCTGCTAACATCTCAGTAAATGAGCTAGTAGATCATTTTAATTCAAAAATTAAAATGTTATAGATCCATTGCTCCAACTAAGGTAAAGGAAGTGTTAGGCAAAAAATATCTCCATGGAGAAAGGCCATGACCGTGAGAAAGAAAAAAGAGTGTCGAAAAGCTGAACGTAGGTGGCGAAAAACAAATCTCCAGGTTCACTTTGAAATCTATAAAGAGAGACTTGGCCTTTATAATTTGGAATTGAAAAACGCACGACAGTCTTTCTTCTCTGACATCATTACCAAAAACAAAAACAACGCACGTGCCTTGTTTGCTACCGTCGACAGACTAACTAACCCCCCAGTGTCAGTAGCCTCTGAATTTCTATCCACCAGGGCGTGCAATGATTTTGCCTCCTTCTTCACTGACAAAATTCAGACATTATTCAACTTCTGAAATCCTCCTCCTGCTGCCTTGATATTATTCCAACAGGATTTTTCAAAGATGTTTTTCCTTGCATGGCCTCAGATCTACTTCATATGGTAAACAAATCTCTTCACTCAGGTATTTTTCCACAGGCCCTGAAAACTGCAGTCATTAAACCGCTCTTAAAAAAGAATATCTAGATGCTTCAGTAATGAACAATTACAGGCCCATATCAAACCTGCCATTTCTAGGTAAAATCATTGAAAAAGTTGTTTTTCAACAGTTGAGTAACTTCTTGCATTTAAATAACTGTTTCGATGTGTTCCAGTCAGGCTTTCGTCCAAACCACAGCACTGAGACTGCTCTTGTAAAGGTCTTCAATGACATCCACTTAAACACAGACAGTGGCAGAATTCAGTGTTAGTATTATTAGATCTCAGTGCTGCGTTTGACACTGTTGACCACAACATATTACTAGACCGCCTGGAAAACTGGGTGGGACTTTCGGAAACAGTTCTAAATTGGTTTGAATCCTACTTAAAGGACAGAAACAACTTTGTTTCTATAGGTAAATACACATCTGAGTTGACAAATATGACATGTGGGGTACCTCAAGCTCCATCTTGCGGCCTCTTCTCTTTAGCCTGTTACGCATCGCCCCCCGCTACCGGGCGGATAAACGCGTCATTTGCAGGAAACAACGTCTAAGGAATCTTAATATTTAATAAACTATGAATGTTTTATATCCATGTAACGGGAAGAAACTCAGCTAACTGATCTTTTTAAAACAAATCCCAAAAAAAACCCACAATGCTAACACTCAGCCTCTGAATTAGCCACGAGCGAAAAAATGCTAACCTATCACTGCACCTAAACTCACTCATAACTCCCTTATCACTTATCCGAGATGCACAGCCAACCCATGGATTAGCATCGCCTGGAGACACAGAATCGTGGGGTGCCCACCTCAACACTCAGTGATAAACATTTGCGACGCTATAAACGAAAACGTACATCAAAACATGTGGCGCTAGGTAGCTACAAACGCTAACATGGTTTACCTTGGTCAAACTGGCCTTCAATGGCATTAAACGATAATTCATAGGTTAATCCAATGTGTCTGTGTCCTCTTTGAAATGATTTCTGATAATCCATAAGCAATAAAACTGCTTTTTCGTTTCCAGATGTCAGAGCGAGAGATCGCTTCACTCTGTGCAAACCTGCATGCGCGAAGCCCCCACCGTTTGTTTTCACAATGAGTGTTGTGGGGGACTCCCCCTTCGATTCCATTGGCTCTAACGGTCAGAAAGAGGTGTCAACATCATCAATCGACCAAGGGGGGCCAGATATATGGGAAAAAAACATTTTCACCCAAATCACCTCAGAGGTGGAGTGGTTTTGGCTAAACCTCTCTAAAAGGTCAAATGTCACTTGTTTTGCATCAATCTTGATACAGGGTACTTATTATATGTTGTACTTTGGATTCCTAAAGCTTTAGTCTACTAACCCATCATCCAAGGTAGTTTTCACTATAAGTAAAAAATAATTTTTGGACGGACACTATAATTTACAGTTTTTTACTATGTAAAATCTGAACTTTCTTTAAAATAAAAAACATCTATATTGATTCTGAATTTTCTACATCCAACTCACAGGTTTATCATTACTTTGAGAAAAAATATTATTAATTTAACCCTTTTAGAAGGGAAGATATGGTCATTTGTTCTGGGAATGTCATTTTCGAGCCTGAGACCTGAAAAACAGGCTCAGAGCAGGTTAACGTCTACATGCTACCACTGGCTCAGATAATGAAGAACAACAAAATAAGTTACCATAGCTATGCGGATGACACACACATTTACGTAACAATTTCACCAGGAGACTATGCTCCAATTCAAACAATGAGTAAGTGCATTGAACAAATCAATGACTGGATGCGTTAGAACTTTCTCCAATTAAACAAAGATAAAACTGAGGTAATGGTTTTTGGAGCCAAGGCAGAACGTATAAAAGTTAGCGCTGAGCTTCAGTCTGCAATGTTCAAACAACAGATAAAGCCAGAAATCTAGGTGTAGTCATGGACTCTGACCTGAGTTTCAATAGTCACATTAAAACAGTTACTAAATCTGCCTACTATCACCTAAAGAACATATCTAGGATTAAAAGACTAATGTCACAGCAGGATTTGGAAAACTTGTCCATGCTTTTATCTTCGGTAGACTCGACTACTGCAATGGTGTCTTCACAGGTCTCACTAAAAATCTATTAGAAAGCTTCAGCTGATTCAGAACGCCGCTGCTCGAGTCCTCACTAACACTAAGAAAGTGGATCACATCACTCCTGTTCTGAAGTCTTTACACTGGCTTCCTGTGTGTCAAATAATAGATTTCAAAATACTGCTGCTGGTTTATAAAGCTTTGAATGGTTTAGGCCCAAAATACATTTCTGACCTACTGCTAAATTATGAACCATCCAGACTCTCAGGTCATCAGGGACTGGTCAGCTTTCTGTCCCCAGAGTCAGAACTAAACATGGAGAAGTTCAGTTATTATGCTCCAAATATCTGGAACAAACTCAGAGAAACCTGCAGGTCCGCTGCAACTCTTACTACTTTTAAATCCAGGCTGAAGACTTTTCTTTTGTCGCCGCTTTTAATTGAACTATTCACATCTTAAACTGCACTGTAACTTTTATCCATGTATTTTTTCTTTTAATGTTTATTTTTTATCTTTTCTTTTTAATGACTGATTTTAAATGCCATTTTCTTAATGTCTTTCATTTTTTGTAAAGCACTTTGAATTGCCTTGTGTTGAAAGGTGCTATATAAATAAACTTGCCTTGCCTTGCCTTAGGTCAGAAATGTATTTTGGGCCTAAACCATTCAAGCTTTATAAACCAGCAGAAATATTTTTGAAATCAATTATTTGACACAGGAAGCCAGTGTAAAGACTTCAGAACAGGTGTGATGTGATCCACTTTCTTAGTTTAGTGAGGACTCGAGCAGCGGCGTTCTGAATCAGCTGCAGCTTTCTAATAGATTTTTTAGGGAGACCTGTAAAGACACCATTACAGTAGTCCAGCCGACTGAAGATAAAAGCATGGACAAGTTTTTCCAATCCTGCTGTGACATTAGTCTTTTTATCCTAGATATGTTCTTTAGGTCATAGTAGGCTGATTTAGTAACTGTTTTAATGTGACTGTTGAAACTCAGGTCAGAGTCCATGACTACACCTAGATTCTGGCTTTATCTGTTGTTTTGAACATTGCAGACTGAAGCTCAGCGCTAACTTTTATACGTTTTGCCTTGGCTCCAAAAACCATTACCTCAGTTTTATCTTTGTTTAATTGGAGAAAGTTCTGACACATCCAGTCATTGATTTGTTCAATGCACTTACTCAGTGTTTGAATTGGAGCATAGTCTCCTGGTGAAATGGTTATGTAAATTTGGGTGTCATCCGCATAGCTATGGTAACTTGTTTTGTTGTTTTTCATTATCTGAGCCAGTGGTAGCATGTAGATGTTAAAGAGAAGAGGCCCCAAGATGGAGCCTTGAGGAACCCCACATGTCATATTTGTCAACACAACTCTCACATATTAACCCTCCTGTTGTGTTCGTTTTCCCCCCTTAATTTGGTGTTTGGGGTCAAATTTGACCGGTCCTGTTTTAACTGCTATACATTAACACAAAAACCATTAATCATCACCAAATGTCATTTAACACCCTTTCAAACAGTACATATTGTATCAGACTACTGGTATACATTAAAACTGCAGTAAATATACAAAGATAGACACTGAACATGTATGGCGTGTGCCAGTGTGATCCATGTGGGGGGATGGGCACATACGAGCGGGAAATGTATCAAATTGTTCTGTGTGTTTGTGTGTTTGTGTGTGCCAGGTGTGATTCACATGGGGGATGGGCACATAAGGGGGGGGAACATCTAGAGCAGTGGTTCCCAAACGGTGTGCCGCGGCACACTGGTGTGCCGTGAGGCAAGTCCGGGTGTGCCGTGGGATTTTGTGACAACCATACATTATTATTGCAATATACAACTACACAAAAATAATTATTTTTTAATTTACTATATCAGTACTTTGTATGCATTCATTTCATAATACAGAGGCAAACTCTATACTTAAAAACAATTCTTTAAAAAAAAATCCTCACAGTACCCCATATTTCACTGTTAACGCAGTTGCAGGTGGGAATTATAAGACCGTGACACATCGAAGGCTGAAGGACAACATTAAAACAGAGAAACACGCAAGAGGGAAAATGGAGCGCTTTCTTGTGCAGAGACTGCCGACAACCCACCACCGAAAGAAAAAGGAAAAAAACTGTCAGCAGACAGTATCATGAAAGTTACCTGTCTTATGGCACTGCAGGCGAGCAGCAGATTTTCCCTACAATAGACGAATCTACAACATAAGTGGGGCTGCCCAACTTCTGGCAAACGTCAGATATGTTGATGCTGATCTATCAAAGAGACGTTTTTCTTTTGCAAAGAAATGGAAAGCCATACTACGGGAGAAGAAATATTCAGGGTAACTAATAACTATTTAAAAGAGAACAGTCTGACCTGGAATATGTGCGTCAGTCTTTGCACAGATGTTGCGGCAAGCATGACGGGGAGAGTGAAAGGATTTATTGCTAAGGTGAGAGCACAAAACCCACATATCGTGACAAACCACTGCATTTTGCATAGCGAGGCATTAGTTGCCAAAACCATGCACCCGGAGTTGACTGAGGTGCTGAATCAGGCTGTGCAGATGGTGAATTACATCAAATCAAGGCCCCTGAAATATCGCCTCTTCTCCCAGCTGTGCGCCGAGATGGGAGCCGACCACCATAGCCTGATCCTCCACAATTTTTAATGTTGTGACCTGTCTGGTTTAAATGAGTGTGTTGCTGCTTTAATGAAGCCTAATTTGATAAAGTTTCAAATTAATTTCTGAAATATTTCGTTAATAAATATTTCATGAGTAATATAGTTGTCTTTGTCACATTTTATTTGGCATTAGTAAATAATTATGCACATTTACAGATATTTTACATGATATGAGTGATAACACGTGTTAGGGCTATTTTGCACAATAGGTGTGCCTTGAGATTTTTACTTGTCCTTTGGTGTGCCTTGGGCACAAAAAGTTTGGGAACCACTGATCTAGAGTATGTGTGTGTGTGTGTGTGTGTGTGTGTGTGTGTGTGTGTGTGTGTGTGTGGTGTGTGTTGTGTGTGTGTGTGTGTGTGTGTGTGTGTGTGTGTGTGTGTGTGTGTGTGTGTGTGTGTGTGTGTTGTGTGTGTGTGTGTGTGTGTGGTGTGTGTTGTGTGTGTGTGTGTTTGATCTGATCCAGATGGTTACTAATTCCTTTTCTTTATGGCGGTCATTTTTGACCGGAACACCATGGGTGTTACAAAGTTTACTAAATCATCCAAAATTCAATGAAAGTGGTGATCAGCAATTGTATATGTTCAAATGTCTAATGTGAAGGATATCATAAAGCCTTAATGCAATTGAATGTAAAACTACAAAGTTATGATTGATGAAAGCAGAAAATCGGTCAGATTTGACCCGAAGACAACGGGAGGGTTAATCTCAGCACACAAGTTAAAGATGGAGAACTGACCTGAGAGCCTTCAGTCTGCAGTCTGGACTCTCCAGAAGATCTCTCAGCAGTTCCACTCCTGAATCCTGCAGATCGTTGTTACTCAGGTCCAGATCTCTCAGATGGGAGGGTTGGACTTCAGAGCTGAGATCAGAGCAGAACAGCTGATCTCTGACAACCTGCAGCCCACAGTCTGAATAAAGAAAACATGATGAGGATAAAAATCTGTTTATAATCTAATCAGATGTTCAGGTTTATTAAGTGTAGCTCAACATTCCTGTCTCCTAATCAATTAGCTTTTCCCTGAATTACAGTGACTGTCATTCTGTTATTGTGGATCATCATAATATCAGCCTTCTGTTTATTAGCTGTGAAAACATTGAAATCAATGGGAAGCAAGAAAAACATGTATGCTTCAGAGATCAATGTAAACTAATATTAGTTTAGATTAACTTCTTTATTCAGATGTGACCATTTACTAAAGACAACATACATTTACAACTAACAGTGGATATCTAACATATATATTTTAAGAAACAGTCAACTTTTATGACTGCAGACATAAAAGTTTGTAGGCAAGAAAAATAAGAATATGAACAAAAGGACTGTGGCAGTGGGGTGTGGTTAGAGCGCCGGCGGCTGGAGGGATGGGGGTGGCTCCAGACAGCTGGACAAGGATCAGGTAACCAGGTGAACAGTAAAGCATGTCAGTGACCTGGTTCTTGTCTCTTGCAGTGGTCTGGGTCCTGGGGGTAGAATGACTTGCCCCAAGAAAGCCTGTCACTGGCAGCAGTGTTCTGTCTGTTTCCTAAAGTATTGATGTATTGTTTGCAAGCTGTGGCCAGTTAATAAAGCTTTCTTTTAAGCAAGCCTTCCTCTCCTTCTGTCCTTTTTACCTGGGTGAGCAGGAAAACCCTCACAACGACATATACAATGTATGGTTGTTCAAGCATTAGGTTCAACTGTTAATGAAACACATGAGATCTCCAGCAGTAACAGAGAGTCAGTGAACTGACCTGAGAGTCTCCAGTCTGCAGTCTGGACTCTCCAGAAGATCTCTCAGCAGCTCCACTCCTGAATCCTGCAGATCGTTGTCACTCAGGTTCAGATATCTCAGATGGAGTTGGACTTCAGAGCTGAGATCAGAGCAGAACAGCTGATCTCTGACAACCTGCAGCTCCTCAGACTGAATAAAGAAAACATGATGTAACTTTAGAAAACATCTTCCTGTTTGAAATAACTCAATGTTTAATAATCTGATCAGAGCTGAACAATGTTTTAACGTCAGCAATGATGTAGAAACAAATCCCTGATCATCTGGAACTCTCTGCAGCAGTTTCTCTCATCAGATGTTTAACAACTCCTTCATCTCCCTCACAGCTCCTCAGTACTGACAGCATCTCCACTGACTCATGGAGCACAGAGTGAGTCTGTGGAAGCTGAAAAACTCTCCGTCACATTTAGCTTCTCTGATCTTTTTATTCTTAAAGTTTGGATTCCATTTCCATTTGGAAATACAGAAAAAAGAAAAGCATTAAAATGTCTTCTGGCAAATTCTGAAAATCATAAATACAAACAGATCTGTATGAACTGCAGTCAGTGAACTGACCCGAGAGTCTCCAGTCTGCAGTTTGGACTCTTTAGTCCAGAACTCAGCAGCTTCACATCTGAATCCTGCAGCTCGTAGTTGACACTCAGGTCCAGATCTCTCAGGTGAGAGGGGTCAGACTTCAGAGCTGAGGCCACGACTTCACATTCAGTCTCTGAGAGTCTACAGTCAATAAGTCTATAATGACACATATATCACAACTTCTGTTAGTATAAAAACAGAGAAACATTTAATGAACTTACTGAATTTGAAATGGAACAACTTTTAACACATCATGTCAATTTAATTTAATAATAGAGTTTTCTATATTCATTGTCAGCCTGTCAGACATTCTTTTAAACTCTTAAGCATTGTGGTAAAAACAGATCTGATTTCATGTTTAAGAAACTGCAATGATATATTAATAACTTCTTTCACCGATAACTGTAAATATTGATGTATGTTGTGATCACATGCTGCTCTGATAAAACCTCTAAAGTCCTTCATTTGTTTGACATGTCTCCTCCATCACTCAAAATATGTGAAGAAAAGAAAAAAATGTTAAAATGTCACAATATATAAATAGAATAACTGGATCATTTAATTTTGCTCTCAAGTATTTAACATCAAACATTTTATAGTGTTTATTTGAAGAAATAAACTTCTGATCCACATCAGTTTATAAAGTTAATCACATCTGGACTTACTTGGCCTTCCTGCAGTTCCTCACAGCTGGAATCAGTCTCCGTCGTCCCTCAGCTGATGTGTTGTACTTATCCAGGTCCAACTCATCCAGAACCTCCTCTGACATCTGCAGCATGTAGGCCAGAGCAGAGCAGTGGATCTCAGAGAGTTCTTCTCTGATCTGTTCTCTGACTTCAGGAACTCTGTGATCTCCTGATGTACTGAGTGGTCCTTCATCTCTGTCAGACAGTGGAAGATGTTGATGCTCCTGTCAGGAGAGATTTCATCACTTCTCATCTCCTTCAGGTTGTTGATGGCTCTCTGGATGATCTGGACTGTTGTCTGTGCGACCCAGCAGGCCTTGAAGAGTCTCTGGATGATTTTGGACTGTTGTCTGTGCGACCCAGCAGGCCTCCTAACAGTCTCTGGTTGGACTCCAGAGAGAGGCCGTGGAGAAAGCGGACAAACAGGTCCAGGTGGCCATTTTCACTTCTGAGGGATTTCTCCATGGCTCCTTTAGGAAGACATCCAGGGATGGGTAATCCTGATCACTGTTTGTCTCGTCCAGTCTCTCTTCAGGAAGTCCTTCAGTACCGCTGTGTTCCTGTTGGTGTAACAGTGCAACATGTAGACTGCAGCCAGAAACTCCTGAATGCTCAGATGAACAAAGCAGTAGACTGTTTTCTGAAGATCACACTCTCTCTTTTGAAGATCTCTGTACAAACTCCTGAGTGCACCAAGGCCTCGGTGACACCAAGACCACAGCGCTGCAGGTCTTCTTGGTAGAACATGATGTCTCCTTTCTCCAGATGTTCAAACGCCAGCCTCCCCAGCTTCAGAAGAACCTCCCTGTCAGCCTCCGTCAGCTGCTGTGGACTCGTCTCATGTCCCGCTTCATACTTCTGCTTCTTCCTCTTGGTCTGGACCAGCAGGAAGTGTGAGTACATGTCAGTGAGGGTCTGGGGCAGCTCTCCTCTCTGGTCTGTAGTCAACATGTGGTCCAGAACTGCAGCAGTGATCCAGCAGAAGACTGGGATCAGACACATGATGTGGAGGCTCCTGGAGCTCTTGATGTGAGAGATGATTCTGCTGGACAGGTCTTCATCACTCGATCTCCTCCTGAAGTACTCCTCCTTCTGGGCGTCAGTGAAGCCTCGTACTTCTGTTACCCTGTCCACACACTCAGGAGGGATCTGATTGGCCGCTGCAGGTCTGGAAGTTATCCAGACGAGAGCCGAGGGAAGCAGCTTCCCCCTGATGAGGTTTGTCAGCAGCACGTTGACTGAGGACTGCTGTGAGACATCAGACACAACCTCATTGTTTCTGAAGTCCAGAGAAAGTCTGCTTTCATCCAGGCCGTCAAAGATGAGCAGCACTTTCAGACAGCCAGCTGCTCTGCTGTGACCTTCTGTAAGGTTGGATGGAAAACATGGAGCAGCCTGAGAAGACTGTACTGCTCACCTTTGATCAGGTTCAGCTCCCTGAAGGAGAGCGGGATCACCAGACTGACATCTTGGTTTCCAAACCCTCGGCCCAGTCCAGAGTGAACTTCTGCACTGAGAAGGTTTTTCCAACTCCAGCGACTCCGTTGGTCAGGACCGCTCTGATGAGAGTCTGTTGGTCAGGTAAGGCTTTAAAGATGTCCTGGCACTTGATTGGAGTGTCATGGAGGGTCTCTTCTTGGAAGCTGTCTCCAGCTGCCTCACCTCATGTTGGGTATTAACCTCTTCACTCTGGCCTTGTGTGATGTAGAGCTCAGTGAAGATCCTGTTGAGGAGGGTTTCACTTTGATCAGTTCCTTCAGTCACACGTTCACATCTCCTCCTCAGACTGAGCCTATGTTCATCTAAAACCTCCTGCAGACCACTATCTGCTGAAAGAGAAGGAAACATGAGAGAATCAGGAAAATGCTTTTGAGAATCTGAACAGTCAGGGTTTTAAATATCATGATTTTTATAAAACATTTTAATGTCTATACTTTACACACAAAAGAATTCCTGGACATGAAGACTCCAGAAGGAACCACAAATACTAGTTGCAGATATTTATACTATCATACGTAATTGTTTTACAGAAAGCATTTTTTAGGGAAACACTGCTGTCCCACGTGAAATATTTGTGTACGCAAAACCAAAGCCTTGAAGAAGGGATCAGATGACACAGTGTTTCTATAGAAGAGCAGACACCCAGCACCCAGACAGCGGTAAAGAGGCTGCACGTGTTCAGCCTCTTACTTTGCAAAATGCTCCATCTTTCTCCACACTGAGGACAGCAGGAGTCTCCTGATGGAGGAAGCTGCTCCCAGTATGAGGCGATGCACTGTCTGCAGAACCAGTGTCCACAGCTGGTAGAGACTGGATCCTTCAGGACGTCCTGACACAGAGCACAGCTGGACAGCTGCTGCTCCACAGGAACACCACTCTTCATCTTCCCTCTGTGGAGATGAACACATCCTTTACAGCACTTTATATTAGTGGAGCTGATTCTCACCAAAGGTACAACAATGTGGCAAATTCTAGTTTCATATTTAAAATAAAGTCTGTATCTCTAGATGATTGTTCATCCTGGTAATGGTTAGTTATTCATATCATATCATTAGGAAACCACAGCTTTGTGTCTGGATTCATAACATCAGCTGTATTAATCTGGTACACTTTAGCACTTTGAACCAAATTACATTGAATTTCCTGTTAATTAATGCAATAAACATATGGAAATTCCAAAATAACAACATAATGATATTGATTTGTGTTAATGCTTTGTCAGGTCTGTCTGCAACACAACGAGCAAAACACTTTAAAATGTTTGTTTTCTGAATGGAGATCGGTTTGATTAAAGCTAGGCTAGGCTAACATTGTAGCTGATCCATCAACACTCAAAATAACTCCATCCAGTCATAAGAACAGCAGCTATTATATTGTTAGCACCAAAGACAGTCTCTGGTTTTACAGGTACATGAATAACCCTGATTTAGTGGGAATGCTGATACAGCATTCCAACTATATGTTATGCTACGGACAAACTAGTTATTACTATTCCGTCCAATTATTTTGTCCGTCTTCTCCTCCCACATTCAACATCGCAGAAACTCCGTTCAAACATCAAAACGTTCAGCTCGGTCGGGAATCGACTGCTATTACTTTTATCATTCATAACTTTCATAATTCCAGAGATACATCCCATAATACATCACATTTTTAACATTGAAGTCAATGGAGATATTCTTCAAACTTCAACAAATCTTCATGCGACTTCAACTGCTAACTGTTCATTCATACTTTCACTCAGAAACCTCATTCCAACTTTAAAATGTTACACATCTTTCTGACATTATTCGTGTAACACAACTTTTAAATCTGATTCTTACTTTTAGAGATATTAAACATTGTTCAGACCTTGTTAAAGAGGTTTTCTTCAGATTTTAACATTAACTAGAGTGCGTGATGTCACAGCTAGAGGGTAAGAAATCTTGAAATGTGCCTTCATATCTTTTTTTAAAACTGCCATAATTCCCAAACCCTACATTCTTGAGACATACTTTTTCATGACAAATGTAAGAAAACATCTCGTAGCTTGAAAAATGACAAATAATTAAACAAAATGCCTCTTGAGGACATGAAGTGACAAAAAATGAAGTGACAAAAACGTTCAACATGTCTCCATTAAAGCCCATTGTAATTTCAGGCAGATATTTCCTCACAGCAGCAGCCGAACACCTTTCTTAAACTGCCAAAAAGGCCACATTATTAACCCGAAAGTACACAAAAATTACACTTCAGATACTCAACTTCCTTGACATGCTTCACATTTTGAAATTTCACAGATATCTGTTATCGTTCTTCCACAAAACGTTCACATGTAAGAGGTTCATCTCTCATTCAGAACAATGAAACCTTTGAAGTCTAGGCACCTCGTTATCTCAACGATAAAGACCTGTGCAATGGAACACGATGATGTCATCACTCCAACTGACAGCAGTCAGTTCTAACTGTTCTGCTCTCTCTCTCTCTCTCTCTCTCCTCTCCTCTCCTCTCTCTCTCTCTCTCTCTCTCTCTCTCTCTGTACAAAAAGTGCTCAAAATTCACATGTGTGCTAACAGTCCAGCCGTGAAGACATCTACGAGACAGTTTTGAGATTTCTTCAAATGCCGTTGCCATGGCGACAGACCACTCGCCATGAAGCACGATGTCGCTGTAAGTCCAATGGACACGGTCCGATCGTCCCCCAATCTTCACTTGTATATCACCGGTCCATGCCTCAACAGCTCTACGCCAAATCTGAGATCTCACCATATGCCGTTTCCATGGAAACGCATCCCTCGCCATAAAAGACGATGTCGTTATAACTCCTATGAAAATGTTCAAAAAGTGCTAAAACTTCACGTGTGCTAACAGTCCAGCCGTGAAGACATCTACGGGACAGTTTTGAGATTTCTTCAAATGCCGTTGGCATGGCGACAGATCATTCACCATCAAGTTAGTTCAAAGGTTTGCAGTTCAAATATTCTGCTGCTTTTCCAAGCCTTTTTACTCTCTTTTCTTCTCTCATCACACATTCAAGCCCCCAGTGTTCATGTATCATTTCAATCTAAATTCTTCACTTTCTTCTTACACATTACATTTCAGCATAGCAGTTTAGCGTCAGATTTTCAGCATAAAGCATTCCCACTAGCAATTTCTTCAGGAATTGCATTCTCTAGTTTAATATGAGGTGCTGTAGAGCTCTGGGTGCTGATGTTCCCTCTTCTGATTTATCTCAGCATGTCAGTGACCACAGGAGCAGAATCTCAACACTGTTTTTGTAACAGAGCGTCCACCAGGGGTGCAGTGGGGTTCCACACTGGAGCTCATGTGAAATCAACTTCGATACAGTAAGCTGGATGTACAGTATGTCTGGTACTAATGTATAGCGGATCTTTGTTAAGATCCATATGTCACGGATAGGATCATAGTCTGTGCTAAATAAGACATGTAATCATTTACAAAACATCACCATGTTGTTATTTAACAAAATAATGTTGTTTAGTTGAAAAAAACGAACGAGAGGAAATGCAGCCGGCTCTCGATTTTTAATCCTAATTTAATCATCATCTTCACCACGATCATTTATGTTTATGTTCGCCGAATTGACATGAAATCACTGACAAATATGAATATTCTGTATTCAACTTCATTAAAGCGATCAGGATCCCTGGGTGTTATTTTTCCCCACAATGAGAAATAGTCAGAAAAGCAGAAAAAGAACACTCAAACCGAGAGATGAGTTATTATTACAACGTGACTTCACTATTATTTAACAACTGTTTTATTGGGTTCTTTTATTTGGGGTTAAGTATAGGTGAATTGCACTAATGTGGGAAAGATCGTGATGTCTCCTCCAATCTGCTTATGATCTTGGTTCTCCCGCTGTGTAGATTGGGGGACCGCCGTCCTCTGTCTTCAATGTTCGACATTGCGTGAAACAGAGGATTTCGACATTCTGTATTCCTTGCTTACTTCCTTAAACCTTTTCTCCTCCTTATCTCTTCATGACTTTTTATTTAATGCTTTATAACAGCTGTAATAGTTTGTTTAGAAATCCTAGAAACACTTTTACGGCAGCTCTCATTTACGGTAACTCCTTCTGACGTCATAGCTACCCACGTATGTGAAAACACTTTACGATCAACGGTACCTTCATTTAATATTCATCAGTAATAATATCTCGACATCTATAGATGTAATGTTAAAGTCAGTCGGTTTTGGTGTGCAACATTCCGTGTCATTTTTACTTCACATTCAGAAAACGTAATATTAGCCACATGCTTGTCAATACTAACCGGATATGAAGGATTTTCAGAATAAAAGCTTGGCATTGAGATTTTATGAGAACTTCCGGTTTTTCACAATAAAACAGCTTTTAAACTGACGGTATGTTTTAGACTAAATAATGCTATTAAACATTGATTTTAATTTCTAACATTTTGCATTTCAGACTTCTGGAATATATTGCGATATGAAAAGGGTTGGGAGGGTTACTTTGTAAATGTAATCAGTTACTGATTACTGAATACATGGCTCTGAAAGTAATCCGAATACAGTTACAGATACAGAATATAGATTACTTTTGGATTACTTTCTTTATCCATCACAGATGAGAAAATAATAAAACAAATACAAAGAGAAACAATTTGATATGTCTACCATTTATTTTAGGAGTATTAATATCTGCATTTTCTCTTTTGGTTTGAATAGGAGAAGAACAATGGTTATCGATGGTGCTTTTAAAGCCTATTGTATACTAACTGTGTGATTTATATTGCTTTGCAAATGCATATAGGCCCCCCATTTACACTGCACTTCCCGTCAAGAATATGAATAGAACTTAGTTAGATCACTTTACAGATCAGGTTGGACCAGCCCTTCTCTGTCGCTACTCTCTGCAGGTCCGCTCCATTTCCTACTGCAGATCAAAAAAAGCTAAAAATATGTATTTCTTAATAAACTAAATAGGCCACCATTGGTAGCAGTTCTCATTATATACTTCTCAGTAACTGCTCCCCTTAAATTAAATGTATTCTGTAGATTTTGGGGATTCATTAATGCATTTATTGCCATCACCATGCTTTTTCAAGACTCTTTTAAATTCTATCATTTTATAAGGACTTTTCAGATGTCTGAGTGTAATATCTGCATTTTCTATTTTGGTTTGATAAGGACACATCCTGGGGATTGTGTTTACAAACATTGACCATACCGTTCACCATCCCCCACCCCCCTACTGTATGTTGATTTTTGACTTTGTTTGCCTACATGTAAATGGGTGGCATTTAGTACCTACCCCCCTCTGAGTGAATACCTGCTTAGCTACTTGGCACTAAGTACAGATATGTCTACCCTTTCTTCTTAGAGTTAGCCAAGAGGCTATTTTTCATCTGTAGTTAGTTAGATTTTAAAAGTCAATCTAAAACACATTTTATTTATTAACAAGTAAATACAATACATTTAAAACATGCACATACACTGTAAACAAAATCTGTAATCTAGGCAGTAAATTGTTGTATTACCCACAGTCATTTACTTTGAATTTGTAATACAGTGTGATACTGTACATTATGCTGCACTGTGGGAATATTATCCTTAGGCGGGAAATGTATGTAAGCTGGAGTCTGAAATAAATTAAAAATATTTATTTCTTAATAAACTAAATAGGCCACCATTGGTAGCAGTTCTCATTATATACTTCTCAGTAACTGCTCCCCTTAAATTAAATGTATTCTGTAGATTTTGGGCATTTATTGCCAACACCATGCTTTTTCAAGACTCTTTTAAATTCTATCATTTTATAGGCCTATTTAAGTTTAACTTTTCTGAAAATAACAAAGCAGGGTTGAGGAAATATTCCCAACTGCATCTTCAAAAGTAATCCAAATAGCTACATCAGCATCTAGCAAATGAAAAGCTTTCTTTGTAGACACACAGATCAACTGTAGTGGCACAGTGGCAAATCCCTGCTGTGACTTTGGACGTTTTAGGAATTTTCCTATACCTGTTGACTTCACATCTTGTACACATTTAATTAGGAGCAAAAACACACACTTCTAAGTCTTAGTTGGCCATAGTTATTTAATATATAAAGACTATATATTATTGAATTACAAGATTAGATATACTTTATTTGATCTAAAATATTGATGTGTTCAAATGCTTTTCTAAACAAAACTGAAAGTCCATGAAAAGTTGTCTTCCTGTTTTTGTGAAGGAAGCGCCATCTCCTGGTTAAATCCTGAAATTGAAAATCTGGCAGCGCCCTCTTGGAAAATAGTGGGAGGGCTTAACATTCCCAGATACTGGTCTTTGGCAGGTCTTAGGCAGGTAACTGGCAGGTAGTAGGCAGGAAGCAGTAAGCTGGAGTCTGAAATGAGATGCTCCATCTGTAAATGAGGCCACTCCACCCAGCCATATCAATACTCAGGCGAGGAGGTGGAGTTGCAGCCATCTTTGACTCAAATGTACTTATCAATACTAAACCAAAATTAACTTATACCTCTTTGAAAGTCTTGTTTTAGTCTTACGCATCCGACCTGGAAAACTTTGCAGCCAATCTTATTTGTTACAGTGTACCGTGCACCAGGTCCTTATTCAGAATTCTTATCAGAATTCTCTGAGTTTTTATCAACTTTGGTACTTAAAACAGATAAAGTAATTATCGTAGGTGACTTTAATATTCATGTTGACGACGATAAAAATAGCCTTACTGTTGCATTTAACTCTGTATTAGATTCTGTTGGTTTCCGTCAGAGTGTAAATAAACCAACTCACTGCTATAATCACACTCTCGACCTTGTTCTGACTTATGGTATTGAAATTGAGCAACTATTAGTCGAACCGCATAATCCTGCTTTATCGGACCATTTCTTAGTAACTTTTGAAGTACTGCTACTAGACTACAAACCATTAGTCAAAAGTTTCTGCAGCAGAAACCTATCTGTTAGTGCTATAGCCAAATTAAAGGAAGAGATTCCACCAATACTTAACTCGATAGCATGTCTGCATGTAAGGGAGGAAACTTATACAAAATGTACACCACCCCAAATTGATCATGTTGTTGATAGTGCTACAGGTGCGCTGCGAATAAAATTAGACTCTGTTGCTCCTTTGAAAAAGAAGAAAATAAAACAACATAGATTAGCTCCATGGCATAATGCCGAAACCCGCAAAATAAAGCAAAAGTTGAGACAACTTGAAAGGATATGGCGTTCCACTAAACTTGAAGAATCTCGTTTAATTTGGCATATTACTCTCAATGAATATAAGAAAGCACTGCGTAAAGCGAGAGCAGCTTACTACTCTTCATTAATAGATGAGAATAAGAATAATGCAAGATTTATTTTCAGCACTGTAGCCAGGCTGACAGAGCCACAGCTCTATTGAGCCTTCTATTCCCATAGCACTCAGTAGTAATGATTTTATGTGCTTTTTTAACGATAAAATTGTTACTCTTAAACAAATTATGACCGCTTGCCTTTGACCAGTATAGTTATCAACAGCTCCCGGAAACGTAAGTTCTAATATTTAATACAATATTAATTTAGAATGCTTTTCAGCCATAAACCTTGAACAATTAAATTCAATGATTCTCTCTTCTATCTTCTAAACTATCAACGTGTATCTTAGACCCGATTCCAACTAAGCTGTTAAAGGAAGTTTTTCCATTAATTAGCACTTCTTTATTAAATATTATGAATATGTCTTTATTATCAGGCTACGTTCCACAATCATTTAAAGTAGCAGTAATAAAACCTCTTCTTAAAAAGCACAACTTCGATCCAGAGGTTTTAGCCAACTATAGACCTATTTCTAATCTTCCGTTCCTCTCAAAATTCTTGAGAAAGCAGTCGCAAAAACAGTTGTGTATTACTTAAAAAACAATGATTTATTTGAAGATTTTCAGTCTGGCTTTAGAACACATCATAGCACAGAGACAGCTCTGGTTAAAGTCACAAATGACCTTCTAATAGCCTCAGACAAAGGACTTGTCTCTATTCTTGTTTGCTCGATCTCAGTGCTGCATTTGATACTATCGACCATGATATCTATTGCAAAGACTAGAGCACTTAGTTGGCATACAGGGAACTGCTTTAGGCTGGTTTAGGTCCTATCTATCTGAACGCTCTCAGTTTGTATGTGTCAACGATGAATCTTCCATGCAAACCAAAGTTAGCCATGGAGTGCCACAGGGCTCAGTGCTTGGACCTATTTTGTTCACATTATATATGCTTCCGTTAGGCAATATTATAAGGAATCATTCTGTACATTTTCATTGTTATGCGGATGATACTCAACTATATTTATCAATCAAGCCTGATGAAATTAATCATCTAAATAAAATTCAAGACTGCCTCAAGGACTTAAAAACGTGGATGACCTTAAACTTTTTGATGTTAAACACGGCCAAAACTGAAGTTATTGTACTCGGCCAAAGAATCTACGAAACAAATTATCTAAAGATATACTAACTATGGATGGCATTAATTTGGCCTCCAGTGAGACTGTAAGGAATCTTGGTGTTATATTTGATCAGGATTTATCCTTTAACGCCCACATAAAATCAATTTCAAGGACCGCCTTCTTCCATCTACGTAACATTGCAAAAATCAGGCATATCTTGCCTCAAAACGATGCAGAGAAACTAGTCCATGCATTTGTTACTTCAAGGCTGGATTATTGTAACTCTTTATTATCAGGGTGTACCAAGAAGTCAGTTAAGTCGCTTCAGCTGATTCAAAATGCTGCAGCTCGTGTACTAACCAGAGTTAGGAAAAGGGACCACATTACTCCTGTTCTGGCTGCCTTACACTGGCTCCCTATAGAACACAGGATAGAATTTAAAATTCTTCTTCTCGCCTACAAAGCCCTTAATGGGCAGGTGCCATCTTACCTTAAAGAACTCATTATACCCTACTGTCCTACTAGGGCATTGCGTTCCAAGAATGCAGGGTTGTTGGTTGTTCCTAGAGTCTCTAAAAGTACAATGGGAGCCAGAGCCTTTTCTTATCAAGCTCCACTTTGTGGAATCAGCTTCCAGTTTGTGTTCGGGCGGCAGACACCCTATCCGTTTTTAAGAGTGCGCTTAAGACCTTCCTTTTTGATAAAGCTTATAGTTAGGGCTGATTAGATTCAGCCCCTAGTTTTGCTGCTATAGGCTTAGTTTGTCGGGGGACACCTTACTTCTTCCTTGTCTCTGTCTGTACCTGTGTACTCTCATGTTCCGAATAACCCAGCTTCCCCAAATGTCTTTTTTTTGTGTCTACATACGCCGGGATCCGGAGTCATGGCTAATCCTGTTGCTGTGGTCCTGAGTCCTGGATCGCGAGCCCTGGATCTTGAGTTGCTGTGGTCCTGGATCATGAGTCCTGATGGATATCCTCGTGGATTCATCTTCTTATTATAGACACATGCATTTCCAAACATTTGGACTGTATACCTATGTTGTAAATGTATTATCTTTTCAATTTACACACGGCATCTATTGCACGTCTGTCCGTCCTGGGAGAGGGATCCCTCCTCTGTTGCTCTCCCTGAGGTTTCTCCCATTTTCCTTTAAACTGTGGGTTTTCTCAGGAAGTTTTTCCTTGTACGATGTGAGGGTCTAAGGACAGAGGGTGTCATATTTCATACTGATATTCTGTACAAACTGTGAAGTCCACTGAGACAAATGTAACATTTGTGATATTGGGCTATATAAATAAACATGTATTGATTGATAACTGCTTTGGGAGGTTACTCTCTAATAGCATGCATCATGACATCTCAAATAAGGTCCTCCAACCTCTCTCAGCAGTACCGTTCTGGTGAGGTGAGTATGGGGCACTTGTCTCGTGCCTTATCCCTTTCGTCCTAAGTAAAGTTTCAAACTCATGCCCGGTGAATTCAGTACTGTTGTCAGATCTTATGCACTTAATGTGTCCATATGGAGCAGTATCCGCTATGAATTCTCAGTAGCTTTTGCTGTATCACTCTTTGCTTTGATAAAGTAGGGAAAAATCATCCCACTATAATCATCAGTAAATGCTATTGCATATCTGTACCCGTCTTTATCTGCTGGTTCTATTGGACTGCATTGGTCTGTATGTACTACTGTAGCTCTAGTACTGTCTTAGCTTTTGCATCTGCCTGCCTGTTTCTGCTTTGAGTACATTTTCCCTGCGTACATATTTCACAGTTATGGTTAGACATGTCATGTTTCCCTTTGATCGACATACCTTTAACCACTTTCTCTAGTTTAGACACATCCTCAAAATTACAATGACCAAGTATTCTATGCCATGTCTGGATGTCATGACAACCCATTACAAACATCATCAGTATTTTCATCCTAAGTAATATAGCCTACCATACACATCATTTTAAACTTGGTACCATTTTGATGAATCAGCCAATCATCACCGTCCTTGAAGCGGACCTCAGCTCCGCTGGCTGTCGCTGCTTTCACGGAGAAAATGTCCTGTGGAAAAGATGGGATGTAAAGCGCTCGTTTGAGCCTCGTTTTCACTTGCCGTCCCTCGCTGTCGAGCAGAACAACTCGGCTTCTCCCCTCATCTTCGCCATCCCGGTCGTTTTAGTTCCATCTGCCAGCTCTATCACATGGTCCTCGGGTCTAAAGCTCTTATCGATTGTCTTAAACTTTGCCGGGTCATTAATCATGTGCGTCGTGGCACCACAGTCGACCATAAGACCTCTCTTATTTCCTACTTGATTTTGACAGTCACTTATTTTGAAAAAGAATGATGCACCGGTATCATCCTCCGTCTCCGTCTGCCTTCTTCACCTGATCACGGCCCAGCCCTCTGCCTCAGCCTCGCCCCCTTCCTTGGTGTGGCGTGTACCACCGTCGCTCCTCTCGCCTCGCTTGGATCTCGTTAGGGCATGTCCTAGCCATATGCCCCATCTTTCCATGTGTAGCATTCAGTGTCGGCCAAGTCCATCTTCTTCCCTCTTCCACGTCCTCGTGTCCTCGCCCCGCTAGTCCTCATAACGCCGTCCTCGTCCGCATTCATGTCACTCGTCCTATATTTGTCAGTGCTCTCATAGCTCCGCAGTTTAGCTTTGAACTCACCGAACGTTAGACGGTCTTGGTTTGAGTGACGTGCACGACAAACTGGTTGAATGAGTCCGGTAACCCCTTCACTACCATGGCAATCTGCAACCCGTCACTGATATTTTCTTCGGCCCTTCTCAAAGACGTGAATATAGTCTCCGCTCGAATAATATAATCAGTAACAGTCTCGTTGCTTGCTTTGTGGAGAGAAGAGAGTTTCACAGTACAGGCTCACGACTCGTGGTTTGTCCTTTCCTGCGTAGTGCTCTCGGAGTATTGCCAACGCTTTTCTTCCATCTCGTTTTGCGTCTCTCATTATGAGTGATAAACTCTTATTATCTAACACTGCTCTAATTCAGCATATGCTTCTGCATTCTTTGTTGCGTCTTCTTCAAGTGCTTGTTCGTCGTTGTAGTCTATCGCTGGCTCTTCCAGTATAACCTTCACTGAGGCCGCGCAGTTCCATGTGCGCCAAAAACCTCGTCTCCCATAACTCAAAGTTTTTCTCGTCACCGTCGAATAACAACTTAACCACCTTTGGCCTCCTTGACTGGGCCCATAACCTGTTGCGTGAGACATTATATTCAGCAGAAGTCTCCATGTTTGCAGTCAACCAAGTTTGTAAGTATGCTAACGGACAGAAAACACACACGACCACATCGCTCAGAGTTTGGCCTGGAGTACGGACCGTTTATTGCATCTGCGCATGCTCATTAGCATCACCACGTTTCAGGCACATTCTGATGATGTCATACACATGAACTGAAACATGACTTTGTTATTATACAAATATGCTTAACATGTTCGGATCAGGGTGTCACAGGTTTAAACCCCACTGCAGTCAGCATGTCGTGGTGTCCCTGGACAAGACACTTCACCCCAAATTGCTCCTGTGGGATTGTCCACAGTATTGAGTATGTAAGTCGCTTCGGATAAAAGCGTCTAACAAGTAACATGTAATGTTCTACCATGCCGTGAACTATGCCGCGAGAGAAGTAACGTGACACTCTCGTCGCCACCCCTCTCGTCTGAGAAGCTACGTGTCGTCTGCGTCTGAAGTTACTTTACTTTGGTAGTTACCACCAAATAACCCAGTAATGTTACAGCTACTTAGTTGCTGTTCAAGCTAGACTCTATTTCAATATAGTGTTGGTATTAAAATAATGTTACACCTCTTGTATGCCCTGAACGCCAAAACAACCACAGAGAAGAATATATATTTTTAATTATCAAAATGATAACAAAGGCTGAAAAAACAAGAGAAGCCTGTCTTCCCTTGGTCTCCAGGAGAAAACGCCACTGTATATCCCCAAGTTTTCATATAGTTTTGTGTGTAAAATAGATCGCTGCAGTGAACACTTTATGTATTAGTTTATGGTTTATTTGATATGGAGGGATGCAGTGAAGAAGTTCAGAGGAGAAGCAACCCCTATATATTGTTTATTTTATTTCATTTCATTTTGGCCCCATGGCAGAGGCAAATATAGAGTTAATGTGCGGAGATTATAATGTCCCGTTTACTAAAATATGTATTGTTTTTATTATGTTTAGTTTTCAAAATAGTCACTGTGCTACATTTTGCTGCACTCAACCATAGTACACCTGAAGACAAGAGTATATCTTTAAGTGAGCGCTTCTGTCAGGAGGAAACAAAGGTCGCAAACACATTGTACTTTTCTGCTCAGAAAGGCTGTACAAAGACGTGAAACGATGGGATGCAATGTCTGTGTATTTTTGAAGAAGTAAAGGAAGAAAGTAATAACTCGCACAGAGTCTTAATACATTACTTTATTTCATTTATTTTCCCCCTTCCTTTGAGAAACACTATCCAATGATTTATTATTTTTGTGTTACACACACCATTACTGAATTAATTCTAAAACCAAGAACAACCGACACACACAAATAGGGAGCCCTGGCTCAAGGACGGACAAAAGGACACCACACATGATTCTTTTCCAATTACAGTAGCCTATAGGCTTTAGGCTTTTGAAAGGAAAACGTACAAAATACACATTTAGGTGTTTACTTTACTATAGTTTGTCTATTTGCGTCTGTAGATTTCTCCTAAATTCACCAAAGTTAGCCGCGACCGCTGTTTGCACCATGTCATCAGAGGTATCGTTCGAAAGCTCCGTCTCTCCTGCACAATCTCATCTGATCCAAATATGGTCATTTCCTTTGTATCAGCAACCAATCGTGAAAGTACAAAGGGGTCTTAAACCAAGAAACGAAATCTCATTGGCTGTGTCAATTTCTGACAACGTGATTCGTTCAGATGCGTCACGTGGTGTGTTAAAACACTTCCTGGTTAGCTTTCCGCGGGAAATTTAAATCTCAAAATGGCAAAAGAACAGCGAAAAAAACGTTCACAGAGAAGACGACAATTGTCACTTGCACGAAGCAAGGTTATACAAAAAACAAATGATCCCGAACATGAAATACCTTCACGGAGTGCGTCGATGCGCAAGCTATCATCCAAAGAACAGCAGGGTTTAGCTAGCGCCTCACAGCAATCTTTAAAGGTCGTTTTCTCAAAATGAGTTTTTTCTCCTACTCTGAGTTCGAAATTTCCACTTCAGTAGCACGTACATACACCAAACCTTCCAGTTATATTCCTATCAATATTCTGAAGGCTTTTACCGAAGGATTTGTTCATATATAATTCATAGCCTGAATTATATAACATTTTATACCTAAAAACATGGCGAAAATGGATATTTTAGGGCTGTTGACAGTATTTTCTGATTTATGGAGTGATACAAAGAGATATCCAAAATGCCTTCTGTAAAAGCCTTAGATTCTAATATGACTACAAAATAGTTTGTTGTGGGTGGTTGGCTGAGGGCGAGCAAAATAATCAAAAGGCCTCTCTGTGTCAACTTCCTGTGCGTCTCTTTCGCTGTCTTTCTCCTCAGTTACAATTTCCCTTGAGCTGGACCCTGAATCTTGACTTGTCTTTTCAACCTCCTCAGCATCTGCTGGTACTGAATAAGAACCAGCATAAGGATTAAACTCTTATCAATAACTATATAGTAACTTATTGAGAGAACATGAACATAGCTTGCTTATACTGTTGTCATTACATTTCCTTTGGTTTTGTTCAGTGTTTTCATAGTCATAGCCTTTTGAAACATTCCTCTGTACCTGCCAGTTCTGTCCTAGCACTGAGCAACTCTCCTTCAGGCTCATCACCATCAGTATCATCTGATAGTGGTACTGAAAAAGGAGAACATGTAATCATTATATTAACAACTATTTATGAAATAACATTATTCAAGAACATATATTATACAACACTTAATTGATCACTTAGTTGACCCTGTATTTGCATGGCCTAATACCATAATTATTGTCTCCCCTTTAGACAACATAACCATCTCAAGTTATTCACTCACAGTATGAGGGGTTGTAGCCCCACAGTTAGCTGCAGTCTAACGGTTATATTACATATATTTGCCTTGAGTAACATTAAGGACATGTTTGGGGTTGTTGTAGCCTTACAGTCTCCAGTCACACAGGGCCTGCCACTAACTTAACATTGGACTGAGAAACTGTTTTGTTGACAGTCGATGTGCACATCAGGCTACAATATAGAAAGAAATGTGGCTCATAATGTTCGCTTACTTACTTTCTGCTTCGTCATTCTGTACCTTGTAGTGATCACTAATTTACTCATGTTACATAATTCACTCATGGAACTACAGGTTGGGGTATTGTTTCCGCACGGACACACATGTTGTTGACAGTACTTATTGTGTGCCCTCCTTGCTTCTTCCTCTTGTCTTCCCGGGCTGCGACCCGACAACATGTGCGTTTCTGCTGCTCATTAAAGCTAACTTTGTACCTTCGATGCACCGCCTCCGACTCCCTTCTCTCGGCACTACATTGGTAACCCTGACATAAGTCTCGCGAAGGATCCGAGACTGAACCGAACATGGCAAAAAACACTGTTTTCTCGAAATGCCGGAGATTTTTGGGGACGTCCGTGGCTGCATCGTGCGCACGGACTGAGGCTCGGTTAGACAGCAAGCCTTCCGACCACATGGAGACGATGCACGACCTGCTAGGTACGGAAGGACCCGACTCCTCTTTCATGGGACAGTCCAGTCAGCGCTCGCTAACACGGCTAGTGTTGGGCCCCGCGCTTTAGCCGAAGAAGCTGACCGGTTCTTCCTGGCCGCCCGGCGATTTGCCCTTGAGGTGCTAGCCCACACAGCGACACCTTCCCTGGTAGAGGCACGCCGCCTAGCAGAGGCTCCGGGGCCGATGACAGCGACTAACGGCCGTCGATAACAGCTAACGGACAGCTAACGGCTAACGGACAGCTGACGGCTAACAACGACTGACGGCTAGCGGCTAACAGCTAACTGCTAACAGCTAGCGGATAACGACGATAGCTAACGACTAGCTGCTAACGGCTATCGACATCCATCGGTTAACATCCAACTGTTAACCCCTTTTTTGTTGTGGTGCCGGAGAGGGGGTTTGACCAAGTCTGGTCGGCCTCGTGTGGATCCTCTCACAATTTCGCCCACCTGTTTTTGATCGTGGACAGAGCGACCCTTTTGAGCTTTTCTCTGGTGCCTGAGAGGAGGTCCGATCATGTCTGGTCGGCCTCGTGTGGACCCTCTCGCTTTTTCACCACCTCGACGGCGGTTTCGGACGTCGCCCACGTTTACATCGGCGCCTGGGTGGCGCGCTTCTGGACCCCGTCTTCCCTCGCCTCTACGGTTTCGGACGTCGCCCATGCCTTCATCGGCCCGTGGGTGGCGCGCTTCTGGACCGTGCCTGGCCTCTCCTCTAACCGCGGGGATACCCGCCTCCCGGGGATACCCGCCTCCCGGGGATACCGCTCCTTCCTCCCGAGGACTTCGTGCCCGCCGCCGCCGTACTGCACTCCTCCCTGCTGGGGACCACCGGGATATTCACGCACGTCGCAACACAGCGACCCAGATTTCTGCGGCTGGCGGATGTTTTCTTCGTTCGCCACAACGCCTACGGTGCACAGCTGATAGAAAGGGACACCTACTGGTTAAAGCACGTTATTGCATTTTATAATTTTATTATTAGATATTAATAGGAGGATGTGCAAAACAGACAAACTAATAAGGCTTTATTTAAACATTAAAGAATACTTTAGGTTAAGGTCTTCTTTTGAATAAGAAAAAGCTTTGGGGGTATAGAAGATGAATATGGAGGGATGAAACCCTCTTTGATGGTCACACATGCAGAGCACACAGCACACACAGTGAAATTTGTATCTACAGATAAATATTAAGCCTGACAAAGTACTTAACGTCTAATATATTGCTTTCCGGCCATGTTAAAGGTGGGGTAGGTAAGTTTGAGAAACCGGCTCGAGATACACTTTTTGTTATATTCCATGGAATGCTCTTAACATCCCGATAGCAATGAATATCTTAAGTGCTTTGACAAAAAATCCATAAATGTCATCTGTGGAAGCCGTAATACTGTAAAAAGTAAAAAGTATGACCAATCATTTTAGCCGGCTCGGCTAAAATAACTGGATGGCCTACCTGCCTGTCAGCCTTCCATCTGTGCACAAACTTATCTCGTGCCCTCATTGGTCATGTGCGCGTTCGTGTGTGTTGGAGGAGGGGCTCTATAAGGAAGTGGCAGATTTTCTCCGGTTGTGTATTTTCAAATTCTAGCGATCTCGAGCCGGTTTCTCAACTTACCTACCCCACCTTTAACTAAGCACTTATTTTAACTGATATTATACATATGTATTACTCTTATAAGATGTATGTAGATAGTATAAGAAATGTGCAGAATATGACAATGTAATGGTGGAGGTACACACATATTGATAGATGTCTTGTAATGCACTGTTGAGGAACCTGCGACCCAAGTTTTTCATTCATTGCATAACTACACCATAGTTGTGTATAATATGATATGTCAATAAACCTTAGAAAATCTTGAAATCTTGAAAGGGATGTGCAAAATAGTCATTATATACAGTCTTTAATGTCAATAAACCTTAGAAAATCTTGAATGGGATGTGCAAAATAGTCATTATTGTTAAGGAATAATTCTTCTAGATATCTAACGTTTTACTCTGACATGTGTTATCTCCTCTAAGGAAAGGCCTTGGTGCCATATGTGTTGTTGTCACCAGTGTGTGACCGGTCAACTTGACTGGCACGTGGGTAATTGTTGTGAGAACACTGAAGGCACTTCTTTATCGGTGTTTGTGGGCTCTAGGATGTGAAATCCTTGAGGCCATGAGCGTTGGACGCAGATGATTCAGTGTTTAGTCTACTCCTTCAGAGATGTTGATTTCTCTCTGTGAACCTGTTAAAAGGTCTAGCATAGAGAGAGGTTCTTCAGAATTGACGTGGCAACTCTACCGTGTGTCAGAACCTCTGACTCTTTGATTTGTGATGTGAATCCTCCGGCCGAATACTCTGAATAAACCCATCAGTGTTTGACATCAAAGCTCCAACTCTCACCGTGTCTCCTTCCTGAGTCGGTGACTCCATGCATTACTACACAGAAGTTTCCTCCACAAGTTGGCGTTGTCGGCAGGATACCAACAGATCTTCAGAGACTGGTAAGTGTGATTTCAAATCTACATTTGGACATTGCCTTACCAGAATCTGTGATTGACGGTATCCTAAAATTATCAGTGAAGCTGAGCGGCTGTGTTTCGTTTTGGTTAATGAACATTTGGGGCTATTAACCCCAGGGGATCATCCAGGGACGCTGACCTGGCTGATTTCCTCTGTGTGTGCTGCTCGGACATGTGTGCCGTACAGGCAGTAGCAGAGATGTTTTGCTGCTCGGGGCAAGTGTGCCGTACAGGCAGTCGCAGAGATGTTTAAAAATACCTTAATGAGGCATCTGTAAAGTGGAACTTCTGTGTGAAAGCAAAATAGAGATTTGTAGTGAACAAATCGCCGAAATTCTGGGGGTTTCAGCGGCCAATACTAGCAGTTAACATAAGCAGCCAGAGATATTACCCCTATCGCCTCTAAAAAAACACGGCTCCAGCTGCGGCTCCGGGTGTGTGTCCTCTGTGTGTGCTGCTCGGGACATGTGTGCCGCACAGGCAGCCGTTTTGCTGCTCGGGGCATGTGTTCCGCACAGGCAGTCGCAGGGATGCAAAATACCTTCCCGTATCTGCATGGGCTGGTGAAGTGAACTAAGAGGGAGAAAATCACAGCTTTTGTCTATAGCTTTAACTCACACCACCGCCGTCTCTATTAAAAAAAGAAACGGTTTAAAAGCACTCTCGTGGCTTGTGGCCGTTTACGACGAGTGGCAGGTGCGAGGTGCGTGCATTACCTGATGCGACACAGCTCCCTACATTGCTGGAGGAGCTGGTGCTGGTCCGGGGTGCATACATAAAATCATAGGCTAATTGATCACGGGTGGGCAGTGGCATGCAAGTGTAGAACAAAACTGTGTTTCATCGTTGGGATGAACACGATAGCCTGTGTATAGGCTGGTCGAGTAGGACTACAGTTAACTGTGCAGTTTTTGGATAGAAAGGGTAGCGGAAAAAAAGTCTATGCGCTCCAGATCGGGGGGGCATAGCACCACTAGAGCAGTAGTAGTGGGGTCGCAAGAGGATAAGCTAGTTATTGCTCTTGGACAGCTGCCAGGCACCGATCTAAGACTTGTATACATGGTGCGAGTCAAGGTACACCACTGAGAGATAATTCCCTACCCCCTCTGAAACCTCTTGAATTCGGAATAAATTGAGCTGGATGAGCTGTTGCTACGCACTGGTGTTTATTATGAGTTCATGTTTGTTCGTCTAATTTTTCTTGTACTAACCGCCGTCTTGTGCATGTTTTGTAACAACTAATAATGAATCAGTCCATAGCCAGGGTAAAATAAACTAAGCTTTAGTTAACTCACTGTTACGTGCCGTAGTGTGGGTGTGTGTCTTTCTCTCTCTCCCTCTGATTCTCCAGGTGCAGCCTGATTGTCTCCAGGTGCAGCCTCTCTCCCAGGTGCTCCCAATCCCCAATCAGGGCCTCCATATAGGACCTGAGGAAGGCTGCAGTCGCTCTCCCTTTCTCCTCTGGCTGCATGGGTGCAGCACGTCGTCTTGGGTCTCGGTGTGGGACCTGGTTGTCCATTATTGTTGAAGTAAATCTCATGTGTGAACAAAGAGATCAGTTTCCTCTCTTTCTTTCTCGTGCTGGTCGTTCTGTGTTTTGTTACTCCCCTTCGTACCCCTAGATTTTGGAGGGAACGTACAAATGGGGGCTCGTCCGATCTTTGAGACAAAGAGTGAGTATCTGTTTGTGGTTTAGCGTTGGCTGTGAAGTCTCTTGCTGTTTAAAAGCTTCCTCAGTTTAGATAGGGGAGTGTCTAGCTGGGCTGAATCAGTCTTTCCTTCAGGCACCATTTTTTATTTTGCCTTTTTTATTTTCGGGGTAATCCTGGGTGGGGATTTATTCCCTGTTGGGGGCAGGCGTTTCAGGGTTTTGGCCGCTGATGTTTGCCTTTAAAGTCGCCTCGAGCCCGGCACGCTCCAGAAGATAGTTAGGTAAGTTTGGTAGGCAGGTTCTGGGGAAGTTTGTTAAAAAAAAAAAAAAAAGATTGTAAGTCGCCGTTAAGGATGGCTTTTGTTTTGGAGCAGTTTGTGGCCAGTCCTACTGTGGGTCAGCTAGACTGGTGTAGGAAGGTTGATTTGCGGTTAGTTGCTGACCATTATCACGTTTCTGTCTCCTCTGCTCTTGGTAAAAGTGAACTCAAGGCTACTTTGCTAACTGGACTAGTTGAACAGGGGGTTTTGAGTCTGCCTACTTCAGTGGAATCTCCTGGCACGGTGGCTGGGGCTGTAGCAGCAGAGTCTCCTGGTGGAGGCCGCGTTGGTGTTACTCCAGGTGTTCAGAGTGCTACGGAACAGGCAAAACTTTTCAACATGCCTCAGTTGGACTCCTTTTCGGCAGGGTCCTCGCCTACGGGGTCTAAATTAGATGCCAGGGTAAAAGTGCGTATGGCTCGTCTACAGTGGGAGAAGGAGGAGCGTGATCGGGATTTTCAGCTCAGGAGGGAGCTGGAGATCAGGAAGTCGGAGCTGGAGATCAGGAAAGTGGAGGCAGACACTGCTGTCCGGATGCGTCAGTTAGAGCTTCAGGCAGCTGGGGGGGGTGATTCTGCCGTTACATCGTCTGGCCCTGCTGCCTCCTTTGATGTGAGTAGGCATATTTCTTTGGTCCCTGTGTTTCGTGAATCAGAAGTGGAGATCTATTTTGGTGCATTTGAGCGCATTGCTGCTGCTCTGCGCTGGCCAGAAGACGTGTGGGCTATTCTTTTACAGTGTAAGCTAGTCGGCAAGGCTCAAGAAGCTTGCTCTTCTCTTTCTGTCGAGGATAGTTTAGTGTATGAGAATGTTAAAAGTGCTGTTCTCAGGGCATATGAGCTTGTGCCTGAGGCCTACAGGCAGCGTTTTCGCGGCCTGATGAAAACTTCTGGCCAAACTTACGTGGACTTCGCAAGAGAGAAGAAAGTCCTCTTTGACAGGTGGTGTAGAGCTTGGAAAGCTGACGACATTACTTCAGTGTGTGAGCTAATGATGTTAGAGGAGTTTAAGAACTGTGTGCCTGAGCGTACGGTAGTCTACCTGAACGAGCAGAAGGTAACTACCCTTCAGCAGGCTGCCACTCTGGCAGACGAGTTTGCACTGATACACAAGAGCGTTTTCTTTCAGCGTGATCCTCCTCAGCGAGACACTTATCGTAGAGCTCCTGACAATTACGTTCCCTGTGCCAGTGTTCCAGTGTTAGATCCCAGGCTAAACAGAGCTTGCTTTTTTTGTCATGACCCAGGTCATGTGATAGCAGACTGTGCAGGTTGGAAGCGAGAGCAGACAGCGGCTGGCAAGCACCCAGAAGGGGTGGGCTTGGTTACAGCAGTGTGTCCTAGTGGACGGGCCACTGTTAACAAAGGGCCTGATGAGTGTTTGAAACCGTTCATCTCTACTGCTTTTGTCTCTCTGTCAGGAAAAGTGGAGGACCAGCGGCAGGTCACAGTGTTACGAGACAGTGGTGGCTCACAGTCGTTCATTCTTGCCAGTGTTCTGCCCTTGAGTGCTGAGTCTGCCTGTGATGCAAGTGCGGTGGTAAGAGGTATTGGGATGGGTTGTGTGCCTGCACCTCTTCACAAGATCCAGGTACAGTCTAAACTGGCTACTGGTTTCTTTCCAGTTGCTGTGCTGCCCAAGTTTCCTGTCGACGGAGTGGATTTCATAATGGGTAACGATATAGCCGGGGGTAAAGTGTATCCTACTGCTGAGGTTGTAGACGTTTCAGTCCCTGGTGCTGTAGGTGGTGACCTAGCTCAGACTCATCCGAAGGTGTTTGCAGGTTGTGTTTTGACCAGAACTCGAGGTCCCAAGAGATTATGTTTCTTTTGTCTTGATCCTGGTCATCTAGTGGCAGGGTGTGTAGCTTGGAAGCAGCAGGTGGCAGCTTCCAAGCAGTCTACGGAAAAGTCAAAAGACCAGCACCCAGAATACAATATCGTCATCAAGCACAAGAGGGGAGCAGATAAGGTGGTGGCCGATGTACTGTACTATGGGTGAGATTACGATTTACAATGGGTCACGATTCATGTCCAATAGTCTGAGTGTTTTTGGTAACTGTGGCCAAACACTTGTTTGGTTTTATGGGGGGGGTGTTATGTGCCGTAGTGTGGGTGTGTGTCTTTCTCTCTCTCCCTCTGATTCTCCAGGTGCAGCCTGATTGTCTCCAGGTGCAGCCTCTCTCCCAGGTGCTCCCAATCCCCAATCAGGGCCTCCATATAGGACCTGAGGAAGGCTGCAGTCGCTCTCCCTTTCTCCTCTGGCTGCATGGGTGCAGCACGTCGTCTTGGGTCTCGGTGTGGGACCTGGTTGTCCATTATTGTTGAAGTAAATCTCATGTGTGAACAAAGAGATCAGTTTCCTCTCTTTCTTTCTCGTGCTGGTCGTTCTGTGTTTTGTTACTCCCCTTCGTACCCCTAGATTTTGGAGGGAACGTAACACTCACCAAAAGTAAATGACTTGAGAAAGATAAATAATATATAGTGTTTTGCAAAATTCTGGTAGTATAGATGTGCTGCAAAATGAAAATAAATAGCAAAAGAGTGTTTTTATGTCCTGCATCTGAGTGTGCAGAGGAAATGTAAACAAGAGCACACTGTTCAGGGTGTGCGCTGTAGGTGTAAGAAGAAGAGAAGATTATATTACTTTAAGAATACATTCTTAAATTGTATTGCTGGTATGTTAAGATATGTTTGTGACCTTTTATAAACCCTATGCCCCGTCCTGCACCCTGAGACCCTCAAGGCATCACTGCTGGTCGTAAAAACCTGCCTGAGGAGGTCAGGGTGGCAAAATCTGTCTGCTGTTTTAGGTCAATGTTGTATTATTTGTTTCATTTATTCTTAAATCTATGTATTGTAATAATGAAAAAAACGTAATGTATTGAACACATTCCGAAACAAAGCTGATAAGACAGAACTAGACTCATAATACAAATTATTGTTGAAACCTTTTGCGCTGTTGCTGCAAAATGGAAACTTTGTTGATTATCTGTTCCAACTGGCCACTGGATTCAGATAATTAATATAAGTTGAAGTTTAATTACAGTTTTAAATATAGTTTAACATTCTTTATTAAACTGCTTCAAATGATTTCTCGTATCAACCAATTGGTCTCCATAGACATTACTAAAATTCTAATAGTTGTTAAACTACTGACAAGTTTTCTGAAACCGAGTTATGAACAAAAGAGTAAAGGTCGCTGGTTAAGCCAGGATCAATATATTTGTTGACGTTTTCATTACAGTGTGCATAATAAATGTGTTAAATGAATTGAGCAATTCTTTAAAAAGTATAATGTTGCAATCTCTTTACAATAAGTAATTACAGTTAAAAAAAGTAGAGTTGTTTTCCAAGGGCCTCTCCTTCACAGCCCTACACTTTAAATCATGAGACTTTCAAATCATAACAGACAGAGATCGGTATCACTTTGTGTTGCAAGCCAAATCCATGTAAAGGTTCTACTTGAGCCCAATTTAAATACCATAAAGAAAGTATTGAACCCAGCTCAAGCTAAATGTCAAATGTATTTAATTAATGTACAAGTGTTTTGATTTATTTAAATGTTCTAATCTCAGCTTCTTTCGAGTTCAGTCTAAGCAACAAATTGTTTCTCATAACATTCTCACTGCTGTCCCAAATGTTTTAACCTTGGGCAGACAAGCTGTTCACACACCCACACACACCCACACACTTTGGATAAGTAGTCACCTTATCCACATTGTAAATTGTTGCCTTCTTTAAAGTTATTAGTAATTTAAGATTAATTATTAAATTAAATGTGGTACATAAGATAAAATAAATAAAATAACTTGACTTGATCATTTTGTTCACAACATTAGACCTGTCCTCTAATCTCTACTAGAATAAGATAAGTGTGCATGTTTGGATGTTTTAACACTCCTGTAATGTACCTAATCTTGATATCCTTTTCATTACAGAGCTGGGAAAATGGTGTATTGATTAGATTCTGATCCGTGCAAGTCCAATTTTGACTGACTTTAGTTCTAATGTTAATGTTAATTTGACTTCAACCCATAAGTAATTATTTAAATTAACTCTAAATGTCACATGATGATGGATTAGTGTTCCACATTTCTTCCACTAATTTGTTTTACAATTAGGCCAAAGGTAAAGAGAGACATTGATGACCTTGTGTCCCTTTTGTTAGTACGTGGTTCCATTTTGTCTATGGCCTTGGACGGCTTCACTAAAAGTCACCCAGTTCTGCCCTGCTGCAGTCCGGCTGAGTGCAGTCACAGAGATGCTATGGCTGCTCTACATGACATTAATGGTCTGGTCTGAATGGACACCATTTCCTGCTCCCAGAGAGAATGACACTCCTCAAACTGAACATTACAGCCGTTGATACTGTCTCACATGGGTCTGCTCCCCCCCACTGAGCCATGAACTGAAAGCATGACATCTGCTATGAACACTTGGAAGCCTCCCTGTCACACCAGCACCAACCCTTGGGTCAGTCAGATGAGACTAACGGCTTCACTTAGGGCATTTGGTTCAGATACATGACTCTCGTTACCGCAGAGTGGGTTGTTTTTAAGGCTATTCATACTGCTATGCAGAGGATGCCTGTAAGTTGGCGAGCTGGTAAAAGCCCCTACTATTGTTTCAAATAGGCCTAATGTCAGGGGTCTCTTAATGTCTAGTTCTACATGTATTCACATTATATAGACAATGTTTCCACCTGGTAAAACTAAAGGCTGCACAAAACTCAGGCTACAATACAACCATTCTGTTCTGCTCTAACGATTCAATATATAGATTCTACATCAAAACAATTAGCTTTTATTGTTTCCAATGATAACGTCACCTTAGTGGAGGAATGCAAACCTGTTTTCAAATGTAAGGTTTTGATTTTGTTTGACATTTCTCAGTAATGACACCCTCAGACACCCAATATCATTCATGCTATGCCTTCAGTAATAACTCAGATGTTAAAGGGATGAAACTTTTCCTCCCAAATCAGATATGCTTTGTTTTTCAACAAATGTATCAATTTCCTGCATAATATATGTTTATCACAATGGTTTTTGTAAGCTGCACACAGGTGATACTGAGTCTTCTCGATTAATAGATTATAAACTATACCATGCTTAAATAGACTCCTAAGTTATTATTTCATATGTACCATATGTAAGAAAAGGGAGGGAAGAGTCAATTATATTGAGTAATTGATTTTATATTGGGTAATTTATTTCTCAAACCTATGTTTTATGGAAGAGACTAAATATTTCTGATAAACTAATATTTAGAATCATTGAGAAGGGGTTATATCCACAGGGACAAGCTCACCTTTAACTTACAATAACATTTCTGCTATGGACTGATGAGTATATGATTCTTGCATGTTCAATGACTAACTATGTGAAATATCTAACCAATATGTTGAGAAGGTTTCACAGGCAGGTGGCTGACAGGCTCCCTCAGCCTGGAGAGGAGCCCACACACCCTTTTCAGATCGGAGATAATGTGCTAATCAAGTCTCTTGAAAAAGATGTTTTGTCTCCCAGGTGGAAAGGTCCTTTCCAGGTGTTAATAGTGACCAGAACAGCCTTAAAAGTCCAAGGTAGGACAGAGTGGATCCACGCTTCACGATGCCGTCTGTCTCCTCCACCGGTCAGTGGGGAGGGTCAGGGTGTAGGCGTGTGAAGGCGGTCCTCATACTCCTTGTACTGCTATACCTGGCCAAGGAAGCCCTGCTGGACGACGCTGAGGCAATCCCAACGACAGGTGGCGAGGGCTCTCGCCACTCAGAGGGAGAGTATAAGGTGCATCAGACAGGTTGTTTTCGAGCACCACACAAACATTCAGTATGGTGCGAGAGAGAAAAAGAGAGAGAAAAGGAGGAAAGTGGGCCCCGAGATAAGGCTTCTCCCTCTTCCTGCTCTTTTCAGTGCCAACTCCCTTTTCATCCCCAAGAGAGGGTCACAGAATATTTCCTTTGAATGTCCGACTACAAAATGTAACTCAAATGACTGTGTTGTTGTGTTTCCTGTGTTTTTAAGCAAAGGCTTGTGGGCGTGGAACGTCTATCCAGAGACGGGGTACCAGCGGTTCCAGGTCTCACAGCGGATGGTAAGAATAACACTCAACACTGTTGCAAATGTGCCCCCAGAAATGTGGTGTTTCACTAAGGAACAATTAAAGGATGATCCCATGTGTACCACATGGACACCAAATTACAAAGATCCCAGTTCAGGGGTCACTAGATGTTCATTTATTGAACCAGGTTCAGATGTAATTAAGTCACCAGAGAGTGATGTAGACTCTTCAAAAAATGCCTTAATTACTCCACCTAAACAAACTCAAACCAATTCCGCAATGAGTTTAATGTTAGACTATGCACATGAACGCAATGTTAGCAACTGTTGGCTGTGCCAGAACATGCCAGAATCCATGTACTCTCCCATGTTCAGCCCAATTCCTTTCACAAAAGCTGACTACAGTTTAGTCACCTGGAGTGATATAGCATCCCGAATTAGCAAGGATGCAGATGATTGTTACACCCCTTCCTACCCCATAGACTTTGAGCAACCTTTAAAGTACAATGGCTTAATCTCGCTCATTGTTGACACAGTAAATAAAGACTACCTGCCAGACGGTTTCAAACGATTGAGGGTTCTAAAACTTATATATGTGAAGAAATACGTTGAACTAGCTTTTGAATACAGATTCCAATTAGCTCTAGTCCAGACTAATTGCTCAGCCACTTCCACAAGTCCAACATGTTCACCTCAACCGCACACACCATCTTTGTTGGTTGAAGCCTTGTAGCAGTTGTACCCTGGTTTGGCGTCCGAACAGTGGACTCAGTGAAAGTTAAAATACATGACTGTTCACTGCCATTACCCTTAGGTAAATCCCCTACACGTGACTGTTCCGTTTATGTTCCCCCAGTTGTGGTGCATGAGTGGAAGAATGTGTCCATCTGACTTTCACTATAAGTCTGTCTTATCTTTCTTACAGTGCAGACGCTTTTCTGCTTGCTCTTGCCTCTGCTTACTTTTTATGCTGATTTTCCTATTCTTATTCTCTGAAAACTTCGAGCAGCGGCTCCTGGACATTAACTTATCACTGGGACAGTTATTCATCGTAAATAGACGGAGGGTTTCAGCCATATTTCAACATTTTTACGACGACCTCAGTCTCACAGCTAGTTAGCAGCTACAAGGTTTCCAAGGAACAGGAGGGCTGTGTACTGGGTAATAAATCTACAAGTGGTAGTCCTCCCTGGAACTCTCTGGGTGCAAAGCCTAAGAGTAAATCATTTCCATGGGATTTGGGAGGACGAATAACAGGCAGAGCCCAGCGCTCTGAAATCTGTGATGCGACCGGCTGGCCTGCATTGTTATCACCCAGGAAGAGTGCCTCTTCAACCCCTATTCATACTAGGAAACAGCCGTGGACAGCTGCTAAAGGGAGAACTACAAACAATCCTCCTAAACCACCAAGTGTGCCAATCCAGAACAGATACGCTCCGCTGACCGAGAACCGGAGATCTCTTTCTGATGACCTGGATAACCTGTCCTCTTCACACAGCAGGGTAAGGACCAATAGCTACTCCAAAAGTAAAAGGCTAGAGGGAAAGCTAACGACTGGGCCTGAAACTCTGATTGTGGGTGACTCTGCTGTAAGAGATGTAAAAGGTCTGTGTAGTAAGAACAACACCAAAGTACTCTGTTTTCCCAAGGATATGGTCTCCGACTTGGCTGAGAAGATCCTGCATATTGGGGCTGAACATCCGACTGTGAAGAATGTGGTACTACATATTGGAACAAATGATGTTGTGAAACAACAGTCAGAAGCGCTGAAAGAAGACTTTAAATGTCTGTTGGAAACTGTCAGCTCTCTAAATGCGGAGGTGTTCATCAGTGGCCCTCTACCGCCAGTCAGAAGAGGAGTGGAGAGATTCAGCAGACTGTTTGCATTGAACATGTGGCTTTCAGCTGCCTGCACTGACCATTCTGTCCATTTTATTGACAATTTTAACTTTTTCTGGGATCGCAGACATCTTTTTAAGGCAGATGGAGTTTGCCTGAACAAGTCAGGAGTGAAATTGTTTATCTCTAACATATTCAACTGCCTGCGTCAGCAATCTGTTCCCTCTGCCAAGGACAAGCGGCAAGAGGAATCAAAACAGGAGAAAGACACAACACATTGCGCAGAAAACCCTGAAGAAGTATCACTGCACCCGCCTGAGGAATGTTCTGATTATGGGAGACCTATGACACAAATGGAGGAGTCTCCACTGCCCGTCACCCCCCTGTCAACGCCTTTGAGGATACTCTTCATTCATCCCCCAGCTCTCTCTACTCTCCGCTCACCCTTTCACCCTCGCCCTCCCCCCTGGAGTTCGATGACCGCATGAAGGCGAGATGCAGGGTTGGCAGCATGTCCTTTACCCCCGCCCCTCAACGACGCCCACCAAAATCACCGAAGACAAGCCTACGTCAACCACCTCCCCCCCCTGGCAGCATCTCCTTTACCCCCGCCCTTCCACAACGCCCACCAAAATCACAGAAGCAGAGACGCGCACCATCTCCCCCGTCTTCATCACCGTGCCTACGTCAACCACCTCCCATCCCTTCAAGAAAGCATCTGCAGTCTCCGAAGCCTGATAAGGATGTGTGTGTACAAAACGCAACAAACTTTTACTGATATGTGCTGGGTCCAGGCTCAAGGGCATATGGCACTCTCAACTCTTTCCAGCACATGCCGGGGCCCTGCCTGCCAGTAGCTTTGCCGATATCTGTGTTGATAGGTAATAGATTAAGAGCGGTAAATCAGCTTAGAAACAGGAAGTGCTCAAACGTTTGTGTGAGGTTATCAAATTTAGCAGTGATTCCATGTCAGCCACAGCTTGTCACAACATTTTTTACTGATAGTGTATTTAACAAACTTAAACTAGCTTTATTAAATGTCAGGTCTTTGGCAGGAAAAACATTTTTAATCAATGATTTTATCACTGAGCACAATCTCGATTTTATGTTTTTAACGGAAACTTGGATTGAACAAAATAACAGTGCAGCTGTTCTTATCGAATCAACCCTCCCAACTTTAGTTTTATGAGTCAGGAAAGAATGCATAAGAAAGGGGGTGGAGTTGCTATTTTGTTCAATGATTCCATTCAATGCAGGAAGACATCTTATGGGGACTTTGCTTCTTTTGAATATGTGGCCCTTCAGCTGAAATGCTCCTCTCGAGCTCTGTTCCTAAATATCTATAGACCACCCAAATACTGTGCAAGCTTTTTTGATGATTTTACTGAACTGCTGTCTATAGTGTGTATTGACTTTGACCGTTTAGTCATTGTTGGTGATTTTAACATCCATGTTGACAACCCCCAGGACAGAGGGGCTAAAGAACTGTTTTGTGTTCTTGATAACTATGGACTGACTCAGCATGTGGCGGAGCCCACGCACAATAAGGGGCACACTCTGGACTTAATTATCTCAAAGGGTCTGAATATCTCAAAGGTTGTGGTGACTGATGTTGCACTCTCTGATCATTCCTGTGTTTTCTTTGAGAGCTCTATTTCTGTTCACAAAAATGTTCAGAAAGAGGTAACCACAAAGCGATATTTAACAGAAAATACTAGGGAAATGTTTACTCATAATTTTTCATCCACACTTGCCCCTGCTAACATCTCAGTAAATGAGCTAGTAGATCATTTTAATTCAAAAATTAAAAATGTTATAGATACCATTGCTCCAACTAAGGTAAAGGAAGTGATTAGCAAGAAAATATCTCCATGGAGAAAGGCCATGACCGTGAGAACAGAAAAAAGAGAGTGTCGAAAAGCTGAACGTAGGTGGCGAAAAACAAATCTCCAGGTTCACTTTGAAATCTATAAAGAGAGACTTGGCCTTTATAATTTGGAATTGAAAAACGCACGACAGTCTTTCTTCTCTGACATCATTACCAAAAACAAAAACAACGCACGTGCCTTGTTTGCTACCGTCGACAGACTAACTAACCCCCCAGTGTCAGTAGCCTCTGAATTTCTATCCACCAGGGCGTGCAATGATTTTGCCTCCTTCTTCACTGACAAAATTCAGAAAATTAGACAAGCAGTCAGTGCCTCTACATCAGGTACAGCAAATGTTTTGTCCCTATGTCCACCTAATATCAATTCAAACACCATGACACAATTCCATCAGATTAATGGTAAAAACTTAGAGGACATTATTCAACTTCTGAAATCCTCCTCCTGCTGCCTTGATATTATTCCAACAGGATTTTTCAAAGATGTTTTTCCTTGCATGGCCTCAGATCTACTTCATATAGTAAACACATCTCTTCACTCAGGTATTTTTCCAGAGGCCCTGAAAACTGCAGTCATTAAACCGCTCTTAAAAAAGAATAATCTAGATGCCTCAGTAATGAACAATACAGGCCAATATCAAACCTGCCATTTCTAGGTAAAATCATTGAAAAAGTTGTATTTCAACAGTTGAGTAACTTCTTGCATTTAAATAACTGTTTGGATGTGTTCCAGTCAGGATTTCGTCCAAACCACAGCACTGAGACTGCTCTTGTAAAGGTCTTCAATGACATCCACTTAAACACAGACAGTGGCAGAACTTCAGTGTTAGTATTATTAGATCTCAGTGCTGCGTTTGACACTGTTGACCACAACATATTACTAGACCGACTAGAAAACTGGGTGGGACTTTCGGCAACAGTTCTAAATTGGTTTGAGTCCTACTTAAAGGACAGAAAAAACTTTTTTCTATAGGTAAATACACATCTGAGTTGACAAATATGACATGTGGGGTACCTCAAGGCTCCATCTTGGGGCCTCTTCTCTTTAACATCTACATGCTACCACTGGCTCAGATAATGAAAAACAACAAAATAAGTTACCATAGCTATGCGGATGACACACAAATTTACGTAACAATTTCACCAGGAGATTATGCTCCAATTCAAACACTGAGTAAGTGCATTGAACAAATCAATGACTGGATGTGTCAGAACTTTCTCCAATTAAACAAAGATAAAACTGAGGTAATGGTTTTTGGAGCCAAGGCAGAACGTATAAAAGTTAGCGCTGAGCTTCAGTCTGCAATGTTCAAAACAACAGATAAAGCCAGAAATCTAGGTGTAGTCATGGACTCTGACCTGAGTTTCAACAGTCACATTAAAACAGTTACTAAATCAGCCTACTATCACCTAAAGAACATATCTAGGATTAAAGGACTAATGTCACAGCAGGATTTGGAAAAACTTGTCCATGCTTTTATCTTCAGTAGACTCGACTACTGCAATGGTGTCTTTACAGGCCTCACTAAAAAATCTATTAGAAAGCTGCAGCTAATTCAGAACGCCGCTGCTCGAGTCCTCACTAACACTAAGAAAGTGGATCACATCACTCCTGTTCTGAAGTCCTTACACTGGCTTCCTGTGTGTCAAAGAATAGATTTCAAAATATTGTTGCTGGTTTATAAAGCTTTGAATGGTTTAGGCCCAAAATACATGTCTGACCTACTGCTAAATTATGAACCATCCAGAACTCTCAGGTCTTCAGGGACTGGTCAGCTTTCTGTCCCCAGAGTCAGAACTAAACATGGAAAGCAGCATTCAGTTATTATGCTCCAAATATCTGGAACAAACTCCCAGAAACCTGCAGGTCCGCTGCAACTCTTACTACTTTTAAATCCAGGCTGAAGACTTTTCTTTTTGCCGCTGCTTTTAATTGAACTATTCACATCTTAAACTGCACTGTAACTTTTAACTTTTATCCATGTATTTTTTCTTTTAATGTTTATTTTATTATCTTTTCTTTTTAATGACTGATTTTAAATGCCATTTTTAAAATGTCTTCCATTTTTGTAAAGCACTTTGAATTACCTTGTGTTGAAAGGTGCTATATAAATAAACTTGCCTTGCCTTGCCTTGCCTTGCCTTGCTTCCAGAGCGGAGGAGGGTTTTCACCCTCTGACGATGTGGGCCACAGCGACTGTAACACCGTAGTAAAGATCAAGTTAACCAGAACTCCCCTTCCAGAGAGGGTTTACTTGGTTTGTGGTAACAAAGCCTACGGTTGCATGCCTTATGATACTTTTGATGGCACCTGTTATCTAGCCTATCTAATCCCTTTGATCCGTAAAGTAGAGACTGAGGAGATTGCAGCAATATTCCCTGCCCAACACAGAACTCGTAGAACCATCACAACAGGTCAGCAGCTGGCTAGCGCATTTCTGCCCTGGTACGGTATTTATGTTTCCCAGCAGGAAATTATAGCTCTCTCCAAGGTTGTGGAGAAGCACCTTAATGTATCCAACACAGCCATGTTAGCTGAACACAAAGAACTGCAGGAAGTTAGAACAGTGGCATTACAGAATCGCATGGCACTGGATCTTCTACTAGCAGCACAGGGGGGTACATGCAAGGTGATTGGATCTGAGTGTTGTTCTTTCATCTCTGATGCCACACCTGAGGTCATGGATATGGCTCATGATACTGCTAGGGGAATAAAAGAATTGCACGAAGCTCATGGGTTTGCATTTGGGGATTTAACTGGAGCATTTGGGTCATGGGGAGGGGGGATTGTAAAATTCATTGTTACCATTTCAGTGTTTATCATAGGTGTGCTAATCCTGATAATAGGCCTAGTCACTGTAGTTAAACTAGTCCTGCGAAAGATTACCAAAGCCGCCCTCCAGGCCCCACAGAGACTAGTGGGGTACACCACCGTTGATGACACCGTGATGATGTACGACGCCGAGCCTCCAGACCCGTGGGTCGCTGCCGTGGTTTCCGAACCATGGGTTCCCCCTTACAATGACCAATGAATTAAAATTGATGCTTAGATTAAAAAAGATATTTGACTTTTCCCTTTCAGGTTGTTACACTACACGACAAATATCTGATTTTTCCTTTTCAGATTTTGAACAATGTATTTGATTAAAATGAATGCATTGATTTTTCTAAGACTAAGTGCCTTACTCTTGACTAAAGCGTAATGAAGTAAACGTAAAGTAATCCTAAAATTGAGGACACTGCAACTTTGTGGATTACAGATTGATCAAATCACCACTGTGAATGTTATGCCTTAGCTGGATCTCTTATGATCCTAAGTTTTAAATGCTTTTGACTAGTGATTGCCTTAAAGCAAATCTTTAAGCTGTTTCTGGTTTTGATTTTATAGTTTGATAAATGACATTAACTAATGGTTTAAAATGATAAAAGATATTAGTTTAAAACAAATATTTTGCTATTAGGTATCTGTGTTTTATGTGTGTTTATTATTGTACTTATTGACAAAAGATGCTCCAAACACTGATGAGAGATAATTGTTCCTATTATGATTGCCTGTATCAATCATTGTGATTGAATGTTTCAATCTTATTCTACTTTGTGATGTAATTGAATGTAAGGTGAGACCACACTCGAATCTGAAGACGCCTATTGATTTAAGTATTGACCAGAATTATTAGACTAATGTTTTAAGGTTATCAAAATGATAAAAAGAGAGGAACTGTTAAGGAATAATTCTTCTAGATATCTAACCTTTTACTCTGACATGTGTTATCTCCTCTAAGGAAAGGCCTTGGTGCCATATGTGTTGTTGTCACCAGTGTGTGACCGGTCAACTTGACTGGCACGAAGGGTAATTGTTTGGGAACACTGAAGCACTTCTTTATCGGTGTTTGTGGGCTCTAGGATGTGAAATCCTTGAGGCCATGAGCGTTGGACGCAGATGATTCAGTGTTTAGTCTACTCCTTCAGAGATGTTGATTTCTCTCTGTGAACCTGTTAAAAGGTCTAGCATAGAGAGAGGTTCTTCAGAATTGACGTGGCAACTCTACCGTGTGGTCAGAACCTCTGACTCTTTGACTTGTGATGTGAATCCTCCGGCCGAATACTCTGAATAAACCCATCAGTGTTTGACATCAAAGCTCCAACTCTCACCGTGTCTCCTTCCTGAGTCGGTGACTCCATGCATTACTACACAGAAGTTTCCTCCACAATTATATACAGTCTTTAATTAACTATTAGTAGAGAATAACGACGAGTAAAGAATATACTTTATAGGGATCCTATTAATATCTAATAATACAATTATAAAATGCAATAACGTGCTTTAACCAGTAGGTGTCCCTTTCCATCAGCTGTGCACCGTTATGGCATAAATACAGCATATCTACCAATTGGATCAAATATAAAAGTCAGCCGAATTAGTGTTGATACTGCAAGGAGACGTATTGTGTGAAAAGAAATGTAAGATGTTGTTTAATTGCTTATATATTTAAGATCCACGTCAAGTTTTCAGTTTTGGCGGCAGTTCCTGTTTGTCTAGAAGTCTTGTCATCAGGGCTCTATAAATAGAGTTAACTACGGCAAATATGTCATATTTAATGCAGCCGAAACGTGTATTACAATGCCGTTATGTGATGACTTTCAAAGAGAAAAGCAAGCACACACTGAATAATGTATTATTTAATTATTTTATACAGTCTATGGTTGCTACAGAGGATTGTGGGTAATGCAATGTCTTCGGCCCATCCAAAACTCATAGAAAACGACTTGTTTCTCAGAATTGAAGGGGAAAACGTGACAAAAGCATTGTACACACACTAAAACCTATCAATGTCGTTTAATTAACAAGGATAATCTGGTGTTTTTGAGTTGATGAGTGGTGGAGATATCACTGTCAAATCAATCGACAGTAAGGGAATACTTACTTCCGGGTGTACAATTCTCCGTTATCCAATGGGAATGGACGCTCACATTGCCTTTAACAGCCTCCGACACAAACGAATGCCGTGCTTCCCTAAGCGTCAAATACCGACGCCGATGGGAATACATTGCAATCAGTTGAAAGCTCTTTGCGTCCGTTTATGAAGCTGAAGGAGCCTCGGCGCGTCACAACTGGACGCCACGGGACCCTGACCAAGCGTCGCTCCTGGACGCTTAGGGAGTGAGAGTGTGTTGTCCCGGGCTGCGACCCGACAACATGTGCGTTTCTGCTGCTCATTAAAGCTAACTTCGTACCTTCGATGCACCGCCTCCGACTCCCTTCTCTCGGCACTACAAACTATTATATTCTTGCCGTCAGTTTCAGTCGGTCCAGTCCACACTAATGTAAACAGCAGCGCGCTGGTCTCGTGAGAAACGGAGAGTGGAACAACCAATCACATCTTCATTATTCTCTTGAAATGTAAATGTGCCCATTCGCTCTCACTGCGCCTCATACGTGCAACTTTGAACACCTTCAATATATGCCGCATTAATGGATTTGGCCTGCATTCACCACATCTGGGCTGAATTAAACACGTATTATTTAAGTCCTGTGTGTTTATTAGAGGCCATGTAAGCAGGCCACATCATGCCAGCGTTGCTTTCACGAGACATACAAGCCACAAACTGGAAATCGAAACATGCCACAACCTGAGGGACAGTGAATGAGAAACACAGACACACCCACCTTGAGGGAGGGAGAGAGAGGAGAGAGAGAGAGAGAGAGAGAGAAGAGAGAGAGAGAGAGAGAGAGAGACAGAGAGCTGCTAGACACAACTCTTATTAATCCCCATACCGGACAATTGTTCTTTGTTCCAAATCGGAACCGGATTTCGGTTCCCGACCCTCATCCCATCCCCAGCCACAGCCGTGGTCTTGACCGGTCTTGACATAACATCTCGAGTCCTATAGGTCCGATACAGAGATAAGACCAATACCGTTAAAAAGTGATCTGGAGACCGGTCTCGAGTACTACAACACCAGCAAATATTCTCATACTAATGTTTATTAATTATTGCGTCTGACGTTGTCGTGACGTCGCCTGTATTCTACGTCAACCTAATACAAATTGATGGAGGCGTTGGCGCACGTTAGTTCTCCGTCAGCTTAGTTGTGCGGTCTTTGGCACTAACCACCTCATAACACACACACACACACACACACACACACACCACACACACACACCACACACACACATACACACACACACACACACACACACACACACACACACACACACACACCCACACACACAGCAGCAGCCCTTGCTACAAACTTAAATATGAAAAGGTTCAACTACCCACACACACATCATCTCGGCTCGCGCAGCACGCTCATAGGCATAGATTGCGCAATAATGTTAAAAAGCAGATCCTGGTGTTAACACTCACCCTGTTGTTCTCCTCCTGCTCTGTCGAAGTGAGTCTGGCAGTCTGACTTCATACTTCCACTTTAACACCCTCACCTGTCTGTAGCTCCTCCCTTTGTTTCATAACCAGCCTCATCACGTGGACAGGTACACAAACAGGGATTATTTTAAATTACTCTCACAGTAAGACAGTTCCAAAAACATGTATAAGAAAGTTAGAAAATACAAGCAGCTAAAAACAAGCAAGTATAAATGATAATACCACAAAGTGAAAACAAATCAATAAACATCCTGCATTCAAAACCTTACTTGTGAGGTTGTTTTGGGTACTCTAGTGTTAACTGTGCAATATATTGTTCCATATTATATATATTTGTTTGAGGAATAATATTACTGGTGCATGAATGCACAAATTGCATAGTGTAGATTATTTGAACTCCTTTATATACTCTTGGTTTGTTAAATGCATTGCTGCAGATTCTATGAGATCAATATATGTGTGTAGCTTTGTCCTGTGATAACCACGTATCTTTAAAAAGTCAACCTTTCATGAGTTTTTCAGAAAAACAGCCTGTTTTCAGCTTTGAGACGGTGCATTTTCAAGCTGATCCAAGAGGCTTTTTAAAGGCATATAGCTTAAGGAGGAGAACTGCCTCAACACATAAATAAATACTGGATCCTAGTTCATCATAAACATTTAAAATCATCTGGAGATACGTGGTTATCACTGGACAGGAGGGGGAAGAACATCTGTAATCTTAAAGTAACTAAAGCTGTCACACAAATGTAGTCGGGTAAAAAGTGAAATAATTACCTCTGAGATGTAGTGAAGAAGTGTACAGCTGATACCTTGAATTCGTACTAAAGTACAGAACTTGAGTATCAGTACTTAGTTACTATTTTCAGTAACCATGCCAGAGGTGAGAGGTTGGAGCAGGTTGCGTCCCAGGTGTGAAGGTCTGCAATCATAAAGTGGTGTCAATATGTGGAGATGATTCGCTAACAAAACGTTTAACTATCAGAAACTATACTAAACTTATTTGCAACAGAAATGATTTTCTGCAATAATCCAAAATCACATGGAGAAATGACACTGAAATGACAGACACTAGTCAGCAGAAAGTAATTAAAACAATAATTCCAAAAATATGCAAAACATATATATCTTAAAATATATTTTAAGATCATGTTTAGTCGTCTGATTCGTCTGCACATTGCTGTTTTAGTCTGCGTTCTTCTAATTAGTGTCTACACTGTGCATATTGAGCCGTTTTGAGCGATGGGGGCAAGACCCTCTCTCTGCTGTCAAAATGAACGTGTACTGTAAAAACTACACTGCGCCTGCTCAGAGTCTTTTTGAATTCAATGTGTGCGGCAAATAAATAATCACAAGTGGGGTACATTTCTGGCAACCCTACTAAACGTCATCTCATAATTCAGAGCCGATTGGCTGTAAGTACGTGTGCCACGAAAAGTGTAGTGTGAAGAGGAGACGAGAGAGAGCTGTTACGGCTGGAGGGTACGCAGGACCCAAATGCAGAGAATAGGTTTGAAAACAGGAATCCTTTATTTCCAGAACCAGGCCAGGCAAACAAAGTCAAACTAGGCAAGGCAAGACAAAACATAAAGTCACTCAGAAAATAAATCCTTCCAACAACGTTAAGAATCTCACAAAGACTAACAGAAAAAGCAGAACCTAAATGCACACAGGACTAATCAAACACACAAGACACAGATGAGGAGGGAGGAGAAAACACAGGGCACACTATCAGGTAATCAGGCAGGAGGGAACACAGAGACAGGAAGCAACAGCAACACGGGGGGGGGGGGTGAACTATTTTCAAACCAAAACAGAAAACACTTCCTTTTTTTTAAATGTCACTTCCTTTTTTTTAAATGTGACTTCTGTTTTTTGATTGTTACTTTTTTCCCAGAATGTGGCTTTTCTTTTTAAATCATTTTGTGACATGCACACTGAAGAGACTTGCAATTATTTGCCCCAGACTTCTGCTTTCAGAGTTAATTATGAAATGATTACCCTATTCAATAATAATCCAATGCAGAGGCAATAATGTAAATAATACATTATTTTATATATAAAACGCTACTGCACATTTTAGACCCTAATGATTTAAATAAGGGCTATAAAAGTGTTTCCTGCTGGATGGTTTATTTAGCTTATTTAGATGATTTACAGACGTCTCTTTCCCATGTAACTCAATGAGAAAAGGTCTTTTGGGCCAAAATGACGTCACTGGTGGCTACGGACATTCCACATAGAGAGCTGAAGTCCCTCCCTTTCCGGGGGAACTCCATGGGACCTTATTTTGGAAAAATGATGTATTGAAGTCAATGGGGAGAGAAAGATTATCTTTCGATCCCGTTTGAATTGTGCCACGAATTACACTATGATGTTTGTCAATTTAAAAGATAATTTTGCAAGTCAAGTTTTTTTTCGTAAAACTGTGAAGTAACACTTTCTTTTGTGTGAAACCGCTCGATGAACTACATCTCTGGTCTCACATAACACACGCCACCAACACCAAGCTGGCCGTACGTTAGCACGTTTAACCTCTTTCTTTTCAGAATGAGGCGAAAAGTATTAAACCAGGAGAAAATCACTACAAGTCTGGGCATGTTGAGGGGAGTTAGTCGGTTCCGTAAGAGCCGAGGTGAGTGTTAAACAAGTGTAATGTGTAATTTCAGCTAGCTAACATTAGCTAACAAGGAACACTCCTGTGTTTTGTTTGAGCTACTAATTTTCTCGTTAAGAACTGCGTGATCGCTGTGTATGCTGTGGATAACATTAGTGTTGGCAAGGACAAGGTACACAGAAAACTAGTTGCTAAAACACAGGAGTGTACCTTGTTAGCTAATGTTAGCTAGCTGACATTAACGTTACACATTACACTCGGTTAACACTCACAGAAACCTTGTACAGCCGGTCTCGCATGCTGGCTCTTACGGAACAGACTAACTCCCCTTTTGTGTAATAGAGACTCTCAACATGCCCAGACTGTAATGATTTCCACCTCCTTTAATACCTTTCACCTCATTCTGGTGTTGGTGACGTGTATTGTGCGAGACCAGAGATGTAGTTCATTGAGCGGTTTCACACACAAATAAGTGTTACTTCACAGTTTTACGACAAACTGTGTCTTTTTTTACTTGGAAATTATCTTTTAAATTGACAAACATCATATGTGTAATTTATGGCACAATTCAAACGGGATCAAAAGATAACTTTTCTCTCCCATTGACTTCAATACATAATCTTTCCGAAATAAGGTCCCATGGAGTTCCACCGGAAAGGGAGGGACTTCGGCTCTCTATAAAAACACAGGAAGTTTTCAAATGGACGAAATATAGAACTAATATTACGTTTTACCATTCATAATAATGCCGTTGACACAGGTTGCATCTCTTCTCTTCACCACGACATGTCATAATGCCACATGTCAGATCTGCTGGTTTGCATAACATCAAACTGGTTCCAGCTCTTCCAGTCCGAGGAGAGTCTGATTTCCTTCCTCTCTCTCTTATCTTTTAGGTCCTTGCTTCAAAGGTAGCGATCGAGGAAGGTTTTTCTCCGGAGAGAATCAATGATCTGGATCAAATCGTAGCGGGCGAAGATTTCCTTCAGTGATCGTCAGTGTGGTACGATCCAGATCCAGATCCAGAGAAACACAGCAGGATGTTTAACCTCACTGTGATTCCCTTTAGGCAGAATTATTGCCTGTTTATGCTGTTACATTTCCTCTGACCTCTGACCTCTGACACTGTGACTCAGGGTCACTTCACTCCTTTTAAAATGAGACTTTCTCTACAGTCCTTCAACAAGTGGCTTAATCCCTGAGGAGAGGTTTTCTATGGAAACTCAGATTTAAATTGGTTAAACAGAAAGAGCTTTGATTTTGATTTAATGTTTGAGGTAATGAGGAATGTGAGGAAACAGAAAGTGAGGTATGTTGTCGGATTTGTTTAGATTAAGTATGTTTTAACACATGTAAATGCTGTGTAAACTCTGTGTGTTTATGATGAATATGTAATTAGATTGGAAAGGTGAAAGCACTCGACTGCTGCTGTAATGAGAGGAAAAAGGGAGCTGCAAAACACATCGATTTTTTTGTCATTTTGCAGCAAAATCAGCGATTCAATGTCAATTGTTTTACTTAGAAAATATTAATTTGTATCCTCAAAGCCATTCCTGGGAAAAAACAACAAATTTCAATTATACCAGATTATACACAGGATACACCTTTATTAAAAGTACATATTTAGCTGTATTTTTCCACATCTAAGAAATGCTGTTTCTCACAATCCCGATGAATAAAAGTTAAAATATTTAAAGATATCTACATAATCAAACATTTACACATGTATACAAAGTCCCACATTAAGAGGCATCAATACAACTTGAAAATATAACGGCACAAGAGTCAATATATACAAAAATAACAGTCACTTATAAACAGATGATGAATATGTTCATAGTCTTTGTTCAGGAGATAATCAGAGCTTTGAACTCACATTTAGGAGGAAAGGTTTGAAAAAGGAGAAGCTTCAACCAAAGATAAACATTAGGTTTCAAAGTCTGTGGGAACATTTATATTTCAGAGGTTTAGTTTGGCAGAAATACAACTTTTATTACTTCCAGCGCTGCAGACTGCATGTTAGCATAGCATTGATAGTGAAGAAAATACATTTTAAAGAACGATGATACCAGTTTTTCTACATCGTTGTTGCACTGTTCACATTTCAAAAGTAGTTTGGATTCATTTAGAAGTATTAATATTGGATAAAGATTATAATTAAACCCTTTAAAATCATAATCATAATGAAAATACACCTTTTTTCTCTTACCTGTTGTCACAAACGAGCTGAGGACCAAAATGCAAAACACGGGGAAACCAGGGATAGTCTGTAACCAGCTTTATTGAAGGCAATAACTGGTAGGAGACGAAAAGGCAGTAGTAGGCCAAGGGCTGGTCGGGGACAGGCGAGGGTTCCAGGAGGAGGCAAGACGGGAGTCGCAGGTACAGACCGGGTCAGGGAGCAGGCGTGGCAGAATAGTCCGGGTACAGGCAGGGTCAGGAATCAGGCGAGGCAGGCAGGTCAGGGACAGGCAGGGTCGGAACCGGGAGAGCAATCTGTGAAGTAATGCTGGAAAGACTGGCATGCTGCAAAGTACGATCTGGCACTGAGTGGAGAGTGAAGTGGGCCTATATACTACTGGAGCTGATGGGTGTAACAGAGTGAAAGAAAGAGACAGGGTGTGGCTACCAGGTGACTAAGGAATGTTAATGCAGAAAATAGGTGAGTGAGAAAGCAGACTGTGACACCTGTAGTGCCAGTCATACATTTCTATGGTCATATTTTTAATATATTGGTTGTAGAAACGTCCGATAATTAGCACTACAGCTAAGAGAGAAGATATAAACCTTACTTTGTATTCGTTGTAATGTATAGGGGGAACTGAGGAGGTGATATCGACTAAAAAAGTCACTCTTAATTTAGAAAAATAAAAATAAATAAACGATAAGAAATACGATAACAGAGAAATTACAAAGAAAAACCTTTTAGATTTAGTAATTGTCATATAAGAAAATGCAGATTTAATAACAGAGTTTCGTTCTTGAATCGACTTTCTTTTCTCCAGGAAGCTCAACAGAGAACGTTTTGGCCGAACTAAAACATTTCTGATTTTACATAAAATGAAAGACATTCACAGTTAAGAATTATCTATAAATTATTAATGCCATAAATGATTGAATGTACTCAACCCACTAAAAGGAGTTATTCTCAAATAATCTGGAAATTACGTTGCAAAAAAAATAATTAGGTTGTCGGGATTTTTGAGTTTTTTTCTCTTCTTTGCGAAACGCTTCTGTGTCAAATGTCCTACTTGGGTTGCCGTACGTAGCTCTCAAAATGGCAGATGTCGGGAAGTCAGAGGGGTGTTTCTCAATCGCGAGTACACTTGCTTGGTAGCACATGTCTGCCGAGCATCTTGCTTCAGAAGCGAGTCAAGAATACTTCCTGGCATTCGGAAACGAAGTGTGGAACACGCTAGCAAGTGTGCAGGTGTGCGTCATATGAGAGGCCCCGCCTTACATCTTCCGCCACAGATTTGGGAAATTGGTCCGTGCGCAAAGCATTGTGGGGATTTTAAGACCGCGAAGTCTACTCATGTGCAGACTCGATATTTCTCCAAACGGAGTACGCCGGGCTCGGTAGATTTCCAAGTATGCTGGAGATTGGAACAGTACTTCGGCGGCACTCGATGACGTAGCATGCTTGAAATAGTGGCTCTGAAGCAGCTTTACTCGCGATTGAGAAACACCCACAGCGTTGTTGTTTACGTCCGCGGCGCCATCTTGTATACGGGCGTCTTGAATTCATATATCTTATAAACACGATCAGCGCCACAGTATTCATTCTATTTCCATTCCTTTTTTTAACACATAGAGAATTGTTGCACTGTTTATTGTTCATGATCATTTATAGCTTGTTATTATAAGTGTGTACGGAGAAATGGTGTCAGAAAACGATAGATTCAGCAAGTGCCTCGATCTGTGTTTATCGTTAATATTCCTCACGTTATTTATCAGAACAACGCCTCCTATTCTCAGATGATAAGTTTATAAACCTTCACCCTCACACAGAAATCCTCTCTTGAATCTAATTGTTATTGATTAGCTGGAATCAGAAATATTAGCCAGTTTATATTATTGTTTTTGTTTGACTTTGTATTAAAACGTGACCTTTTGAAATATTGTACTGTAAGAGAATAGCAAAGCTTTCCAGATGCACATTAAATAAGTCTTTAACTTCAATCTTTGTGTGGTTTGTTACTAACACAATATAATGTGTGAAAAAAATATATAATTTATCAATTTGTCTTTTTTTATTTTCATTGGAAGAACATTCAGAAAAGTGTGTGTGTGTGTGTGTGTGTTTTTAATAATAATGAATGTATTCACAGAAGCAGTTTGAACAGTTAAACGTATTATCACATATCCAATTTAACATTCTGCATTTAAATCCTCCTCTTTTATCTCAGTAAGTGCAAATAAATGTAATTAAAAAGACAGACAGGAAGTAAACATCAACGGGAACAGCAGAAGAAGACAGACAGGAAGTAAACAGGCACAGTATGGGCTCTGCAGTGTTTTAATAACATATCTCCCCCCCTGATTTGTTTTTGTTTAAAACAAATGAAAGAAAAGGTGCCTTTAGGGTCTGCGCTGCTGGCTGACGGCGGTCAGACGGCCACATCACCTGACCAATCAGGTACCGGTAACAATTTAGTACCTGACACCCATCTCCAGAGGTGTGGACTCGAGTCACATGACTTGGACTCGAGTCAGACTCGAGTCACCAATTTGATGACTTTGGACTCGACTTGACAAAATCACAAAACACTTGCGACTCGACTTGGACTTGAACACCAATGACTTGGGACTTGACTTGGACTTGAGCCTTCTGACTTGAGGTGACTTGATAATTAAATTCAGGGTCTCCAACACGCCTATCGCGAGATGCCGCTAGAAGAGCAGACTCGCGTCGGGAGAGCAGAATCTTCAGCCGCTGCAACTCTTGCTGTGAATCCATGCAGGCAGGGGCGGGTCTTTATTTAGCTGGGCCACCATGCGGCCAATCATATGCGAGGAACACTAGGATCATACCATTATGTGAAAGAAGGTGGGGGGCAGACGCTCCAAAGACAGCAGGTCAAGACATTTGCGAAAAACCGAAAAAAGAAGCAGCATCTGGCTGCATTTCAATGATATTGGAAAGCAAAGCTGAGTGCAGGATTTGTAAAATAAAAATAACCTTCAGAGCAGGTTTTCTTTTGGTAACCACTCAGGATTTATTGTCAGAGGTGGGAGAAGTTCAGATCTTGTACTTGAGTAAAAGTACCAGAGTGTAGGAATACTCGGTTACAATAAAAGATCCTGCATTCAAAATGTTACAAGTAAAGTACAAAAGTATTATCATCAAAATGTAGTTAAAGTACCACCTGCAGAGGATCTAGATTCAGGTGTTCTTTTCCCCATAGAGACGCCTCGCTGCACATTATCCCTGGCATAAAGATAGATTGTGGGTCCCTTATAACATGCTGTACACAGTGGAAATAAACATTCTGGTTACCTCAACATCAAGGATCTTATACATTAAACTCCTTCTGAATCAAACCGTCACGGTAGCCTTACCTTACTGATCCCTCTTACAATAGAAGAAAACACGTTACTTTACCAGCAGAGAGAAAATTGATTATTAAATTATTAATGTGACTAATAAAGAGCAGTTTGATTATTAAGTATTATTCTGTTGATCGATGTCATTACATTTGTTGAAAAGCACAAAGGACTTGTTTAAGACTCGTTTTGCCAAAGTTTAGGACTTGGACTTGACTTGAACTTGAGCGCAAAGAATTGAGACTTGACTCGGACTTGCAAAACAATGACTTGGTCCCACCTCTGCCCATCTCTTGTTACTGGTAGCCACATGCAGAACTAGCAGGGGCTACCTGCTACTTGCTTGTTGAGCTCTTCGTAAAGATGGGGGTCCAGCTCTCGGAGAGCTTTGATCAGAACCCTGCTGGCTTCAACTCCTTTTTTTCGCACCGTGTCCACCACCTCTCGTGCTCCCTCTCGTGCTCCGTCATTTCGGGATTTGGTTCTGGCTGACTCCATTTCAGAATCACTGATCACTTCAGACTGAAAGAGTTTATCCAGAAGTTCCTTCAGGACAGGTGAAGAAACTCTTTGAATAAACTCTTCCCGAACTGAGAGCAGCCACTTGTCTGCTGGGACTCTGTCCTCTGCTGGGACTCTGCTCTCTGCTGGGTCTCTGCTCTCTGCTGGGACTCTGCTCTCTGCAGGGACTCTGCTCTCTGCTGAGACTCTGCTCTCTGCTGGGACTCTGCTCTCTGCTGGGACTCTGCTGTCTGCTGGGACTCTGTCCTCTGCTGGGACTCTGTCCTCTGCTGGGACTCTGCTCTCTGCTGGGACTCTGTCCTCTGCTGGGACTCTACTCTCTGCTGGGACTCTAATCTCTGCTGAGACTCTGCTCTCTGCTGAGACTCTGCTCTCTGCTGAGACTCTGCTCTCTGCTGGGACTCTGCTCTCTGCTGGGACTCTGCTCTCTGCTGGGACTCTGCTCTCTGCTGAGACTCTGCTCTCTGCTGAGACTCTGCTCTCTGCTGAGACTCTGCTCTCTGCAGGGACTCTGCTCTCTGCTGGGACTCTGTCCTCTGCTGGGTCTCTGCCCTGCTGGGAATCTGCTCTCTGCTGGGACTCTGTCTCTGCTGGGACTCTGCTCCTGCTGGGACTCTGCTCTCTGCTGGGACATTTCTCTGGGACAATTCATGCCTTGGACCTGGTAGATAAACAGGGAAAATACTTTTGTTAACCAACATCACATTAAACAGATCCCTTAAAAATTAAAGTAACTCGACAATCCCAGAGGTGGATTTCTGTTCACTTAAAGTTATAATATGTAACATTTCCTCATTCAAATGTATAAAAACTCCTACACCTGTATACACAGTACGTTTCATCACGGTCTCCTGTAATGCGTAATCCACTTAAGCATGAGAAGACTACAACTCCCATGATGCCACGCTGTTTCACCACCACACCACACTAGTTTTTACTATAGTTTTAGAACATTACAGGTTGTGTGTTTAATGTCGTAATGATGCGCTGCCATGGAGCCTTAATAGAGAAGGCTATGAGATGGAGCTTTAGAGTTATCAGTCTATCACTGGGTCTGAGCTCAGGTGGAGTCTTTACCTTCCAGTGACACGAGATAACTCCAGACTACGTTTCCATCTTGTCCTTGACCTTCAAATCCACTGTCTCTGTGCTCGTCTTCAGGGAAACTTGAAATGTCGGATCGTAATCTGGTCCAAAACTTGAGTCAAATTTTTACTCTGAAAACCAGAAGCAGAAGTTAAAGTTTATATGTTTCTTTCCTGATTGTGGATCCACATGCAGATAAATGTGTGTTAATGATCATTGTGTTTCTTTAGAGGAGTATCAGTGACTCACCTCAGGCTGAATGAAGAAGCCCTCAGGTTCACAGTGCACACTGTAATCTGTAACAGTCCAGCTCACAGCCGGAGGAGATTGTGATGTTCTCAGCACGTTGTGTTGATCAGCAACCTTCAGTAACAGAGTAACTTTAGTTATGCTCAGATAGTCAAGGCAACTTTATTTAAAGATCATAATAAACAACAACAAACGTTGACAGACCTGCTCCACAAAGTGATGAGATATACAATCAATCACAACATAATTATAAGTATATATTGCCTTTGTAAAGGAATATTACAAATGGATTCTTTTAATTCTTAAGCTATTGAAGAAGCTATTCCAACGTTAACCAGAACACAAACCGTCTGTGTCAGTTATACAACACAAAAGGCTGCTGCCCAAGCTGTAAAATGTGGCTGGTAGGGATGAGATCAAGTTGTCTTGGCATCATCATCATCATCAGCTTTATTTAAAGAGACTCTTGGTCCATTTTTTAAAAGACATACAACACTCAAAATAAATAAAAAAAGGCAGTTATACCAATGTTTCCACAGAGGTGACTGTACATGCGTACAGCACTGAGACACGGATTTGAAAGCAGCATAATGACAGAGTTATGAGAAACATTCAATCGACAGATGAATTTGTACATCAGATTTCTCAAGAGAGCATGGAACGTGTTGACTCGTGCTTTACAAAACATTTCACTTGCACTGCACCACCTGGGTTTTCTAAGCAGTATACGCAAACAATCATTATAAGCAACCTGGAGCTTCTGGAGGCTCGCCTTCTTAAACTTGACCCACAAGGGGCAGTATAGAGAGGAGTACAATAAGCTCTAAAGAGGTTCACCTTAACCTTATCTGAACACCAAGAGAATTTTAAACATGTTAGCTTGTGTATATAAGACACGCCGCTGTCTATACATGTCATCATCATCAGCCATTTCATCTGTAATGATGAGTCCCAGATACTTAGTTTTACAGCAAACAGACAGCACCTGCCCTGACAGATAGAATATTGGAAAACCAAGGTTCTTCTCCCCTTGCTCTGCAGATCATTACAGCGCTCTTCTTAACATTGTATTTAACATCAAATTTGACACCATTGCATTTCCCTCCGAATAATGGTTGTAGACTTTACTGATGAATTAGAATTTATTTAAACTCCAGACTCAACGTAAGAGCTTGAGCCTCTTCAGGGGGTGCTAACATTTAATACAGTCCATTCTTCTCTTTCTCCGCTGTTACATAGAAGATATGACTTTCTCCGTCATGTTGTTTCTAAAGCAACACAACTTCCTGTCATCCGCGTAAACTCGCCTTCAAAATAAAAGCATCCAAATGAAACAGGAAGTTAACCTAAATTACATTTAAGATATATATACAACTGCAACGAAAGCAACAAAAACAATGCAACATCCCCTTCAGTCTCGCAGAACACAAATTGGGTTATTTACAAACCATAATCAGAACATATATATGCAGTGATTCATCTCAGCAGGTCTTTCAGCTCTGTGTGATGTGTTTAACATTAATGCCATCAGTTTCCGCAGACAGAAGACATGCTGAGAGAGAATCATACAGAACCACAAAGAGCGATCTGAAGATTTACAGTTCAGATAGATCTTATTCTTCTCCCAGCACGAGAAGGTTTGAGAAGAGGCAGTGTGTGTGGAAACAGCTGTGGTTTAAAACCAGTGTTTAGTCTGATGGTGAGCACATGGCCTTACCTCCTTCTTAGGGACGTTTTTCTGCAGCAGATGTACATCCAGTGTTTGCTCCTCTCTGACCGGGGGTCGTAGGAACACCAGAATCTTGCCTTTACCCGCAGAAGCAGAACCTTTTAAAGCATCCCAGACCAGGCCAAAGAGAGAGAGGTGAGGCACCTTCACCACCACGTGAGTGCGTGTGACCTCCAGCGGCTCCAAGATGCTCAGGCCTTCATCAGTGATGTGGACGACAGACAACAGGCCGTCCAGGAGCAGCGCTGTGGAGCAAAGAGCTGGTCATCTGTTGCATTGCTGCTGAAACAGCTTCATCATATTCAATGTCACACCACTTTAGTTCAGAGCTAATGTTCATCTAATGTCATTCCTTTGGAGCCTCACTAGGATGTACCAGTTTATATCCTCACCTTTTATTCTAATGTTTCATTATTGTTCCGCCCCCTGTGATCTTTCTGGATGTGAGCATTTGCTGTTATGCATAAACTTTATTCATTCTTTTTATTCACAAGACTGCTGAAATGTTTGTAATCTGCTGCCAGACAGCTTGACTGTGTCCGGTCTCATGTCTGAGTGATTCTCTAGATGTGTGAAGAGTTTTCTAAAGCTTTCAGGGCGTAGAAAGTCTAACTTATAAATGTTGTTGTCTGTTCTTTTGTTTTGTACATGGTTCAGCCAGACTGACAATGTAAAGAGCAGAAAGAGCAACAGATGAATAACAAAGTAAGAATTAATCAAAGTGCTAGCTTAGCATCACAACAGTAACAGAGAGTTAGCGTTGAGTTAGCACTGTTAGCAGCTGAGCATGCTGTGGACTGACCAATCACAGTTTAAATCTTTAATATTACAGTGAGGAGACTGCAGAGGGTCCAAAGAAAAACTAACTCAGTATTTAGAGCTGCATTGCATCGTATGCTTCAATAATGATGTCATGCAACACATCGACTACGGTAAATGGATGTTTTAATAATTTAATTCTTCTTCTTTTGAAACAGATTTGGTGCCTGAATTATACTGTTGCTATATTTGTTAAACTAGTTTAATAAAGCTGCTTTATAACTCTTGAACGCTAGTGAATAGCATAAAGTGCTAATCATTATATAAGTGTATTTGTTAACACTAGATGTCTTTACCTTCCTCTGTCTCACTGTGTGGCAGGTGGAGCTGGCAGACGGCAGCTTCATCAGAACTCTTCACGTTGAACAGCGGCCCTGCTGCCAGCTTGCCAGCTGATTCGAGGAGACTCTCATCCCAAGGGACCGTCCTGTACAGAAGCTCCGCCTCCTGAGCCATGACGAACACCAGGCCAGTCGAATCACACTGGAACTCACCTGGACCAGGACACCTGAACCTGTAGACACACAGGGGACAAGTTACTACAACAAGCCTTCACTGGCCTGTGTTCTGACTGACAGGTGTTCATCCAGCTGGAGTCTGACCTGGAGGAGGGTTTGTTGAAAGATCTGAAACACCTGATGATTACAGGAACATCACTGAAGATGTGTCCACATGCATCAGAATGTGTGTGTAAACACATTTTCATTAAATTAACAAAATGTCTAGTCCAGCGAGGATCTAGACTGGAACAAGAAAACAATCCTTCCTACACACAGAGGCATTATTTTATTAACGTCTGTTGGAAAGAGATTGGATGCAATACCTCAAGGTGAAAGACATGAAATCAAACACAATTAAATGAATATATATTTTAATGTGTTTAAAATAATGTTTGGTCATGTTATAGGATTACCTGTATGAAGACTCAGTTGTGTGTTCAGGTGAGAAGGATTCAGGAGCCTGGAACAAACAAGTTAGTTATTTTAATAGAAATCAAGTTAAGTTCTAGCTTCATGAAACCAAACCACAATTCCACAACATATTCAGACCAATTTGAAAAATGCAAATGAGTCTGGATCATCTGAGTTCATTGTCAATTTCAAACGGGTTATTAACGGGTTAGCATGTCACAGCAGTACCAGCCAATCACAGCACAGTAGTACCAGCCAATCACAGTAATAGCCAATCACAGCACATTGGGGCGGGATATTGTTTAGGTTTTAGATAAATTGCGAGCGTTAGTGCATTTAATTGACAGCCCTAATAATTATATTTCATTCAGTGGTGAAATAAATATACTTCACTCTGTACAACTGCTCCTCTCTCACCTTTCTGTCTGTCTTCACTTCCTGTTCCACATCGGAGTCACCTGATGGAGAGAGGTGTGACAGAGAAAAATAATAAAACAATAATAATAATTCTTCTATAACAGATTTAATGTACAATAGTTTGATGAATGGAGGATATGGTTTCAGTACTCACAGGTCTTCTGGATCTGGATCTGATCGTCTCATCATCGATCCTGCAGGGATGAACACAATCCAACAGTTTTGGATAAAGTTTAAAATAAGTGTTTGTTCTTTGAGTGAGTCAGCTTCAGAGTCCTGACTGATCTCATGCTTTACATCCCATCATATCTTCTCTGCAAACACTACGACTGACTGCCACAGCTCTCAGCTGCATCACAGGAAGTAACTGCTCATTAGGCTAGAAACTAAAAACATGACAGGAAACAAAACAGAAAACCTTTTCCACTCTTCTGTAAAATCCTATATGTCTGTTAGAAAGTTCTAACTAACTAAACGTGGCTTTGCATTTTCAGCTTACAATATATAGTTGATGGAAGAATGAAAGAACCTGCAGTCAGTGGGTAACATCACTGATCTGTTGTGATTCCCCAGAGAGAGAAACACCTCCCTGTGTTTAATACAATACTGCTGAACCAGCAGAGACCCCTTACTGACCTGAGGGTCTCCAGTCTGCAGTCTGGACTCTCCACAAGATCTCTCAGCAGCTCCACTCCTGAATCCTGCAGAGCGTTGTCTCTCAGGTCCAGCTCTCTCAGATGGATGTTGGACTTCAGAGCTGAGGCCAGAGCAGAACAGCTGATCTCTGACAACTGCAGCCTCAGTCTGAATAAAGAAAACATGATGTAACTTTAGAAAACAATGTTCCTGTTTGAAATAACTCAAGGTTTAATAATCTGCTCAGAGCTGAAGAAGTTAGAAAGTGGAAACTCCAAACAGGTTAAAAACTGTAAGATACAGAAAGAGGAAAAGCTCTCATTAATATTAAAGACAACGTGCTTCTACTTCAATAAAACGAGGAGACTTCACATCTGAAGCTCTGCTCCATCTACACTAACTCATGATGTGCAGCCAGACAAATACAAACCACAGAAACTGATTCAACTCAAGATCACAACGTTTACAAAGATCACAATTCAGGATGAATTTTAAATGTGAAGAAAAACATCCAGAATATGTATTTTAGGAACAGTGGAGTCATCAAATCACAGCATCTTCAGAGTAAACTATTCAGTCAGTATGAGCATCATGTAGCTTCAGGAACATGTTGGAAACAGCAACAACTGAACATACTTGTTAGTGTTGGATAGTTTTAATAGAATTATTTAATTATTGTATTTTATATCATTTGTTAAAATCATGATGGAGAATACAAGATGAATTTCAGCTGTTTAAAAGGTTCAGAGTGAATTCTGCAGTGAAGGTTTTTTGTTGTTATATTTAAATGTAAAGATCAACATTGCATTATGCAACTCTAGCATTAAGATGCTCAGTGAGGATCAGAGTGATATCAGCCTGATGTCTGCAGCTCAGAGTCAACACAACTCTCACAGATTCATCTCAGCACACAAGTTACAGATGGAGAACTGACCTGAGAGTCTCCAGTCTGCAGTCTGGACTCTCCAGAAGATCTCTCAGCAGCTCCACTCCTGAATCCTGCAGAGCGTTGACTCAGGTCCAGATCTCTCAGATGGATGTTGGACTTCAGAGCTGAGATCAGAGCAGAACAGCTGATCTCTGACAACTGCAGCCACAGTCTGAATAAAGAAAACATGATGAGGATAAAATCTGTTTATAATCCAATCAGATGTTCAGGTTTATTAAGTGTAGCTCAACATTCCTGTCTCCTAATCAATGAGCTTTTCCCTGAATTACAGTGACTGTCATTCTGTTATTGTGGATCATCATAATATCAGCCTTCTGTTTATTATCTGTGAAAACATTGAAATCAATGGGAAGCAAGAAAAACATGTATGCTTCAGAGATCAATGTAAAACTAATATTAGTTCAGATGAACTTCTTTATTCAGATGTGACCATTTACTAAAGACAACATACATTTACTTTAACAACTAACAGTGGATATCTAACATATATATTTGAAGAAACAGTCAACTTTTATGACTGCAGACTAAATGTAGTACAAGAAAAATAAGAATATGAACAAAAGGACTGTGGCAGTGGGGTGTGGTTAGAGCGCCGGCTGCTGGAGGGATGGGGGTGGCTCCAGACAGCTGGACAAGGATCAGGTAACCAGGTGAACAGTAAAGCATGTCAGTAACCTGGTTCTTGTCTCTTGGTCTGGGTCCTGGGGGCAGAATGACTTGCCCCAAGAAAGCCTGTCACTGGCAGCAGTGTTCTGTCTGTTTCCTAAAGTATTGATGTATTGTTTGCAAGCTGTGGCCAGTCAATAAAGCTTTCTTTTAAGCAAGCCTTCCTCTCCTTCTGTCCTTTTTAACTGGGTGAGCAGGAAAACCCTCACAACGACATATACACATGTATGGTTGTTCAAGCATTAGGTTCAACTGTTAATGAAACACATGAGATCTCCAGCAGTAACAGAGAGTCAGTGAACTGACCTGAGAGTCTCCAGTCTGCAGTCTGGACTCTCCAGAAGATCTCTCAGCAGCTCCACTCCTGAATCCTGCAGATCGTTGACTCAGGTCCAGATCTCTCAGATGGATGTTGGACTTCAGAGCTGAGATCAGAGCAGAACAGCTGATCTCTGACAAACTGCAGCCCCACAGTCTGAATAAAGAAAACATGAGGATGAAATCTGTTTATAATCCAATCAGATGTTCAGGTTTATTAAGTGTAGCTCAACATTCCTGTCTCCTAATCAATGAGCTTTTCCCTGAATTACAGTGACTGTCATTCTGTTATTGTGGATCATCATAATATCAGCCTTCTGTTTATTATCTGTGAAAATTGAAATCAATGGGAAGCAAGAAAAACATGTATGCTTCAGAGATCAATGTAAAACTAATATAGTTCAGATGAACTTCTTTATTCAGATGTGACCATTTACTAAAGACAACATACATTTACTTTAACAACTAACATGGATATCTAACATATATATTTGAAGAAACAGTCAACTTTTATGACTGCAGACTAAATGTAGTACAAGAAAAATAAGAATATGAACAAAAGGACTGTGCAGTGGGGTGTGGTTAGAGCGCCGGCTGCTGGAGGGATGGGGGTGGCTCCAGACAGCTGGGACAAGGATCAGGTAACCAGGTGAACAGTAAAGCATGTCAGTGACCCGGGCCCGTTCTCATGTCTTCAAATGTCCCTCCTCGACTCCCTCCTCGACTCCTATCCTCGAGACTTAGTCCCGCCCACAGGAGATGCGAGCGGAGGAGCCGAGGAGCCGAGGAGGGGAGCCGAGGAGGAGGAGGGGAAGCAGCAGGCGGTTAGAGAAATGAGAACTCCTCTCCTCTGAGCGGTCATTTTAAAGAGACGTCCATTAATGATGACAGGAGGCACAGCAGCCCTCTGTCTGATGGACAGATGTGTTCATGACGACTTATATATTTACTTTTAATTCATTCACAGTGCGGTATAATGAGACAATAACAGGCTACAGATGCGGACATACACACACCACACACACACACCACACACACACACACACACACACACACACACACACACCAACACACACACACACACACACACACACACACACACCATATATGTATATATTTATATAAATATATACAATTTCAGAATCAAACAGAGCACTCTCATAATAACGTAACACTGTCAGAGACTGGATATATCCCCCCCCCCTCTCTGGTCGCTACAATGAGGGAAATAAATGACGGGCCAAAAGTTTTATTTACAAGTGTTAAAAGTAAGCAGAGGACACCAAACCAACTGAGACCTGTCTGTCCGCTGCATCACGCACACACTGACCACACACCCTACACCCACACACACGCACCTACAGCTCCTAAAGCATATAATCAGCTACAGCCGTTGTGTATTTTATTATGTGAACCACTAAATGGTTTTAGAAAAATATCGACTTTGTTTGTAGATATCTACTAAACTAAAGCAAATAAAGAGTAGGCCTGTTATACTGAGTGATATATATTATACAACTGCTCTGCTTTCTGCACGGACCTCACAGCTGTTCTCACTGTAACATCGCGTCGCGATGAAAGCAGTTAATAAAATAATATCCAGGGGATGCATGCAGAGCTGTCATTGGCTGAGATAAGTCCGGCCGTGCGTCTCGACTCTTTGAAACATCTCTGTTCCCGGAAATGCATCCACGAAGGAGCCATGGAGGACCGTGGAGGACCCATCAGTGTATCCTCGGTTATAGCTCCTCCAGAGAGCCTCCTCGACGCTCGATGCTCGGTCCTCGATGTGCATTTCGAGAAATGAGATGTCCTTCAACATGGCGCGCTAAAATTCATTTCCGGGTCACTACCGGAGGACCGAGGAGTCGAGGAGTCGAGGAGGGACATTTGATGACATGAGAAAGGGCCCTGGTTCTTGTCTCTTTGTCTGGGTCCTGGGGGCAGAATGACTTGCCCGTCACTGGCAGCAGTGTTCTGTCTGTTTCCTAAAGTATTGATGTATTGTTTGCAAGCTGTGGCCAGTCAATAACGCTTTCTTTTAAGCAAGCCTTCCTCTCCTTCTGTCCTTTTTAACTGGGTGAGCAGGAAAACCCTCACAACGACATATACAATGTGTGGTTGTTCAAGCATTAGGTTCAACTGTTAATGAAACCATGAGATCTCCAGCAGTAACAGAGAGTCAGTGAACTGACCTGAGAGTCTCCAGTCTGCAGTCTGGGCTCTCCAGAAGATCTCTCAGCAGCTCCACTCCTGAATCCTGCAGATCGTTGTCTCTCAGGTCCAGAACTCTCAGATGGATATTGGACTTCAGAGCTGAGATCAGAGCAGAACAGCTGATCTCTGACAAACTGCATCCATCAGTCTGAATAAAGAGAACATGATGTAACTTTAGAAAACAATGTTCCTGTTTGAAATAACTCAATGTTTTAATAATCTGATCAGAGCTGAACAATGTTTTAACGTCAGCAATGATGTAGAAACAAATCCCTGATCATCTGGAACTCTCTGCAGCAGTTTCTCTCATCAGATGTTTAACAACTCTTCATCTCCCTCACAGCTCATCAGTACTGACAGCATCTCCACTGACTCATGGAGCACAGAGTGAGTCTGTGGAAGCTCAAACACTCTCCGTCACACATTCACCTTCTCTGATCTTTGTTATTCTTAAAGTTTGGATTCCATTTCCATTTGGAAATATAGAAATAAATAAAAGCATTAAAATATCTTTAGGCAAATTCTGAAAATCATAAATACAAACAGATCTGTATGAACTGCAGTCAGTGAACTGACCTGAGAGCCTCCAGTCTGCAGTTTGGACTCTTTAGTCCAGAACTCAGCAGCTCCACTCCTGAATCCTGCAGCTTGTTGTAACTCAGGTCCAGATCTCTCAGGTGAGAGGGGTCAGACTTCAGAGCTGAGGCCACGACTTCACATTCAGTCTCTGAGAGTCCAGAGCCAATAAGTCTATAATGACACATATATCACAACTTGTGTTAGTATAAAAACAGAGGAAACATTTATTTAACTTACTGAATTTGAAATGGAACAACTTTTAACATATTATGAACATTTAATTTATAATAGAGTTTTCTTTATTCATTGTCAGCCTGTCAGACATTATTTTAAACTCTTAAGCATTGTGGTAAAAACAGATCTGATTTCATGTTTAAGAAACTGCAATGATATATTAATAACTGCTTTCACCCATAACTGTAAATACTGCTGTATGTTGTGATCACATGCTGCTCTGATAAAACCTCTAAAGTCCTTCATGTGTTTGACATGTCTCCTCCATCACTCAAAATAATGTGAAGAAAAGAAAAAATGTTAAAATGTCACAATATATAAATAGAATAACTGGATCATTTAATTTTGCTCTCAGAGTATTTTACATCAAACATTTTATTGTGTTTATTTGAAGAAATAAACTTCTGATCCACATCAATTCATAAAGCTAATCACATCTGGACTTACTTGAACTTCCTGCAGTTCCTCACAGCTGGAATCAGTCTTCGTCGTCCCTCCTCTGATGTGTGGTACTTCATCAGGTCCAACTCATCCAGAACCTCCTCTGACATCTGCAGCATGTAGGCCAGAGCAGAGCAGTGGATCTCAGAGAGTTTCTTCTCTGATCTGTTCTTTGACTTCAGGAACTCTGTGATCTCCTGATGTACTGAGTGGTCCTTCATCTCTGTCAGACAGTGGAAGATGTTGATCATCCTGTCAGGAGAGATTTCATCACTGCTCATCTCCTTCAGGTTGCTGATGGCTCTCTGGATGATTTCTGGACTGCTGTCTGTGCGACCCAGCAGGCCTCCTAACAGTCTCTGGTTGGACTCCAGAGAGAGGCCGTGGAGAAAGCGGACAAACAGGTCCAGATGGCCATTTTCACTTCTGAGGGATTTCTCCATGGCTCCCTTCAGGAAGACATCCAGGGATGGTAATTCTGATCACTGCTATCACTGTTATCATCACTGCTATCACTGATATCCTGCCAGCTATCACTGTTATCATCACTGCTATCACTGTATCATGCCAGCTATCACTGTTATCATCACTGCTATCACTGTTGTCTTCGTCCCCCTCTCTCTTCAGGAAGTCCTTCAGTACCGCTGTGTTCCTGTTGGTGTAACAGTGGAACAAGTAGACTGCAGCCAGAAACTCCTGAATGCTCAGATGAACAAAGCAGTAGACTGTTTTCTGGAAGATCAAACTCTCTCTTTTGAAGATCTCTGTGCAAACTCCTGAGTGCACCAAGGCCTCGTGACACCAAGACCACAGCGCTGCAGGTCTTCTTGGTAGAACATGATGTCTCCTTTCTCCAGATGTTCAAACGCCAGCCTCCCCAGCTTCAGAAGAACCTTCCTGTCAGCCTCCGTCAGCTGCTGTGGACTCGTCTCATGTCCCGCTTCATACTTCTGCTTCTTCCTCTTGGTCTGGACCAGCAGGAAGTGTGAGTACATGTCAGTGAGGGTCTGGGGCAGCTCTCCTCTCTGGTCTGTAGTCAACATGTGGTCCAGAACTGCAGCAGTGATCCAGCAGAAGACTGGGATCAGACACATGATGTGGAGGCTCCTGGAGCTCTTGATGTGAGAGATGATTCTGCTGGACAGGTCTTCATCACTCGATCTCCTCCTGAAGTACTCCTCCTTCTGGGCGTCAGTGAAGCCTCGTACTTCTGTTACCCTGTCCACACACTCAGGAGGGATCTGATTGGCCGCTGCAGGTCGGAAGTTATCCAGACGAGAGCCGAGGGAAGCAGCTTCCCCCTGATGAGGTTTGTCAGCAGCACGTTGACTGAGGACTGCTGTGAGACATCAGACACAACCTCATTGTTTCTGAAGTCCAGAGAAAGTCTGCTTTCATCCAGGCCGTCAAAGATGAGCAGCACTTTGCAGACAGCCAGCTGCTCTGCTGTGACCTTCTGTAAGGTTGGATGGAAAACATGGAGCAGCCTGAGAAGACTGTACTGCTCACCTTTGATCAGGTTCAGCTCCCTGAAGGAGAGCGGGATCACCAGACTGACATCTTGGTTTTCCAAACCCTCGGCCCAGTCCAGAGTGAACTTCTGCACTGAGAAGGTTTTTCCAACTCCAGCGACTCCGTTGGTCAGGACCGCTCTGATGAGAGTCTGTTGGTCAGGTAAGGCTTTAAAGATGTCCTGGCACTTGATTGGAGTTTCATGGAGGGTCTCTTTCTTGGAAGCTGTCTCCAGCTGCCTCACCTCATGTTGGGTATTAACCTCTTCACTCTGTCCTTGTGTGATGTAGAGCTCAGTGAAGATCCTGTTGAGGAGGGTTTCACTTTGATCAGTTCCTTCAGTCACACGTTCACATCTCCTCCTCAGACTGAGCCTATGTTCATCTAAAACCTCCTGCAGACCACTATCTGCTGGAAGAGAAGGAAACATGAGAGAATCAGGAAAATGCTTTTGAGAATCTGAACAGTCAGGGTTTTAAATGTCATGATTTATAAAACATTTTAATGTTTACTTTACAACACAAAATAATCCTGGACATGAAGACTCCAGAAGGAACCACAAATACTAGCTGCCAGATATTTATACTATCATACGTAATGTTATATAAGTGCTGGGCTAATGTAGTAATGTCTGAGTAAACAGAAAGCGTTTTTTAGGGAAACACTGCTGTCCCACGTGAAATATTTGTGTACACACTTTAAAACCAAAGCCTTGAAGAAGGGATCAGATGATACAGTGTTTCTATAGAAGAGTAGACACCCAGCACCCAGACAGCGGTAAAGAGGCTGCACGTGTTCGGCCTCTTACTTTGTAAAATGCTCCATCTTTCTCCACACTGAGGACAGCAGGAGTCTCCTGATGGAGGAAGCTGCTCCCAGTATGAGGCGATGCACTGTCTGCAGAACCCGTGTCCACAGCTGGTAGAGACTGGATCCTTCAGGACGTCCTGACACAGAGCACAGCTGGACAGCTGCTGCTCCACAGGAACACCACTCTTCCTCTTCCCTCTGTGGAGATGAACACATCCTTTACAGCACTTTACATTAGTGGAGCTGATTCTCACCAAAGGTACAACAATGTGGCAAATTCTAGGCTTGTTATTACAATTCATTTGTGAAGTGTTACATGTTTGTATTTGATTTGCTTAACCAGAGGTCCTACATGTGGAGAGAGAGTGTTATTTTACTGGAGTAGTTTACTTAGTTCTCTACTGCCTTTCTTTTTGTACTTTACTGCAAATCTTTACTCTAATCTACTGCATTTCTGTACTTCATTCTACAGAGTGTCTGTACTCTACTGCGCTCATGTAATTATGAAAGAACAGTTTAGATTATACGATTATATATAAAATCTGAATCCTCTTGAGGTCAGGTTACAGTAGAAACTCTTACTTTGTGTCTGAGGGTCCGGGTTCATCTCTGAAGTCTGGAGGTTCCTCTTCAGACCGGTCACTCTTCATAGACAGACAGCTGGGGACTGGAGACTCTGCTCTCCTTCTGTGGAAACAACACATGTTTTGCACATCATCAGTTCATTCAAAGAGCAGCTTTTGACTTCTGTCTGTTCACCTGATTAAAGATTGTTGGACTTGCTCTGAACTGAATCTAATGAATTACATTGCGTTACATAAAACTGGATCCTCTCCAGGTCAGGTCCCAGTAGAAACTCTTACTTTGTGTCTGAGGGTCCAGGTTCATTACTGAAGTCTTTAGACCGTCACTCTTAATTGAGTGCATGCCAGAATCAGGAGAAGCTGCTCTCCTTCTGTGGAAACAACACATATTTTACACATATTATTTAGTTCTTGTAAAGAGCAGAGGTAATATGAACATGACACTTGATTGGCTAATCCTTCAATCTTCTTGCCTAGTTAGGTTTGCCTCCTTGATTTGACTTCTGTCTGTTCAACGGATGAAGATTTTTGGACTTGTGCTAAACGTTCTGTTTGTTAGTCGTGCTTCTTGGTTTCTGTCGTTACAGTTCAGTGAAAAGTTTTACGTTTGAAGTTGATTTACTTGACTTAAGTATATAATTGTTATAGTTAAATTCAACTGCATTACTGTAATCTACTGTGTTTCTTTATTATACTCTACTGCAGTGTTTCTGTACTGTGTTCATGTAATTACTAATCAACAAGTTATATTATCAGATCATTTAATAACTGAATCCTCTTCAGGTCAGTTCACAGCAGAAACAGACTCTTACTTCCTGTCTGAGGGTCCGGGTTCATCTCTGAAGTCTGGAGGTTCCTCTTTGGACCGGTCACTCTTCAGAGACAGACAGCTGGGGACTGGAGGTTTGGCCTCTTCGTCTTTTAAATCACTCATCTTCTCCAGTCTGAGAGATAAACCAGTAACACACACACACACACACACACACACACACACACACACACACACACACACACACACACACCACACACACACACACACACACACACACACACACACACACACACACACACACACACACACACACACACACACACACACACACACACCACACACACACACACACACACACACACAACACACACACACACACACACACACATTATAATATAGTATGTTAATCCAAACCATCAAATGATAAACTTGGTTTCAAAACAAATCAGTCAGACTTCAGGCAGGCTGCTCTCCATGTTGACTGCGCTGGGCTGTTACATGTTATGTAACTCTGATGAATCAGAAACCAGGAAATGGATAAAAAAGTTCACAACATTTGAAGATGTCACTTTCGACTGCAGGAAATATATATATTTTAATTACAGATATTTTCTGACATACAGTATAACAGAGTAAATGATTAATGTGTTAAAAAGCAGATCCTGGTGTTAACACTCACCCTGTTTTCTCCTCCTGCTCTGTCGAAGTGTAAAATGGAGTCTGGCAGTCTGACTTCATACTTCACTTCAACATCCTCCTGTCTGTAGCTCCTCCCTTTGTTTCATAACCAGCCTCATCACGTGGACAGACACAAACAGGATTATTTTCAATTGCTCTCACAGTAAAACAGCTCCAAAAACATGTATAAGAAAGTTAGAAAATAGACAAGCAGCTAAAAACAAGCAAGTACAAATTATAATACCACAAAGTGAACACAAATCAATAAACATCCTGCATTCAAAACCTTACTTGTGAGGTTGTTTTGGGTACTCTAGTGTTAACTGTGCAATATATTGTTCCATATTATATATACTTGTTTGAGGAATAATATTACTGCTGCATGAATGCACAAATTGCATAGTGTAGATTATTTGAACTCCTTTATATACTCTTGGTTTGTTAAATGCATTGCTGCAGATTCTATGAGATCAATATATGTGTGTAGCTTTGTCCTGTGATAACCACGTATCTTTAAAAAGTCAACTTTTCATGAGTTTTTCAGAAACACAGCCTGTTTTCAGCTTTGAGACGGTGCATTTTCAAGATGATCCAAGAGGCTTTTTAAAGGCATATAGCTTAAGGAGGAGAACTGCCTCAACACATAAATAAATACTGGATCCTAGTTCATCGTAAACATTTAAATCATCTGGAGATACGTGGTTATCACTGGACAGGAGGGGGAAGAACATCTGTAATCTTAAAGTAACTAAAGCTGTGTGTGTGTGTGTGTGTGTGTGTGTGTGTGTGTGTGTGTGTGTGTGTGTGTGGTGTGTGTGTGTGTGTGTGTGTGTGTGTGTGTGTGTGTGTGTGTGTGTGTGTGTGTGTGTGTGTGTGTGTGTGTGTGTGTGTGTGTGTGTGTGTGTGTGTGTGTGTGTGTGGATTGGAAAGGGTGTGTGTGCTTAAGACTCGATCAGCAGGTTCTGATCAGTGATTGGTTCTCAGTATGCAGTCAAAGTCTCACTAAGAATCCTCTAGTCAGCTGCAAATATGGTTTTACCCCAAATAAAAAGCAACGTCCTGTTTCTTCGACGTCTTCCTGGTTTGTTTATAGTTTTCTGTTTGCTTCGTTCCTTCTTGTCTAACCTCGCCTGCTCCTGCAGTTTTGTGTTTATTTAGTAACAGCTTTAATTAAAACTCTCTTTTTGTTACACTCTTATACCTGCCTCTGCTGTTTATTCTGCTTTTGACGGTTTTATAAAACCATCAAAAGACAAATCCAGGTCTTCATCACGTGCATCTTCTTCATCTCCAGCTCACATTAAATACACCAGTTTTACAGTTTTAACCATCTTTATGAAGGCAAGCACAAAAGTCATGCAGTCAAATTAAAAAGCCATTCAATCCAGAAACTGAATGTAAACTACATTTGAACATAAAGTAGGGATTTCCCGCAGAAGGAAAGCTTTATTTTGAATAAAAAAACTGTAGGAGCAGGTTGTTGTTGTTAGGTTAAACAAAAAGAAAAGCAGAGATGAACAACAACTAGAAACAAACCAGGAAGACGAAATACGGTTTGACCCCAAAATAAAATGCATCCAAAGGTTTCTAAATGGAGTTTTCTCCTGCAGTTTATATATATTCTAAAGTGTGAATCAGAAAGTAAGGCATTTCATATTTTGGCCCGTAAACTTTTAACTTTAGCAGCAGCTGAGTTAATGTCGCACAAACAGTGGACATTTCTCAAGACGTTGCTGAATGAAAGTGAAATGATTCATACAGAAGTATTAAGCATTACTGTAGTATCTGAATGAGTATTTAACAAAAGGAACTTTACTGTATGAGTAGTATTACAGATGTAATAATGTATATGAAACAGTATTAACCACAAAGTCATGCAGTCAAATTAAAGGGCCTTTAAATCCAGAAACTGAATGTTAACTAACATTTAAACAGAAAGTAATGAAACACATCTGAACAGGTTCAATATTTCTCCTTATTGAAACAGTTTGTTCTCAGGATCTTTCTCTTCACTTCAAGCCGACGTGGATTTGGCACTTCGCCTAAAAACAGAGGAAGAAGAATCATTTTAACATTTTGTTTTACAATGTATACAAACTAGGGCTGCACTGAGTGTCCTTTATTTAAAATCTGAAGCTTCTTTCACTGCTTTTGAACGTCTCTTGATGATTTGATGATGTTATCATGCTATGCTTCTTGTTGTGGTCACATGAAAGCAGCGTGTGGTTCTGTATCGCCTGTCTTTAGGGAAACTGCTTTAAAATATTGAATATGGAGGAAAACATCTGAAGTTTGGAAATGATTACAGCTATATGAGTTGATGTTACATTTTTAGACTTCACAACGCTCTGGAGTTATTGTAAATGTTAGGATTTATTTCTATATTTTATTTTGTACTAATGCCTACTAGTTACTAGAGTAGAAGTATAAAGTAGCATGAAATGGAAATACTCAAGTAAAGTACAAGTATCTCAAAATTGTACTTAAGTACAGTACTTGAGTAAATGTACTTTAATTATGTGTACTTTGCACTCTAGACAGGTTTGTCTTATGTATTTGCAGGACTCTTGGTTTGTATCTTCATGGTTGATTACACATTATCGTCAGTCGCTTTAGAACATTTTACGTAAACTAAATGAGAAGGTTTTGATTTCCTTTTTAATTTGCCAATGTGAAGTCGTAGCAGGTGGGTTTTCAATCTGCAACTGTGCCAACATACTGACTCTAAACACAGTCAAAATCATGCCAATAATACAATAAAAAACACACACAGCTTAGCATTTTAATATTTAACTAGTATTCAACAGAGGTGGGAAGTAGTGGAGTACAAATACTTTGTTACTGTACTTAAGTACATTTTTCTGGTATCAGTACTTTACTCCACTACTTATTTTTCTGACGACCTTTACTTTCTACTTCTTACATTTGAACACAAATACCTGTACTTTCTACTTCTTACATTTTGAACACAAATACCTGTACTTTCTACTTCTTACATGTTGAACACAAATACCTGTACTATCTACTTCTTACATGTTGAACTCAAATACCTGTACTTTTTACTTCTTACATTTTCCAAACAGGCTGGTTCCTTTAGTTTGAATGTGTGTTTGGTGGCGTGATCATTATTATTTAGAGTCATTGCGTGCCTATTGATTTGAACACAATCCGTGTATCCATCATTTCCTGGTCTTCTCTAAAGAAGAGGACCAATGAAAACGTTGTCATGTTGCCGTTGTTCAGCATGGAAACATTCATTATCTAACATTGACATTATTGTTCTATTAATATAAAGGGAGGTCAGGTACTCTTTAAAACAGCTGCTAGTTATGGGTACTTTTTACTTAAGTACATTTCAAAGCCCATACTTCTTTACTTTTACTTGAGTAAAGAAGTTTAGTCAGTACTTCTACTTTTACCAGAGTATTTTTAAACACGATTATCTGTACTTCTACTTGAGTAAAGGATGTGTGTACTTTTGCCATCTCTGAAGTCAACAGAGGAAACATGGTACCTGTGCAAAGGCGATGAACACCAGCTGCTTGTGTGTGTATTTGAGTCCGGGGAGGGGTCTCTCCGGACCGTGCTCCCTCACCCACTTCTGGTACGCCTGCAGAGAGAGGATAGAGAAAGATAAGAGGTATTAATGAAATGATGACCCTTCACCTGGTGTCGAAAGTTGCTTATTCTCTGTAACTAAAAGTGGGAAGAGACACGTTTTTAGCTTAAAGAGGCCCTCATTTCCAGATGTATATCAGTATGTAGTGTCTCTACTTTAAAGAGTCCTCTCCTGCTGATGTTCAGGTGTATATCAGTATGTAGTGTCTCTACTTTAAAGAGTCCTCTCCTGCTGATGTTCAGGTGTATATCAGTATGTAGTGTCTCTACTTTAAAGAGTCCTCTCCTGCTGATGTTCAGGTGTATATCAGTATGTGGTGTCTCTACTTTAAAGAGTCCTCTCCTGCTGATGTTCAGGTGTATATCAGTATGTAGTGTCTCTACTTTAAAGAGTCCTCTCCTGCTGATGTTCAGGTGTATATCAGTATGTAGTGTCTCTACTTTAAAGAGTCCTCTCCTGCTGATGTTCAGGTGTATATCAGTATGTAGTGTCTCTACTTTAAAGAGTCCTCTCCTGCTGATGTTCAGGTGTATATCAGTATGTAGTGTCTCTACTTTAAAGAGTCCTCTCCTGCTGATGTTCAGGTGTATATCAGTATGAAGTGTCTCTACTTTAAAGAGTCCTCTCCTGCTGATGTTCAGGTGTATATCAGTATTTAGTGTCTCTACTTTAAAGAGTCCTCTCCTGCTGAGAAAAGTGTGTGTTGTGGTTCTCAGCTGACGATGATGAAGAAGAAGGAGCAGCTGCTGCAGGAGTTTGATGAAGGGCCTCTGGACTTTCAACCCACCTACAAGTTTGACCTAAACTCCGACAATTATGACAGCAGGTAATTGCTCCAAATAACGTCGTAATCAGGATCTAATTAATCATAATCACACTTCTTATGTAGACATAAATAATTTAATTTAATATTATTTACTTAGTGCACATTTTTAACTTAACTTCTTAATTTTATTTAAATATTTGTATTATTTATTATCTTTTTATTGAATATTTGTACTATAATGTCTTATGTCTATACATGTAGAGTGGTGCAGGAACGAGTCCTAAAACCAGGAAGTGAGTCAGCATTTCACCACTTCCTGTTCCCTCATCTCAGAGCCAATGGGATCTCTCCATAGGATTTTGTTCTGTTCTGCTTGAAAGCAAGTCCCTGCCTCCTGCAAACTGTTCAAACAAACGCTTCAACTCGTACCATTTTGAATCTGTATGTTTGAATATGGATCTTAAGTTGGCGTGACGTTGAAGTTGTGCTGCATAACGTTAGCATTTTGCTTCTGGCCATTAGATTTATGATTCAAACATTATAAAAGTAGGGTAGACATGTGGATATTATCCGGCTGAACAAAATGTGATCCGTCTCTTAAATGTGTCTCAACCACAGACCTTATTTCCAGCTATTTTCTAAAATTCTATGGAGACATCGCATTGCGTTTTTGTCGAGGGAACCGGAAGGAACCCAGGCGCAGCTTCCTTCTGGGTTTTAGGACGCGTCACTGTGGCACTCTATGGTTATCCTATTTTATTTTCCTTTGTTCCTGTTGCACATTTGTAATTACATTTCCTATTTATTATTCTATTTTATTCTATTTTATTCTATTTTACTCTATTTTATTCTTTTTTATTTTCTTATTGCAATTATTTTCTTAATTTCATATACATATTTCTATTATTTCTTTAACTATATTTCAACTTATATTTTTCCCCCTATTTTATCTTCCTGTTGCTAATTTTTTATTGAATTTCTTATTTTTATACATATATTACATTTGTATTTTATTCAATTTTATCTTCTTTTTGCACAATCTTTTCATCCTCTAATTAAACAATATATTTTCTATTTTATTTATTTTTTGCACATTTTTACCCTAATTCCTTGTTTTTGTAAATATAATTTAATTCCTTTTTATTTTATTTACTTTTTGCAAATGTTTACTTTAATTTCTTTTACCTCCTGTATTTTGTAATAATAATATTCTGATTCTGATTTAAACTCCACAGGCTCTACAGGAACTGGTTTGGCTTTAAGTAAGAGCTTGTTGTCCCTTTACCTAAATGATATCACCCTCTTTTTAATTCCCCTAACTGCACATATGCTACTTTTAACATCACGCTATTCCCCTTTTTTCGTAGAATAACCTCTAGTTAAATGCTTCAGTAACGCACGGCACAATAAACAAACAAAGCAGATGCAACTAACTGTCTTTCTGAGACACATTTGGAAACGTCTACGCACTACACACATTATTTGATTTTAATCTACTGATACAGATGGTAGAGATGCACCAAGACACATGTAAAGCCAGGCTCTTATAGCTCACAGACATGGATGTAAACAATGCACATTTAATTAAGTTCTCAAAGCATTTACTTAACAATTGTTTTATGAGCTTTTTTCTGCATATTAATACATTGATAGCACTACAGCTCATAGCAGGGTGTTGTCTGCCCCGCGTAACAGGGAGATTTCCCCGTAAAAAGTGATGCCAGAAAACAATATTTCTGTTCCTCAAAAACGGTATAATTACTCCAGAAATCTGAGTATCAAACAGAGCGTCAGACGGCAGAGACAGCTTTGTTTTTACGAAGCTCCGACGTCACGTTGTTGTTTACGTCACGTTGTTGTTTACGTCACGTTGTTGTTTACGTCACGTTGTTGCAGCGCCATCTTGTATACGGGCGTCATGTTCTCGCCAGAATTGATAATCTTATAAACAAGCTCAGCGCCACAGTATCACCTCATACAGATGGAGCATCTTATTTCAGACAGTTTGAAACGTGAGGGTCGTGATTGGTCCGTGATCGGCCCGTGATCGGTTCGTGATGAAGAGCCGGCCCCCAGTCTGACTTGATACCCCCCCGTGATAAATACATTTAATTATTGTGAAGCCAGCTGCAATGGATCATTGATCCACCAGGGGGTGCAGTGGGGTTCCACACTGGAGCTCATGTGAAATCAACTTCGATACAGTAAACTGGATGTTGTGGTGCCGAGAGACGGGAGTCGGAGGCGGGGTATCAAAAGTAAAGCTAAACTTTTATTTAGCATCTGAACACACATGTAAACAACTTCATGCCCGGGAAGCGAAGACCGGCGGAAACAGCTGGTCTGGTTCACTAAAATGTCCGTGCGGAACAATACCCCAACCCATAGATCCGTGGGTGAATAATGTCAATCACCAAACAGTATGTCTGGTACTAATGTATAGCGGATCTTTGTTAAGATCCATATGTCACGGATAGGATCATAGTCTGTGCTAAATAAGACATGTAATCATTTACAAAACATCACCATGTTGTTATTTAACAAAATAATGTTGTTTAGTCGAAAAAAACGAACGAGAGGAAAGCAGCCGGCTCTCGATTTTTAATCCTAATTTAATCATCATCTTCACCACGATCATTTATGTTTATGTTCGCCGAATTGACATGAAATCACTGACAAATATGAATATACTGTATTCAACTTCATTAAAATGTTATTAACGTGCCTAAACTCAGTAATTCACTAAACATATTTATATTTTAATGGAGCCTTGTCAGGCAATCAAGATCCGCGTAGCGGAGGGATCTTGATCCCTGGGTGTTATTTTTCCCCATAATGACCAAGTCGCTGCAAATTATCCCGCTTATTACATGGCCACATTCTCAACAAAGTAACGACATGACTCCCAATATTAATTGAAATGCTTTTATGGATTTAGAAAATGTTTTTATTGATTTAAAAAATAGTTGTATGTATTGATTTAAATTGACATGCATCCGCCAAGAAAAATAGTCCGTTGTTACCGTTTTTTAAACAGTCAGAATGAAACGGCAGCTCTCAGCTGTGTGTTTACACACCTAATGGCCCATCACCCACAGCTCTCTCCCCCCCCTGATCTTTCTTTTCCAACAGTTAAGTTAACTGTAGGTTACTCTGAGTGACAAGCTTACAGTTAGTGAAGTAACACTAACTGGCTGTTTCATTCTAACATAACGCTCCAAATATGACTGTTTCCACTCGGACTTCAATACAGCAACACCATTGTTTGGTTTCCATGGTAGCGTGTCTCTTTAGTAGCGTGCACTCCTTTCCTGTAAATTACTAAATTAGTTTTTAACTGAAATGATCAAATAAAGTCAAAATGTCACAGTGTTTACAAACATTGACCATACCGTTCACCAGCCCCCACCCCCTATGTTGAGTAGGCTATACTCTTTGTTTAAAACTAATTGGCCATCGGAATGTGTGTGTCCCAACCCCCCCTGTGATATCTCTTCTCCAGCAGTCTGTAGGTTTGTGTTCGCATATTTATGCTGTCGCAGTTCCTGTTGTTTCTATCGCGCATTGCCGGTATGAAAGGGTCTGTGCCGGAAATATCAAGATAACACGGCAGGGTCCGTTACAGTTTGTTTTCATCTGATTTCAAATAAACAAAGTCTTGGCTTTCAGAATATTAAACTTGTTTCGGCAAATTTAGATGATAAATACAACTATGAAGCTTGTAACGGCATAATTACTTAAGCGGAGAACGGAGTAATTTAACGTTACAGCAGGCATAACAACAGCCGGTGTTTATTTTATTATTATATATAGTCGTTATTCATTTGTTTTAAAGCTCAATAAGGAAGATTTAAACTTTCACACACAGCTTTTTCCAGCGGTATCCATAAATCTCTTAATTTTGACCTCAAAGTGCACCAGATTGATGCATTTAACTTCAATATAAAGAAAAACATCTTCTGTTGTAACAACAATAACATTATAAATAGAACATAGCTGAACATGACTGAGGCTTTTTAACATAGACTTTTCCAATGTCTGAGTGTAATATCTGCATTTTCTATTTTGGTTTGATAAGGACACATCCTGGGGATTGTGTTTACAAACATTGACCATACCGTTCACCATCCCCCACCCCCTACTGTATGTTGATTTTGTTTGCCTACATGTAAATGGGTGACATTTAGTACCCCCCTCTGAGTGAATACCTTTTGTACCTGTCCGGGGCTAAGCCCATAGGACGATGCTCTGATGTCAACCCCCCCCGTTGACAATTCACGAGCGTCTAACTCTCTCCCCCCCCCCCCCGTCGCACCTTCTAACAGAGCCCCCCCACATATCAAATCCCAATTTAACCCCTGGCCTCTGGAGCAGAAATGAAAGAGTTTTAAAAATGTTTACGTTTGGAACATTTTTAGGGAAATGTTGTAATATTGCAACGTTGGCCTTAGGTGGGAGCAGAATTTCTGTATTTCTACTCACATTGTCTGAATAAATATATTGAACAACTAAGGGTTAATTTGCAGGATTGATTGCTTACTTAGCCCTATATCAGTATATAGCATGAATAATAATCACACATCACTCATATTTGTTATGAATAATCATTTATCCTTTATTAATAGTAAGTCGCTTTGGATAAAAGCGTCAGCTAAATGCAATTTATGAAAGCCTCACTCAGGATTTTTAACAAGTGTTTTTATTGCTCTTGGGGCATTAAAACAAGATTTTAACTTTAGTTTTTTATATAATATCTGCATTTTCTAAGTCTTAGTTTGGCCATAGTTATTTAATTGATAGCGCCATCTCCTGGTTAAATCCTGAAATTGAAAATCTGGCAACGCCCTCTTGGAAAATAGTGGGAGGGCTTAACATTCCCAGATACTGGTCTTTGGCAGGTCTTAGGCAGGTAGCTGGCTGGTAGTAGGCAGGAAGCTGTATGCTGGAGTCTGAAATAAGATGCTCCATCTGTACTATATCTTTCTAGAAAAACCCCTGGATAGGAATAATATATAATTTGGATTTTGAAGTCAACTGTTATCATAGAAGATGCATTTTTACAAGGAACCATGAATGTATATATAACTCCACAGGGTGCTTTTAGATGTTAGTATTCGGTATTAACCTGCATTTAACCTCTGAGCATGTTTTTTATATGTACAGTTAAAGCTCTGAGCTGCGGCTGCATAACAGCTAACATGCATGGCTAGAATACACATATAATTATAACACAAGCGATATGTCACTGTGTGGATAATTCAAGTCAGGCAAATTCCGGATAATGTAAACGCTGGTTCCTGGTAAGTTATAAACAATTTGGACCTAGGGTGTTTCTCAATGTCGAGGACGCTTCCTTGGTAGGACATGTCCCTCCGAGTCAGGTCCTTCAGAGGCTAGGCAAGAATCCTTCCTTTCATTCGGAGAACGAAGAATGGGACAGGCGAGCAAGTGTGCAGGTGTGCGTCATACACATGTGCATCCTCGACATTTCCCGCAACGCAGGATTCAGTCCTCGGTAGAATTCCAAGGATCCTGGACATTGGAACAGTCCTTCGGCGGGACTCGATGACGTAGCATCCTTGAAATAGTGGCTCTGGAGCATCCTTCCTCGACATTGAGAAACACCCCTTATCTCCTCACTAAACCTCCCCTCTTTTCCTCTTCTTCTCTTATCACATTTTCCAGCGGTAAGAAGCGTAAACCGGCCTGGACCGACAGGATTCTGTGGAGGCTGCGACCCGCTGAGGAGGAAGAGGGAAACTCAGCTCTGGAGGTGAAAGAGGAAGAGGAGGAAGAGGAGGAGAAGGAGGAAGAGGAGGAGTTCCCACTGAAGATCAGGCAGGATCTGTACACCTGCAACATGGAGTTCAGCATCAGCGACCACAAACCAGTCACCGGGTCTTCACTCTGGAGGTGAGACTCACACAGATACACTGCAATATCTCACACACACACACACACACACACACACACACACACACACCACACACACACACACACACACACACACACACACACACACACACACACACACACACACACACACACACACACACACACATACACCCGTATCCTCTCCTGGTATTGGTTTTGGATGTATGCACTTTAAAAGCTAATGAACTTACACATTTTCCTGCTGTTCTGAAATGTTATCATCATATTTTAATGCACGTCGCGTTGGATAGAAGCATTAGCAATGAAATGAAATGTTTTATTGGGTTTTACCTTTAAAAAGCTACGCTGATTAACCTGGTGTGTTTTGTGTGTGTGTGTGTGTGTGTGTTGTGTGTGTGTGTGTGTGTGTGTGTGTGTGTGCAGCTGAAGAAGAGGTTCACTGCTCCTCTGGTGCGTGTGAAGGCAGAAGGAGAGTGGAGTTCAGACCTCGACGCGGTGGTTCTGTACCGAGCGATGCAGCCGTTCCCCTCCAGCTCCTGGGACTGGATCGGACTCTTTAAGGTCAACCAGGGTCATTCAGAATAACAAGGGTTTTAGATGGGATGAATGTGAACGATATTGGGCACCCTTTGTAATAGATAATGCAAACACAAATGAAATAAATATATGGCTTTCACATTCCCCCTGTGACCATCTTGATGTGTGTTTGAATGCAGGTGGGGTTCAGCAGCGTGACGGACTACATCACCTACACCTGGGTCAAAGACGACGAGATGAACTCCAGCGAGGAAGCCACTCAGGTAGAGACTCCTGCAACACCTTTAATAACATGTTTGAGTTATTAAAATACCTATGTTTCAAATTATCAACATGACACAGCGTCTTATTTAGACGTTAGAGAAACTAGATGCACGAGGATGGACAAGGAACGGCTAATTGGTGAATTTGAAATAAAAACAATACAAATTCAAAGGTTTGAATGTCATATGCACATAAGCTTCAGTGGAGAAATGGAAATCTTATGACTCCTCCAACAATGCAACATATATAATAAAATACAAAAATACAAATAAAACATAGTGCAAGAAGTCTATTACACGTAAATAGAAATTGATATATACAAGAACAGAATGTAAAATGTAATATTGTACAGTAAGATGAAATTTAATACGGTTTATTACGGTGATAACTATTTTGATAAATAAGTCAATTGCAAGATGACACTCATAACAAATCATACATTTATATATTTATATCCATTTAATTTAGGGCTTTTCTAAGGACTCAAACAACAACCTTTACAATCAATATTTCATAGACAATAATACACAATTAAATGAATTATAGACAAACTATAGAACAGACATTTTAATTAAAATGAGGACCCTACCCTGAAATAAGGACTTATCCATATGATGAATCCTTATTTCACTACACAAAACACGAAGTTTCTACTTGTTTATAGTGTCAACATTCAGATATTCAGCTAATTATTTTACTTTTAGTTTAAGTTACTTCATTGTATTTTATTTGTGTTTTCATTTTATCTTTTTTTATTTTTTTAATTATTTTATAATATTTTTTTAAATAGTTCTAGAAAAAGTTCTATATTTGTTATTTTTTTCAAATTATTTCCTCTTACTTTGTTTTTCTAAGTGAATTCATTCTATGTACACAACGATATATTTATTCAAATGTAGGACCATAATCGACATCTCTAAGCACCAACTATTCTATTTTCTATTTTCTATAGAAAAAACCTACCGTTGATAACGTGTGTGTGTGTGTGTGTGTGTGGTGTGTGTGTGTGTGTGTGTGTGTGTGTGTGTGTGTGTGTGTGTGTGTGTGTGTGTGTGTGTGTGTGTGTGTGTGTGTGTGTGTGTGTGTGTGTGTGTGTGTGTGTGTGTGTGTGTGTGTGTGTGTGTTCTGCAGGTGTATGTGAGTAAAGAGGAGATCCCTGTGCGGGGGGGCGATTGTGTGTTGTGTTACTACAGCGGTGCTCTGCAGTGCGTCATCGGAGTCAGTGAACCATTCAAGGTGAGACACACACACACACAAACACACACACACTGTACTAGGGATGGGAACGATTAATCGAATATTCGAAATTATTCAGGTGTTCGAATATGAGTTATGAATATTTTTATTAATTTTTTTTTTTTTTGGGAGGGATGCCTAAGTTGATTACATATCATCAAATTGAATAATTCAATGTATACGACAGTGCCATAGCTAAATGTGTTAGTGACGTCTAAAGGTGTGTTTTGCTCCGCTCACCGGTCCTCACAGCGGGCAGAGCTGCAGGTGCTGATCTCTCTCTCGCATCCGGTAATTCACACGCGTTTATGTCCAAATCCATCAGATCTAGCTAGTTCTAGCTAATGATATGGCTGCTGCCTCCCTACCGCAGATCACGCAGACTCAAACCTCATCTTATGCCCAAATGCGGCGCAAATGCGCTACGCAGCCGTTGCGAGGTTCCGGCGCTAACAGTTCATGAGCGTGCTCCCCCGCCCCCTGTCAACACTCGCGACACATGAGTGGCCAGCCTAAACAACAATAAGCGCTGCTTGGCAACCGTGTGTGGCGGCAAAGTACATAGATTTTGACAGGAGAGATTTAGTTTTGCCGGTATTCAACATATTTTACCAGTCATAGTCCGGTAATTATTTACACTCTAAGAAGAGTCCTACACAACAGACATGGCGTCAAAAAGGAGTAATGTGTGGAAATATTTCGACCAGGTTAGTGAGTGCGGTGTAGAGAGTGCAAACTATGCCAAATTAAACTTATATACATACTATACCTTGCTATACCCGCAACCTCCGTTCCAGTGAGAGGGTCTTCTCTACAGCTGGCCTGATTGTGAATCGCCTCCGCACATGAAAGCTGTAGGCCTATAGCTGTGATCACCAGTTCAATACATTTGACAAATTCGACTTGGTTTCTATACTTATTTGAACATGTATTTATTTATTTCCAAAAGTTATTGAAAAATTTTTTTTTGAAAAATAATGTTTGACATTTTTTTTTATAGGATATGTACATTTCGGTTAACCGGTTAACCGTTTTTTGGGGGGTCGAATATTCGAATACACATTTGCTTTCAAATTCCCATCCCTACACTGTACACCAACAATAATATATAAGTATGTATTTAAAAACTGTTTTAAAAAAACTGTTATGGAATTTTAAAAAATTGAATAAATGTTGACAAGAAATATAAATATAAATATTTGACTTCATGACTAATTGAAGTAAATTACTGCAGTACATAGGAATTTAAAATAAAAAGTTTTTTTTTTTTCTAAATATGGCCGTGTCATAATACTCAATGCTGATTCTGCTTAATTTGCATAACAATAAACCAGTCTGAGCTCTTAAACCTGGCCCAGTTAGTCCCAGTCGGACTTCCTTCCTCTCAATACAATACAAAGGGGCTTTATTGGCATGACCACATTTTAAACATAGTATTGCCAGAGCATTCCGCACAAGGCGTTATAACAGAACAAAACAAAAATAAACACTAAACAAAATGTCAACAATACATGTGACACAACGGGGGGGTTACGTATTGTAACCCTAGTTCTATAAGCACAGGCAGGACCGCCCTCTACTGGACTCTATTGGTACTACTCTCATCAATGATACACGAGCGTTCACACACTGAAGTTGTATAAACGTAGCCGGCCAATCAGGGCGAGCCTACCTGAATGCGCGCGCAGGCTCACAGTATATAAGGCAGCTACACCGCCTGACTGTCATCCTACACCCTCTTCAGCGAGCGGTATGTAGGCGTACACCTCGCTCTCGATGGGAGTGTACCCCTCGCTCTCGATGGGGGCTGCATTGAGCAAAATCCCCAGATACCCCACCTGCTGGTGAGGTATCTGGTGGATCCCGCCCTTGCTGCCTGGATAGTCTGTATAACTTTGTCAGACAGTCCACCCCTTCTCAGCCTGTCCCTCTCAGGAGCCAAGCCTGGAGAGGTCTGCCCAGAGTGGGTAACGCCCCTATTTCACCTGCGGTGGAAAGGTGTAGAGCAGCTATCTTGGCCATGGCTCGTGTGCAAACGTGTCCACCCCCAAAGGTGGATTGTCCTGCCGAGCCAGGGAGAACCACCATTCGTCTGGCAGGGGCCCGCCTCTTGACATGAGGCCGGCCCCCTGTTCTCCAGAGAACGCCTTCAGAGATAAACACTTCTCTGAGGCCTACAACCACAGGTTCTCCGCTGCGCTCAACAAGGCGGCGGAGCTGACTCCGTCCTGCCTGTTGATGTAAGTCACTGTGGTGCAGTTGTCGCTCCTCACCTCACCAGCACATGTTTTCCCTGTAGTAAGGGTTTGAAGTGCTGTAGATTTGAGGTCTCCGTGCGGCCCCGCACCCTCAGAATACCTACCATTTCTGCCACCGGAGCTCTCGTTTTCAGTGGCTGTTGCCACGACGCCTCCACACACTGCCAGATATCTGGCAACGGGGGCGAGATGAAAGCCGGTTGCGCCGGGCGGGCCGGACTGGACCGTAAAACCCCTGGCGGAGGCGGCTGGCTTCGACGGCAGTGGTGGGGGGACGAAGTAATCTTCTTCCTCCTCAGCAAACGGAGCCATAACCCACACGGCTGGGATAGCGAACGTTGGTGGCGTCGCCTCGGCCATATCCTGGTCTCCCACGTCCACCACCTCGAGCTCGTCTTCGGCGTGGTCTGGTCCCAGGCACTAGAAACAGAGCTGGTGGGGATCGGCGCCCACTATTAAGCCGGGCATGAGGGACAGGCACGGGTTTCCTGCAGGGCGACTCCATTTGCTTGCCTGGAGGTAAGATACTTATTACTTGTTTTTTTCGAATGCTTTTCTGCTCAGGTGTTGTCTCGCTCGCTGAAGAGAAAGGGATGACAGTCAGGAGGTGTAGCTGCCTTATATACTGTGAGCCTGCGCGCGCATTCAGGTAGGCTCACCCTGATTGGCCGGCTACGTTTATACAACTTCAGTGTGTGAACGCTTGCGTATCATTGATGAGAGTAGTACCCATAGAGTCCAGTAGAGGGCGGAGCCTGTGTGAGATAGAGCAGCATAACACAAAACATACTGTAAAATAAAATCTATATATATAATACATATATCTGTCTTTTAGGTCCTTGCTTCGAAGGTTGCCATCGAGGAAGGTTTTTCTCCGGAGAGAATCAACGATCTGGATCAAATCGTAGCGGGCGAAGATTTCCTTCAGTGATCGTCAGTGTGGTACGATCCAGATCCAGATCCAGAGAAACACAGCAGGATGTTTAACCTCACTGTGATTCCTTTAGGCAGAATTATTGCCTGTTCATGCTGTTACATTTCCTCTGACCTCTGACCTCTGACACTGTGACTCAGGGTCACTTCACTCCTTTTAAAATTAGACTTTCTCTACAGTCCTTCAACAAGTGGCTTTAACCCTGAGGAGAGGTTTTCAGTGGAAACTCAGATTTAATTTGGTTAAACAGAAAGTGCTTTGATTTTGATTTAATGTTTGAGGTAATGAGGAATGGGAGGAAACAGAAAGTGAGGTATGTTGTCGGATTTGTTTAGATTAAGCATGTTTTAACACATGTAAATGCTGTGTAAACTCTGTGTGTTTATTATGAATATGTAATTAGATTGGAAAGGTGAAAGCACTCGACTGCTGCTGTAATGAGAGGAAAAAGGGAGCTGCAAAACACATCGATTTTTTGTCATTTTGCAGCAAAATCAGCGATTAAATGTCAATTGTTTTACTTAGAAAATATTCATTTGTATCCTCGAAGCCATTCCTGGGGAAAAAAACAACAAATTTCATTATACCAGACTTTAAACAGGATACACCTTTATTAAAAGTACATATTTAGCTGTATTTTCCACATCTAAGAAATGCTGTTTTCTCACAATCCCGATGAATAAAAGTTAAAATATTTAAAGATATCTACATAATCAAACATTTACACATGTATACAAAGTCCCACATTAAGAGGCATCAATACAACATGAAAATATAACGGCACAAGAGTCAATATATACAAAAATAACAGTCACTTATAAACAGATGATGATGAATAGTTCATAATCTTTGTTCAGGAGATAATCAGAGCTTTGAACTCACATTTAGGAGGAAAGGTTTGAAAAAGGAGGAGCTCCAACTAAAGATAAACATTAGGTTTCAAAGTCTGTGGGAACATTTATATTTCAGAGGTTTAGTTTTGGCAGAAATACAACTTTTATTACTTCCAGCGCTGCAGACTGCGTGTTAGCATAGCATTGATAGTGAAGAAAATACATTTTAAAGAACGATGATACCAGTTTTTCTACATCGTGTTGCACTGTTCACATTTCAAAAGTAGTTTGGATTCATTCAGAAGTATTAAATATTGAATAAAGATTATAATGAAACCCTTTAAAATCATAATCATAATGAAAATACACCTTTTGTCTCTTACCTGTAGTGCCAGTCATATTTTAAAGTCACATTTTTAATATATTGGTTGTAGAAACGTCCGATAATTAGCACTACGGCTAAGAGAGAAGATATAAACCTTAATTTGTAATCATTGTAATGTATAGAGGGGGAACTGAGGAGGTGATGTTGGCTAAAAAAAGTCACTCTTAATTTAGAAATATTCAGATAATTATTCAAACAGGACTGATTTTAATCTGTGCTCTGTAAGTTATTATTTTAAGGGTTTCTAATTATTATTTTTTAAATGTACACAATCCTAGGTGTTTCAGTAATACGCTGCTGTAGGAAGATAAGAGAATATTTAGCAGTTTTTTATTTTATTGTCACATTAATTAGTTAAACTTCAGTTGTTCCTGGAGACTTAACGTATATATATATTTAGCTTATTATTCCCAGCTTGCTTACCCACCAGCACCTTGTTAAAATGTTAAAGTGATGCCAGAAAACAACATTTCTGTTCCTCAAAAACTGTATAAGTACTGCAGAAATATGACCAGTCAAAAAGAGTTGGTCGGCCTTCATTTTGGAGAGCAAAGTACGGCAACCCAAGAAGGACATTTCACACAGCGGCGTTTCACAAAGAAGAGAAAAACACTCAATAAACCAGACGACATTAATAATAATACACTTTATTGCTTTAGTGCTTTACAAAGTATGACAGACAATGAGAATAACAAATGAGGAACAATAATTAAAAACATGAACAGTGATACTAAAAAATTACAATTGCCCCAAAGTATAAGCCAAATAAAAAAAAAAACATTTGAATCTGAACGAGAGATGAGTTATTGTTATTACAACGTGATTTCCCGATTATTTGAGAACCCCTTTTAGTGGGTTATTTACATTCTAACAATAAGTGAGAATGGATTTAACTTAACTACCAAACTGGAGAAATAAGAAACTGTAAATGTAGACAATCATTAATAATTAATATCTCATTCTTAACTGTGAATGTCTTTCATTTTATCTAAAATTAGAAATGTATTAGTCCGGTCATCTCTGTTGAGATTTCTGGAAAAAAGGGACATTTCATTAAAAAAAGTTGATCCAAGAACAAATCTCTGTGTTTTTCAAATATACGACAATTATTGCTGAATCTGAAAGAGCTTCCCTTTGGATTTTTATGATGTCCTATTTGGGTTGCCCTTCGTAAAATCGGGTGGTCATACCCCCCCCATATTGGACAGTTATGTACGGCAACCCCATAGGACATTTGACGGCTGCCTGAGTTGCACTGCGCAAGAATGTGTTGGTCTGCCATAAACTTATAAACGATAAGAAATACGATAACAGAGAAATTACAAAGCTGGGAAAAACCTTTTAGATTTAATAATTGTCATATAAGAAAAATGCAGATTTAATAACAGAGTTTCGTTCTTGAATCGACTTTTTTTCTCCAGGAAGCTCAACAGAGAACGTTTTGGCCGTACTAAAACATTTCTGATTTTACATAAAATGAAAGACATTCACAGTTAAGAATTATATAAATGATTAATGCCATAAATGATTGAATTTACTCAACCCACTAAAAGGAGTTATTCTCAAATAATCTGGAAATTACGTTGCAATAAAAATAATTAGGTTGTCGGGATTTTTGAGTTTTTTTCTCTTCTTTGTGAAACGCTTCTGAGTCAAATGTCCTACTTGGGTTGCCGTACGTAGCTCTCCAAAATGGCGGATGCCGGAAGTCACAGCGTTGTTGTTGTTTACATCCGCGGCGCCATCTTGTATACGGGCGTCTGAATTCATATATTTTATAAACACGATCAGCGCCACAGTATTCATTCTATTTTCCATTCCTTTTTTAACACATAGAGAATTGTTGCACTGTTTATTGTTTATGATTATTTATAGCTTGTTGTTATAAGTGTGTACGGAGAAATGTGTGTCAGAAAACGATGGATTCAGCAAATGCTCGACCTGTGTGTTTATCGTTAATATTCCTCACGTTATTTCAGAACAACGCCTCCTATCTCCGATGATAAGTTTCTAAACCTTCACCCTCACACAGAAATCCTCTCTTGAATCTAATTGTTATTGATTAGCTGGAATCAGAAATATTAGCCAGTTTATTTTATTGTTTTTGTTTGACTTTGTATTAAAACGTGACCTTTTGAAATATTGTAAAGTACTGTAAGAGAATAGCAAAGCTTTCCAGATGCACATTAAATAAGTCTTTAACTTCAATCTGTGTGTGTGTGTGTGTGTGTGTGTGTGTGTGTGTGTTGTGTGTGTGTGTGTGTGTGTGTGTGTGTGTGTGTGTGTGTGTGTGTGTGGTGTGTGTGTGTGTGTGTGTGTGTGTGTGTGTGTGTGTGTGTGTGTGTGTGTGTGTGTGTGTGTGTGTGTGTGTGTGTGTGTGTGTGTCTGGATTGGAAAGGGTATGTGCGTGTGGATTGGAAAGGGTGTACCATCATCAGCAGTACGCTGATTATTCCAGGGGACGGTGCTGGACCGTTTCTCTTCACCCTACACTGCAGACTTCACCCACAACACTGCAACCTGTCATCTGCAGAAGTTCTCTGACGACTCCGCCATCGGCCTCATCTCCAACAAGGACGACAGGGAGTACAGAGAGCTGACACAGGACTTCACCATCTGGTGCCAGAGGAACCACCTCCAGCTCAACGCAGGGAAGACCAAGGAGCTGGTGGTGGATTTCAGATGGCGTCAACACTCCCCCCCGACACAGTGAACATCCAGGGAGCGGACATTGAGATCGTGAAATATTACAAATACCTGGGTGTTCATCTGAATAATAAACTGGACTGGACTGATAATTCTGCTGCTCTGTACAAGAAGGGACAGAGCAGACTCTTTCTGCTGAGGAGACTGAGGTCTTTCGGGGTGCAGGGGGCACTCCTTCACACATTTTATGACTGTTTTGGCATCAGCCATTTTCTATGGTGTGTCTGCTGGGGCGGCAACATCTCGGCTGCTGACAGGAAGAGACTGAACAGACTGGTAAGGAAGCTCTGTCCTGGGGAGTCCTCTGGACACTGTGGAGGTGGTGGGAGACAGGATATATATATATATATACGGGTAGCTGCTCTCAGGGGAGTTCAGGAGAAAAGAGAGAAGGAAAGTGGCCTTCGCTCAGAATCTGTGTTAGCTTCAAGGACAAGGGAAAAACATGTACAGGTAACAAAACAGAGGAGTAGAGTTCAACTGTCACACACACTCCACGAGGTTTTGCCTCAGCTCAAGTTGAGCTCTGTGTAAAGATACGGGTCCAGATCACGGAGAGCATTGATCAGAACCCTGCTGGCTGCAGCTCCTTTATTTCGCACCGCGTCAGCACCTCTCGTGCTCCGTCATTTTTGGGTTTGGTTCTGGCTGTCGTCATTTCAGATTCACTGATCACTTCAGACTCAAAGAGTTTATCCAGAAGGTCGTTCAGGATAGTTGGAGTCACTCTTTGAATGAACTCTGTCCGAACTGAGAGCAGCCTGGTCTGCTGGGACTCTGCTCTCTGCTGGGACTCTGCTCTCTGCTGGGACTCTGCTCTCTGCAGGGACTCTGCTCTGCAGAGACTCTGCTCTCTGCTGGGACTCTGCTCTCTGCTGGGACTCTGCTCTCTGCTGAGACTCTGCTCTCTGCTGGGACTCTGCTCTCTGCTGGGACTCTGCTCTCTGCTGGGACTTTGCTCTCTACTGGGACATTTCTCTGGGACAATTCATGCCTTGGACCTGGTAGATAAACAGGGAAAATACTTTTGTAAACCAACTCAATTAAACAGATCTCTTACAAATTTAAGTACTCTTCCCAGAGGTGGATTTATTTCACTTAAAGTTATAATATGTAACATTTCCTCATTCAAATGTGTAAAAACTCCAGAGCAAGGGAGCACCTAACCCCCAACTGCTCACTGGCGCCGACTACACTGGCTGCCTCGCTCTGACCTCTCAACTGCATGTGCGTGTGTGTATATAACTGTGTGTGTATTTGTATATGTATGTACATGATGTAAAAAGTGGTACTGTGTGTACTGTATGTACCTGTATAAAAAAAAACTGCGTGTTGTGTGTGTACGACCTGAATTCCCCCCGGGGGATTAATAAAGGTCGTTCTCCTACACCTGTATTATTTATACTTGGTTGAGTTGTGTACATAGATCATCCCAAATGGTTCAGAGAGACGTGTAATTTGAAAGGTAACAGTACGTTTCATCACGGTCTCCTGTAATGCTGTAATCCACTTAAGCATGAGAAGCTGAAGACTACATCTCCCATGATGCCACGCTGTTTCACCACCACACCACACTCGTTTTTACTATAGTTTTAGAACATTACAGGTTGTGTGTTTAATGTCGTAATGATGCGCTGCCATGGAGCCTTAATAGAGAAGGCTATGAGATGGAGCTTTAGAGTTATCAGTCTATCACTGGGTCTGAGCTCAGGTGGAGTCTTTACCTTCCAGTGACACGAGATAATTCCAGACTACGTTTCCATCTTGGTCCTTGACCTTCAAATCCACTGTCTCTGTGCTCGTCTTCAGGGAAACTTGAAATGTCGGATCGTAATCTGGTCCAAACTTGATTCAAATGTTTTACTCTGAAAACCAGAAGCAGAAGTTAAAAGTGTATCTGTTTCTTTCCTGATTGTGGATCCACATGCAGATAAATGTGTGTTAATGATCATTGTGTTTCTTTAGAGGAGTATCAGAGACTCACCTCAGGCTGAATGAAGAAGCCCTCAGGTTCACAGTACACACTGTAATCTTGATACAGTTCCAGCTCACAGCCGGAGGAGATTGTGATGTTCACAGCAGGTTTGTGTTGATCAGCAACCTTCAGTAACAGAGTAACTTTAGTTATGCTCAGATAGTCAAGGCAACTTTATTTAAAGATCACATTAAACAACAACAAACGTTGACAGACCTGCTCCACAAAGTGACGAGATATACAATCAATCACAACATAATTATAAGTATATATTGCCTTTGGAAAGGAATATTAAAAATGGATTCTTTAATTCTTAAGCTTTTGAAGAAGCTATTCCAACGTTAACCAGAACACAAACCGTCTGTGTCAGTTATACAACACAAAAGGCTGCTGCCCAAGCTGTAAAATGTGGCTGGTAGGGATGAGATCAAGTTGTCTTGGCACTCATCATCATCATCAGCTTTATTTAAAGAGACTCTTGGTCCATTTTTTAAAAGACATACAACACTCAAATATAAATTTTAAAAGGCAGTTATACCAATGTTTCCACAGAGGTGACTGTACATGCGTACAGCACTGAGACACGGATTTGAAAGCAGCATAATGACAGAGTTATGAGAACATTCAATCGACAGATGAATTTGTACATCAGATTTCTCAAGAGAGCATGGAACGTGTTGACTCGTGCTTTACAATACATTTCACTTGCACTGCACCACCTGGGTTTTCTAAGCAGTATACACAAACAATCATTATAAGCAACCTGGAGCTTCTGGAGGCTCGCCTTCTTAAACTTGACCCACAAGGGGGCAGTATAGAGAGGAGTACAATAAGCTCTAAAGAGGTTCACCTTAACCTTATCTGAACACCAAGAGAATATTAAACATGTTAGCTTGTGTATATAAGACACGCCGCTGTCTATACATGTCATCATCATCAGCCATTTCATCTGTAATGATGAGTCCCAGATACTTAGTTTTACAGCAAACAGACAGCACCTGCCCTGACAGATAGACTATTGGAAAACCAAGGTTCTTCTCCCCTTTTGCTCTGCAGATCATTACAGCGCTCTTCTTAGCATTGTATTTAACATCACATTTGACATCATAATCAGAACATATATATGCAGTGATTCATCTCAGCAGGTCTCTCAGTTCTGTGTGATGTGTTTAACATTAATGCCATCAGTTTCCGCAGACAGAGAGACATGCTGAGAGAGAATCATACAGAACCACAAAGAGCGATCTGAAGATTTACAGTTCAGATAGATCTTATTCTTCTCCCAGCACGAGAAGGTTTGAGAAGAGGAGCAGTGTGTGTGGAAACAGCTGTGGTTTAAACCAGTGTTTAGTCTGATGGTGAGCACATGGCCTTACCTCCTTCTTAGGGACGTTTTTCAGCAGCAGATGTACATCCAGTGTTTGCTCCTCTCTGACCGGGGGTCGAAGGAACACCAGAATCTTGCCCTTTACCCGCAGAAGCAGAACCCTTTTAAAGAATCCCAGACCAGGCCAAAGAGAGAGAGGTGAGGCACCTTCACCACCACGTGAGTGCGTGTGACCTCCAGCGGCTCCAAGATGCTCAGGCCTTCATCAGTGATGTGGACGACAGACAACAGGCCGTCCAGGAGCAGCGCTGTGGAGCAAAGAGCTGGTCATCTGTTGCATTGCTGCTGAAACAGCTTCATCATATTCAATGTCACACCACTTTAGTTCAGAGCTAATGTTCATCTAATGTCATTCACTTTGGAGCCTCACTAGGATGTACCAGTTTATATCCTCCACCTTTTATTCTAATGTTTCATTATTGTTCCGCCCCCTGTGATCTTTCTGGATGTGAGCATTTGCTGTTATGCATAAACTTTATTAATTCTTTTTTATTCACAAGACTGCTGAAATGTTTGTAATCTGCTGCCAGAACAGCTTGACTGTGTCCGGTCTCATGTCTGAGTGATTCTCTAGATGTGTGAAGAGTTTTCTAAAGCTTTCAGGGCGTAGAAAGTCTAACTTATAAATGTTGTTGTCTGTTGTTTTGTTTTGTACATGGTTCAGCCAGACTGACAATGTAAAGAGCAGAAAGAGCAACAGATGAATAACAAAGTAAGAATTAATCAAACTGCTAGCTTAGCATCACAACAGTAACAGAGAGTTAGCGTTGAGTTAGCACTGTTAGCAGCTGAGCATGCTGTGGACTGACCAATCACAGTTTAAATCTCTTTAATATTACAGTGAGGAGACTGCAGAGGGTCCAAAGAAAAACTAACTCAGTATTTAGAGCTGCATTGCATCGTATGCTTCAATAATGATGTCATGCAACACATCGACTACGGTAAATGGATGTTTTAATAATTTAATTCTTCTTCTTTTGAAACAGATTTGGTGCCTGAATTATACTGTTGCTATATTTGACTAGTTTAATAAAGCTGCTTTATAAATCTTGAACGCTAGTGAATAGTATAAAGTGCTAATCATTATATAAGTGTATTTGTTAACACTAGATGTCTTTACCTTCCTCTGTCTCACTGTGTGGCAGGTGGAGCTGGCAGACGGCAGCTTCATCAGAACTCTTCACGTTGAACAGCGGCCCTGCTGCCAGCTTGCCAGCTGATTGAGGAGCTCTCATCCCAAGGGACCGTCCTGTACAGAAGCTCCGCCTCCTGAGCCATGACGAACACCAGGCCAGTCGAAGCACACTGGAACTCACCTGGACCAGGACACCTGAACCTGTAGACACACAGACAAGTTACTACAACAAGCCTGGCCTGTGTTCTGACTGACAGGTGTTCATCCAGCTGGAGTCTGACCTGGAGGAGGGTTTGTTGAAAGATCTGAAACACCTGATGATTACAGGAACATCACTGAAGATGTGTCCACATGCATCAGAATGTGTGTAAACACATTTTCATTAAATTAACAAAATGTCTAGTCCAGCGAGGATCTAGACTGGAACAAGAAAACAATCCTTCCTACACACAGAGGCATTATTTTATTAACGTCTGTTGGAAAGAGATTGGATGCAATACCTCAAGGTGAAAGACATGAAATCAAACACAATTAAATGAATATATATTTTTCATGTGTTTAAAATAATGTTTGGTCATGTTATAGGATTACCTGTATGAAGACTCAGTTGTGTGTTCAGGTGAGAAGGATTCAGGAGCCTGGAACAAACACAGTTAGTTGTTTTAATAGAAATCAAGTTAAGTTCTAGCTTCATGAAACCAAACCACAATTCCACAACATATTCAGACCAATTTGAAAAATGCAAATGAGTCTGGATCATCTGAGTTCATTGTCAATTTCAAACGGGTTATTAACGGGTTAACATGTCACAGCAGTACCAGCCAATCACAGCACAGTAGTACAGCCAATCACAGCACAGTAGTACCAGCCAATCACAGCACAGTATTGCCAGCCAATCACAGTAACAGCCAATCACAGCACATTGGGGCGGGATATTGTTCAGGTTTCTAGATAAATTGCGAGCGTTAGTGCATTTAACTTGACAGCCCTAATAATTATATTTCATTCAGTGGTGAAATAAATATACTTCACTCTGTACAACTGCTCCTCTCTCACCTTTCTGTCTGTCTTCACTTCCTGTTCCACATCGGAGTCACCTGATGGAGAGAGGTGGGACAGAGAAAAATAATAATAAAACTATAATAATAATTCTTCTATAACAGATTTAATGTACAATAGTTTGATGAATGGAGGATATGGTTTCAGTACTCACAGGTCTTATTGGCTCTGATCGTCTCACCATCTCCTGCAGGGATGAACACAATCCAACAGTTTTGGATAAAGTTTAAAATAAGTGTTTGTTCTTTGAGTTAGTCAGCTTCAGAGTCCTGACTGATCTCATGCTTTACATCCCATCATATCTTCTCTGCAAACACTACGACTGACTGCCACAGCTCTCAGCTGCATCACAGGAAGTAACTGCTCATTAGGCTAGAAACTAAAAACATGACAGGAAACAAAGAAAACCTTTTCCACTCTTCTGTAAAATCCTATATGTCTGTTAGAAAGTTGCTAACTAACTAAATGTGGCTTTGCATTTTCAGCTTACAATATATAGTTGATGGAAGAATGAAAGAGCCTGCAGTCAGTGGGTAACATCACTGATCTGTTGTGATTCCCCAGAGAGAGAAACACCTCCCTGTGTTTAATACAATACTGCTGAACCAGCAGAGACCCCTTACTGACCTGAGAGTCTCCAGTCTGCAGTCTGGACTCTCCAGAAGATCTCTCAGCAGCTTCTCATCTGAATCCTGCAGATCGTTGTCTCTCAGGTCCAGCTCTCAGATGGATGTTGGACTTCAGAGCTGAGACCAGAGCAGAACAGCTGATCTCTGACAAACTGCAGTCCATCAGTCTGAATAAAGAAAACATGATGTAACTTTAGAAAACAATGTTCCTGTTTGAAATAACTCAAGGTTTAATAATCTGCTCAGAGCTGAAGAAGGTCAGAAAGTGGAAACTCCAAACAGGTTAAAAACTGTAAGATACAGAAAGAGGAAAAGAGCTCTCATTAATATTAAAGACAACGTGCTTCTACTTCAATAAAACGAGGAGACTTCACATCTGAAGCTCTGCTCCATCTACACTAACTCATGATGTGCAGCCAGACAAATACAAACCACAGAAACTGATTCAACTCAACTCAAGATCACAACAATTATTTTATTAATGTATTTGATATCATTTGTTAAAATCATGATGGAGAATACAAGATGAATTTCAGCTGTTTAAAAGGTTCAGAGTGAATTCTGCAGTGAAGGGTTTTTGTTGTTATATTTAAATGTAAAGATCAACATTGCATATGCAACTCTAGCATTAAGATGCTCAGTGAGGATCAGAGTGAGATCAGCCTGATGTCTGCAGCTCAGAGTCAACACAACTCTCACAGATTCATCTCAGCACACAAGTTACAGATGGAGAACTGACCTGAGATGCTCCGTCTGCAGTCTGGACTCTCCAGAAGATCTCTCAGCAGCTCCACATCTGAATCCTGCAGAGCGTTGTCACTCAGGTCCAGATCTCTCAGATGGATGTTGGACTTCAGAGCTGAGATCAGAGCAGAACAGCTGATCTCTGACAAACTGCAGCCCCCCAGTCTGAATAAGAAAACATGATGAGGATAAACATCTGTTTATAATCCAATCAGATGTTCAGGTTTATTAAGTGTAGCTCAACATTCCTGTCTCCTAATCAATGAGCTTTTCCCTGAATTACAGTGACTGTCATTCTGTTATTGTGGATCATCATAATATCAGCCTTCTGTTTATTATCTGTGAAAACATTGAAATCAATGGGAAGCAAGAAAAACATGTATGCTTCAGAGATCAATGTAAAACTAATATTAGTTCAGATGAACTTCTTTATTCAGATGTGACCATTTACTAAAGACAACATACATTTACTTTAACAACTAACAGTGGATATCTAACATATATATTTGAAGAAACAGTCAACTTTTATGACTGCAGACTAAATGTAGTACAAGAAAAATAAGAATATGAACAAAAGGACTGTGGCAGTGGGGTGTGGTTAGAGCGCCGGCTGCTGAGGGATGGGGGTGGCTCCAGACAGCTGGACAAGGATCAGGTAACCAGGTGAACAGTAAAGCATGTCAGTAACCTGGTTCTTGTCTCTTGGTCTGGGTCCTGGGGGCAGAATGACTTGCCCCAAGAAAGCCTGTCACTGGCAGCAGTGTTCTGTCTGTTTCCTAAAGTATTGATGTATTGTTTGCAAGCTGTGGCCAGTCAATAAAGCTTTCTTTTAAGCAAGCCTTCCTCTCCTTCTGTCCTTTTTAACTGGGTGAGCAGGAAAACCCTCACAACGACATATACACATGTATGGTTGTTCAAGCATTAGGTTCAACTGTTAATGAAACACATGAGATCTCCAGCAGTAACAGAGAGTCAGTGAACTGACCTGAGAGTCTCCAGTCTGCAGTCTGGACTCTCCAGAAGATCTCTCAGCAGCTCCACTCCTGAATCCTCAGATCGTTGACTCAGGTCCAGATCTCTCAGATGGATGTTGGACTTCAGAGCTGAGATCAGAGCAGAACAGCTGATCTCTGACAAACTGCAGCCCCAGTCTGAATAAAGAAAACATGATGTAACTTTAGAAAACAATGTTCCTGTTTGAAATAACTCAATGTTTTAATAATCTGATCAGAGCTGAACAATGTTTTAACGTCAGCAATGATGTAGAAACAAATCCCTGATCATCTGGAACTCTCTGCAGCAGTTTCTCTCATCAGATGTTTAACAACTCCTTCATCTCCCTCACAGCTCATCAGTACTGACAGCATCTCCACTGACTCATGGAGCACAGAGTGAGTCTGTGGAAGCTCAAACACTCTCCGTCACACATTCACCTTCTCTGATCTTTGTTATTCTTAAAGTTTGGATTCCATTTCCATTTGGAAATACAGAAATAAATAAAAGCATTAAAATGTCTTCAGGCAAATTCTGAAAATCATAAATACAAACAGATCTGTATGAACTGCAGTCAGTGAACTGACCTGAGAGCCTCCAGTCTGCAGTTTGGACTCTTTAGTCCAGAACTCAGCAGCTCCACTCCTGAATCCTGCAGAGTTGTGACTCAGGTCCAGATCTCTCAGGTGAGAGGGGTCAGACTTCAGAGCTGAGGCCACGACTTCACATTCAGTCTCTGAGAGTCCACAGCAGAAAGTCTATAATGACACATATATCACAACTTGTGTTAGTATAAAAACAGAGGAAACATTTAATTAACTTACTGAATTTGAAATGGAACAACTTTTAACATATTATGAACATTTAATTTAATAATAGAGTTTTCTTTATTCATTGTCAGCCTGTCAGACATTATTTTAAACTCTTAAGCATTGTGGTAAAAACAGATCTGATTTCATGTTTAAGAAACTGCAATGATATATTAATAACTGCTTTCACCGATAACTGTAAATACTGCTGTATGTTGTGATCACATGCTGCTCTGATAAAACCTCTAAAGTCCTTCATGTGTTTGACATGTCGCCTCCATCACTCAAATAATGTGAAGAAAAGAAAAAAATTAAAATGTCACAATATATAAATAGAATAACTGGATCATTTAATTTTGCTCTCAGAGTATTTAACATCAAACATTTTATAGTGTTTATTTGAAGAAATAAACTTCTGATCCACATCAATTTATAAAGCTAATCACATCTGGACTTACTTGGCCTTCCTGCAGTTCCTCACAGCTGGAATCAGTCTCCGTCGTCCCTCCTCTGATGTGGTACTTCATCAGGTCCAACTCATCCAGAACCTCCTCTGACATCTGCAGCATGTAGGCCAGAGCAGAGCAGTGGATCACAGAGAGTTCCTTCTCTGATCTGTTCTTGACTTCAGGAACTCTGTGATCTCCTGATGTACTGAGTGGTCCTTCATCTCTGTCAGACAGTGGAAGATGTTGATCATCCTGTCAGGAGAGATTTCATCACTGCTCATCTCCTTCAGGTTGTTGATGGCTCTCTGGATGATTTCTGGACTGTTGTCTGTGCGACCCAGCAGGCCTCCTAACAGTCTCTGGTTGGACTCCAGAGAGAGGCCGTGGAGAAAGCGGACAAACAGGTCCAGGTGGCCATTTTCACTTCTGAGGGATTTCTCCATGGCTCCCTTCAGGAAGACATCCAGGGATGGGTAATCTGATCACTGCTATCATGTTATCATCACTGCTATCACTGTTGTTATCATCACTGCTCTCTTTTCACTGTTATCATCGGCCAGTCTCCCTGCAGGAAGTCCTTCAGTACCTGTGTTCCTGTTGGTGTAACAGTGGAACAAGTAGACTGCAGCCAGAAACTCCTGAATGCTCAGATGAACAAAGCAGTAGACTGTTTTCTGAAGATCAAACTCTCTCTTTTGAAGATCTCTGTGCAAACTCCTGAGTGCACCAAGGCCTCGGTGACACCAAGACCACAGCGCTGCAGGTCTTCTTGGTAGAACATGATGTCTCCTTTCTCCAGATGTTCAAACGCCAGCCTCCCCAGCTTCAGAAGAACCTCCCTGTCAGCCTCCGTCAGCTGCTGTGGACTCGTCTCATGTCCCTCTTCATACTTCTGCTTCTTCCTCTGTGTCTGGACCAGCAGGAAGTGTGAGTACATGTCAGTGAGGGTCTGGGCAGTCTCCTCTCTGGTCTGTAGTCAACATGTGGTCCAGAACTGCAGCAGTGATCCAGCAGAAGACTGGGATCAGACACATGATGTGGAGGCTCCTGGAGCTCTTGATGTGAGAGATGATTCTGCTGGACAGGTCTTCATCACTCGATCTCCTCCTGAAGTACTCCTCCTTCTGGGCGTCAGTGAAGCCTCGTACTTCTGTTACCCTGTCCACACACTCAGGAGGGATCTGATTGGCCGCTGCAGGTCTGGAAGTTATCCAGACGAGAGCCGAGGGAAGCAGCTTCCCCCTGATGAGGTTTGTCAGCAGCACGTTGACTGAGGACTGCTGTGAGACATCAGACACAACCTCATTGTTTCTGAAGTCCAGAGAAAGTCTGCTTTCATCCAGGCCGTCAAAGATGAGCAGCACTTTACAGACAGCCAGCTGCTCTGCTGTGACCTTCTGTAAGGTTGGATGGAAAACATGGAGCAGCCTGAGAAGACTGTACTGCTCACCTTTGATCAGGTTCAGCTCCCTGAAGGAGAGCGGGATCACCAGACTGACATCTTGGTTTTCCAAACCCTCGGCCCAGTCCAGAGTGAACTTCTGCACTGAGAAGGTTTTTCCAACTCCAGCGACTCCGTTGGTCAGGACCGCTCTGATGAGAGTCTGTTGGTCAGGTAAGGCTTTAAAGATGTCCTGGCACTTGATTGGAGTGTCATGGAGGGTCTCTTTCTTGGAAGCTGTCTCCAGCTGCCTCACCTCATGTTGGGTATTAACCTCTTCACTCTGGCCTTGTGTGATGTAGAGCTCAGTGAAGATCCTGTTGAGGAGGGTTTCACTTTGATCAGTTCCTTCAGTCACACGTTCACATCTCCTCCTCAGACTGAGCCTATGTTCATCTAAAACCTCCTGCAGACCACTATCTGCTGGAAGAGAAGGAAACATGAGAGAATCAGGAAAATGCTTTTGAGAATCTGAACAGTCAGGGTTTTAAATCATGATTTTTATAAAACATTTTAATGTCTATACTTTACAACACAAAGAATCCTGGACATGAAGACTCCAGAAGGAACCACAAATACTAGTTGCCAGATATTTATACTATCATACGTAAATGTTATATAAGTGCTGGGCTAATGTAGTAATGTCTGAGTAAGACAGAAAGCGTTTTTTAGGGAAACACTGCTGTCCCATGAAATATTTGTACACACTTTAAAACCAAAGCCTTGAAGAAGGGATCAGATGATACAGTGTTTCTATAGAAGAGTAGACACCCAGCACCCAGACAGCGGTAAAGAGGCTGCACGTGTTCGGCCTCTTACTTTGTAAAATGCTCCATCTTTCTCCACACTGAGGACAGCAGGAGTCTCCTGATGGAGGAAGCTGCTCCCAGTATGAGGCGATGCACTGTCTGCAGAACCAGTGTCCACAGCTGGTAGAGACTGGATCCTTCAGGACGTCCTGACACAGAGCACAGCTGGACAGCTGCTGCTCCACAGGAACACCACTCTTCCTCTTCCCTCTGTGGAGATGAACACATCCTTTACAGCACTTTACATTAGTGGAGCTGATTCTCACCAAAGGTACAACAATGTGGCAAATTCTAGTTTCATATTTAAATTATAATTAGATTATATTTCATGATAAGGTAGATAGAGGTTAGTTATTCATATCATTAGGAAACAAAACAGCTTTGTGTCTGGATTCATAACATCAGCTGAATTAATCTGGTACACTTTAGCACTTTGAACCAATTTACATTGAATTTGCTGTGAATACATTTCAATAAACATATGGAAAGGATGCCGAAATAACAACGTAATGATAGTGATTTGTAAAAGCCAGAGTTAATGCTTCGTCAGGTCTGTCTGCAACACAACGAGCAAAACACTTTAAAATGTTTGTTTTCTGAATGGAGATCTTTGATTAAAGCTAGGCTAGGCTAACATTGTAGCTGATCCATCAACACTCAAAATAACTCCATCCAGTCATAAGAACAGCAGCTATTATATTGTTAGCACCACAGACAGTCTCTGGTTTAACAGGTACATGAATAACCCTGATTTAATATGAGGTGCTGTAGAGCTCTGGGTGCTGATGTTCCCTCTTCTGATTGATCTCAGCATGTCAGTGACGACAGGAGCAGAATCTCAACACTGTTTTTGTAACAGAGCGTCACAAACTTTACACTCAAGTTGTAACTTTTCAAGTTGTGTGAATACACGGGGGATATGAATGTTGCTTCTTCACTTCATTCGTGTTGCCAGGTACACATGTGTGTCTTTGTATTGACTCTACATGTAATCAGTTACATCTGCTAATGCTAAACACAACCAGCTCACCAGGTTATTACTATTATTAATAAACCTCTTCAAATACGTCTGAAAAAGATGCTGAGGTAGTCAACTCATTTGTTGGAAGATTTATATTGTTTCAAGTATTATTGTGATTTTAAGAACATGTCATAACACTGATACATTGATAATATAATAGCATATTGAAATATCCTAACATATTGTTAACTGTCCTCTTCGTCCTTGTTGACTGAACTTTAATGCTTTTATTGGTGGCTTGTTGTTACAATTCATTTGTGAAGTGTTACATGTTTGTATTTGATTTGCTTAACCAGAGGTCCTACATGTGGAGAGAGAGTGTTATTTTACTGGAGTAGTTTACTTAGTTCTCTACTGCCTTTCTTTTTGTACTTTACTGCAAATCTTTACTCTAATCTACTGCATTTCTGTACTTCATTCTACAGAGTGTCTGTACTCTACTGCGCTCATGTAATTATGAAAGAACAGTTTAGATTATACGATTATATAAAATCTGAATCCTCTTGAGGTCAGGTTACAGTAGAAACTCTTACTTTGTGTCTGAGGGTCCGGGTTCATCTCTGAAGTCTGGAGGTTCCTCTTCAGACCGGTCACTCTTCATAGACAGACAGCTGGGGACTGGAGACTCTGCTCTCAGTCTGTGGAAACAACACATATTGTACACATATTATTTAGTTCTTGTAAAGAGCAGAGGTAATATGAACATGATACTTGATTGGCTAATCCTTCAATCTTCTTGCCTAGTTAGGTTTGCCTCCTTGATTTGACTTCTTCTTCTTGACAAAGCAAAAAAATAGGTACATACATTTTCCGCCATTTTCCGATTCACAAAACATTGCGTACCGGCGAGGGAAGTGCGTACCGGCGAGGGAAGTGCGTACGGCGCTCCCTACGCCTGTTTCCCTTTATAAATCACATCACAGGCTTCACGTAACGCCCATATTTGCCTATAAATAGTCAAAGAAACGCCCATTCATTCTTTCATTCTTTCATTCTTTCATTCATTCATTCATTTTGACTGACTGCATGAAGAAGATCACAGGAAATTACGATAGAACAGCTAAAAAAGACATCTCACACCGTGTCAGATTTTGGTTATTTTGGGAAGGTGGAGATAAATCATATTGTTTGGTGGATGCAGTTTGAACCAGAGTAGCAGCATGGAGGTCGGATCGTCACCAAAATAAATAAATAAGTGGTCCGAAAAGGTTAATGACAAAAAAAATACACATAACCTTCCTCAGGCAGTGTGTTTGTCCCGGGACAGGAGACCCCCCCTTGATGAGAAACTGTAAGAAATGATCGGGGAATCCCTCCGGAGTGGAGTCATGACGACTGGATCTGAATTATTTGGTTGTATTTGGTGGTTTGTGTTCCAGCTGTCGATCAGCAACTATATATCCATAATCCACCAGTTAAAGGAAATACAATGTGTTGTGTTATATTAGCTGTACAATTTACCACATATGGTGTTCTTAGTTTCCATACCTCCTGTGTTTTACGAGCGACTTATCAAGTCTTGGCAAACGTCATAAAACACGATTGAACGTGATAGTATATAAAACCATGCTCGTATCTACAACCTATAGAAATGCAAACGGCGTCAGTTTAGACGTAATTCTGTCCTCCTGCTTACCGCATCATTTATGAGAAAACATTTCATAACATTAACACAACATATTCGAGGTGGTTTTAAATAACATATCCGTATTTATTTATTTCTCCAAGTTATGTGTTTGTGTGCACTGAGGAGTCTCAAACAGGCGTTTGTTTAATCATTTAAAGATTGGCTTTAATCAATGTTTGAAAATGAATTCTTCATATTTGATAAATGAGAGGTAACATTTTATTTATGGTATTATTTCCACATATTTCTCTCCATTCTACCTTCTGCCAACGGTGTCGCAGTTTTCCTCTCTCCCGTTTGTGTGCTTAGTGCGTACGCATGGGTTAGAGTTTGCGTGGAGGACAGCACATTTTCCCGTCAAGTTAGTATTTTATAAATCGCAAACATTGCGTAGAAACTGGCGTACGCCATTTTTTGAGCGTATATCCCTTTATAAATGAGGCCCCTGGTCCCAGTAGAAACTCTTACTTTGTGTCTGAGGGTCCAGGTTCATTACTGATGTCTTTAGACTGGTCACTCTTAATTGGGTGCATGCCAGAATCAGGAGAAGCTGCTCTCAGTCTGTGGAAACAACACATATTTCACACATATTATTTAGTTCTTGTCAAGAGCAGAGGTAATATGAACATGACACTTGATTGGCTAATCCTTCAATCTTCTTGCCTAGTTAGGTTTGCCTCCTTGATTTGACTTCTGTCTGTTCAACGGATGAACATTTTTGGACTTGTGCTAAACTTTCTGTTTGTTAGTCGTGCTTCTTAGTTTCTGTCGTTACAGTTCAGTGAAAAGTTTGAAGTTTGAAGTTGATTTACTTGACTTAAGTATATAAGTTGTTATAGTTCAATTCAACTGCATTACTGTAATCTACTGTGTTTCTTTATTATACTCTACTGCAGTGTTTCTGTACTGTGTTCATGTAATTACTAATCAAAAGTTATATTATCAGATCATTTAATAACTGAATCCTCTTCAGGTCAGTTCACAGCAGAAACAGTCTCTTACTTCCTGTCTGAGGGTCCGGGTTCATCTCTGAAGTCTGGAGGTTCCTCTTTGGACCGGTCACTCTTCAGAGACAGACAGCTGGGGACTGGAGGTTTGGCCTCTTCGTCTTCTTTTAAATCACTCATCTTCTCCAGTCTGAGAGATAAACCAGTAACACTGCACACACACCCACACACACACACACACACACACCCACACACACACACACACACACACACACACACACACACACACACACACACACACACACACACACACACACACACACACACACACAAACACACACACACACACACACACACACACAACACACACACACACATACACACACACACACACACACACACAGTGCACACACATTATAATATAGTATGTTAATCCAAACCATCATAATGATAAACTTGGTTTCAAAACAAATCAGTCAGACTTCAGGCAGGCTGCTCTCCATGTTGACTGCGCTGGGCTGTTACATGTTATGTAACTCTGATGAATCAGAAACCAGGAAATGGATAAAAAAGTTCACAACATTTGAAGATGTCACTTTCGACTGCAGGAAATATATATATTTTAATGTACAGATTATTTTCTGACATACAGTATAACAGAGTAAATGATTAATGTGTTAAAAGCAGATCCTGGTGTTAACACTCACCCTGTTGTTCTCCTCCTGCTCTGTCAAAGTGTAAAATGGAGTCTGGCAGTCTGACTTCATACTTCCACCTTCAACATCCTTCCTGTCTGCAGCTCCTCCCTTTGCTTCATAACCAGCCTCATCACGTGGACAGACACAAACAGGGATTATTTTAAATTGCTCTCACAGTAAAACAGTTCCAAAAACATGTATAAGAAAGTTAGAAAATAGACAAGCAGCTAAAAACAAGCAAGTACAAATTATAATACCACAAAGTGAACACAAATCAATAAACATCCTGCATTCAAAACCTTACTTGTGAGGTTGTTTTGGGTACTCTAGTGTTAACTGTGCAATATATTGATCCATATTATATATACTTGTTTGAGGAATAATATTACTGCTGCATGAATGCACAAATGGCATAGTGTAGATTATTTGAACTCCTTTATATACTCTTGGTTTGTTAAATGCATTGCTGCAGATTCTATGAGATCAATATATGTGTGTAGCTTTGTCCTGTGATAACCACGTATCTTCAAAAAGTCAACTTTTCATGAGTTTTTCAGAAAAACAGCCTGTTTTCAGCTTTGAGACGGTGCATTTTCAAGATGATCCAAGAGGCTTTTTTAAAGGCACATAGCTTAAGGAGGAGAACTGCCTCAACACATAAATAAATACTGGATCCTAGTTCATCGTAAACATTTAAAATCATCTGGAGATACGTGGTTATCACTGGACAGGAGGGGAAGAACATCTGTAGCATACATTATTTGAATGAAATATTATTACCAATGGCTCTATAGAGGGTTCCCTCAAGTTCCCACTGAGTGGAAAACAAATCTATCTTTGTGGATTTATTTCTCCTATTTCAGAGTGGGAAACCAGTAAACTTGATGTCCTTGGAGACCTCCGGCCCCTTGTGAGACCATCAATGGACCCGCTGCAGTTCGCCTACCATCCTGCCATCGGGGGATGACGCCGTCATCTACCTGCTGCAGAGGTCCCTCTCCCACCTGGAGAAGGCTGGGGGCTCTGTGAGGATCATGTACTTTGATTTCCAGTGCCTTCAACACCATCCAGTCCCCGCTCCTGGGGGACAAGCTGCAGCTCTCGGGGGTGGATCACCACCTCACCTCCTGGATCCTGGACTACCTCAACAACCGTCCACAGTACGTGAGGACCAGGGAGTGTCAATCAGACACCATCATCAGCAGTACGGGGGCCCCCAGGGGACGTTGCTGGTAAAATTGAAATTAAATTGAATATAAATGTACATATTTTATCTAAAAGAAAATAATTAGGTAAAACGTTTAATACATTTTTTTTAATAAAATACAAAATATATTTATATAAAAAAAAAAAAGTAAAATGTTCAATAAAATATGTAAATAAATATAAAAAAATGTGTGTATATAAGAAAAATTGAAGTTCAATATTAGAAAAACATCAAAAATATATTTGTAAAAACATAAAACAAATAATTTAAGAGAAAATTAGAAAAAATATATATGCAAACAAAATAAGTTTAAAAAATGGGCACATTGTACTGACATGTACATATACCATGTATAACAGCAACATGTGTATTAAAATATATACAGTGTGTATTAATATGAATAAAGTATCACTGCAGGATTTCACAGGTTAAGGGTTAGGCTCTATCCTCTGTCTGAATAATACAATAACACTTTATAACAGAAAACACAGCAATGGTGGGATAAATGTGAACGATATTCAGCACCTATGTAATAGATAAACATGTGAAATATGAATATGATGCTTCTACATTTTCCACTGTGACCATCTTGATGTGTGTTTGAATGCAGGTGGGGTTCAGCAGCGTGACGGACTACATCACCTACACTGGGTCAAAGACGACGAGATGAACTCCAGCGAGGAAGCCACTCAGGTAGAGACTCCTGCAACACCTTTAATAACATGATTGAGTTATTAAAATACCTATGTTTCAAATTATCAACATGACACAGCGTCTTATTTAGACGTTAGAGAAACTAGATGCACGAGTATGGACAAGGAACGGCTAATTGGTGAATTTGAAATAATAATAATAATCATAATTTATATTCATTTAATGTATATAGTGCTTTTCTAAGGACTCAAAACACCTTAAATATGGAGTTATTTATATGATAAGTCCTTATTTCACTAAACAAGGTGGAAGTTTAACTTTAGTTGAAGTTACTTCATTGCATTTTATTTGTGTTTCATTTTATCTTGTAAACATTATTCTTTTAAATTATTTTATAATAGTTTCTTTAATTATTCTAGAAAAAGTTCTTTATTTGTTTTCAACATTATTCCTCTACTGTGTTTTTGTAAGTGAATTCTTTCTCTGTGTAAACGTACTCAACAATTATCTATATTCTCATTTAGGACATTAATCGTGAGCTCTAAGCACCTACTATTCTACTGTTCAGTTTCACTTTGAAAAAAACCTACCGTTGATAACGCTAAGAAAAGCACATCAATGAAAGTAAAGTGTGTGTGTGTGTGTGTGTGTGTGTGTGTGTGTGTGTGTGTGTGTGTGTGTGTGTTACAGGTGTATGTGAGTAAAGAGGAGATCCTGTGCGGGGGGGCGAGTGTGTGTTGTGTTACTACTGCAGTGCTCTGCAGTGCGTCATCGGAGTCAGTGAACCATTCAAGGTGAGACACACACACACACACACACACACACACACACACACACACACACACACACAGAAGAAATAACATGTAGTAATGAAGCTGCTTTTTAGGAGTCACAGGTTTCAGGGCACGAGACAAACTGCTACTCAATTCCCCTTTTTGTCGTTGTTGCATCATAACTGCAGAACACGCTTGCTCTTTCACTTCCCATATGAAACCACACACACACACACACACACACACACACACACACACACACACACACACACACACACACACACACACACACACACACACACACACACACACACACACACACACACACACACACACACCCATCCTGTCGGAGAATCAAACCTCATTTAATTTGTCACAGAAATGATATAAGTGCTGCCGTAGTGCAGTCCAGTTTAGAGCGGGGCAGGGATGAAGTATTGTTGAAGTCCGACCCGTGAGATAGCATCTCTCTCGTTCCCTCCTTCAATTGAGTTTTCGGTGAAGGAGGAAGAACTAAACGGAAGAAACAAAGACACACAAAGAAAGTGAGGGACAGGGATGTGTTTGCATCAAATGTATTTGCATAACAGTCTTGACATTGTATACTTTTATGGTTAGTGAATGAGAAGGGGATTCATTACATTGCATTTCAAATGTCAAGACACCAAAAGATAAAACCAAAAAATGAAGACAAATGGTTGTCTTAGATTAAATCATATTTCATCCGAGTCACACTTGCAAATCAAACAATAACAGAAAGGGGTTTTTAGAACCAGGTTTACTCCTTCTGATGGTTCACACATACATGGCATTTGCCTTAAACAAATATAGAACTATTTACCAAAAAAAGTTACAATATCATGAATGTAAGTGAGAAAAGGTAAACATCAGGTCGCTTTTTCACAGATATTGCCTTTTACCATTTATCATAAAGCCTTCGCCCCAGGTTGCTTCTCCACTTCACCACGACATGTCAGAATGCCACATGTCAGATCTGCTGGTGTGCATAACATCAAACTGGTTCCAGCTCTTCCAGTCCGAGGAGAGTCTGACTTCCTTCCTCTCTCTCTTATCTTGTAGGTCCTTGCTTCGAAGGTAGCCATTGAGGAAGGCTTTCTCGGAGAGGATCAACGATCTGGATCAATTCGTAGCGGGCGAAGATTTCTATCAGTGATCGTCAGTGTGGTACGATCCAGATCCAGATCCAGAGAAACACAGCAGGATGTTTAACCTCACTGTGATTCCCTTTAGGCAGAATGATTGCCTGTTCATGCTGTTACATTTCCTCTGACCTCTGACCTCTGACACTGTGACTCAGGGTCAGTTCACTCCTTTGAAAATGAGACTTTCTCTACAGTCCTTCAACAAGTGGCTTAATCCCTGAGGAGAGGCTTTCTATGGAAACTCAGATTGAAATTGGTTAAACAGAAAGTGCTTTGATTTTGATTTAATGTTTGAGGTAATGAGGAATGGGAGGAAACAGAGAGTGAGGTATGTTGTCGGATGTGTTTAGATAAGCATGTTTTAACACATGTAAATGTATGTTTTAATGCTCTCACAGCTGCTTTGGTGGGGCTGCAAGAAAAGCTGGAATATTATGAATATGTAATTAGATTGGAAAGGTGAGAGCACTCGACTGCTGTAATGAGAGGAAAAAGGGAGCTGCAAAGTTAACATAACACGTCGATTTTTTGTCATTTTGCAGCAAAATCAGCGATGAAATGTCCATTTGTCCCTTACAGATGGAGCGTTTTATTTTGGACTGTTTGAAACGCGAGGGTCGTGATTGGTCCGAGATTGGTCCGAGATGAAGAGCCGGCCCCCAGTCTGACTTGATACCCCCCCGTGATAAATAAATGTAATTATTGTGAAGCCAGCTGCAATGGATCATTGATCCACCAGGGGGTGCAGTGGGGTTCCACACTGGAGCTCATGTGAAATCAACTTCGACACAGTAAACTGGATGTACAGTATGTCTGGTACTAATGTATCGCGGATCTTTGTTAAGATCCATATGTCACGGATAGGATCATAGTCTGTGCTAAATAAGACATGTAATCATTTACAAAACATCACCATGTTGTTATTTAACAAAATAATGTTGTTAGTCGAAAAAAACGAATGAGCGGCTCTCCCGATTTTTAATCCTAATTTAATCATCATCTTCATCTCGATCATTGATGTTATGTTCGCCGAATTGACATGAAATCACTGACAAATATGAATATTCTGTATTCAACTTCATTGAAACGATCAGGATGGGTGTTATTTTTCCCCACAATGACCAAGTCGCTGCAAATTATCCTGTTTATTACATGGCCACATTCTCAACAAAGTACGACATGACTCCCAATCTTAATTGAAATGCTTTTATGGATTTAGAAAATGTTTTTATTGATTTAAAAAATAGTTGTATGTATTGATTTAAATTGACATGCATCCGCTAAGAGAAAACATGTTTTATGTAATTTTATAAGGACTTTTCAATGTTCGACATCGCTCATGTGAAATCAACTTCGATACAGTAAACTGGATGTTGTGGTGCCGAGAGACGGGAGACGGAGGCGGGGTATCAAAAGTACAAGCTAAACTTTTATTTAGCATCTGAACACACATGTAAACAACTTCATGCCCGGGAAGCGAAGACCGGTGGAAACAGCTGGTCTGGTTCACTAAAATGTCCGTGCGGAACAATACCCCAACCCATAGATCCGTGGGTGAATAATGTCAATCACCACAATGTACAGTATGTCTGGTACTAATGTGTAGGTTACTCTGAGTGACAAGCTTACAGTTAGTGAAGTAACATTTTTTTTTTGTGAGTCACGACCTGGCTGTTTCATTCTAACATAACGGCCGCTCCAAATATGACTGTTTCCACTCGGACTTCAATACAGCAAACACCATTGTTTGGTTTCCATGGTAGCGTGTCTCTTTAGTAGCGTGCACTCCTTTCCTGTAAATTACAGGTCCAGCCAGGCAAAACAGTAATATGAAATATGAACGTTAGTTTTTAACTGAAATGATCAAATAAAGTCAAAATGTCACAGTGTTTACAAACATTGACCATACCGTTCACCAGCCCCCACCCCCTATGTTGAGTAGGCTATACTCTTTGTTTAAAACTAATTGGCCATCGGAATGTGTGTGTCCCAACCCCCCCTGTGATATCTCTTCTCCAGCAGTCTGTAGGTTTGTGTTTGCATATTTATGCTGTCACAGTTCCTGTTGTTTCTATCGCGCATTGCCGGTATGAAAGGGTCTGTGCCGGAAATATCAAGAGAACACGGCAGGGTCCGTTACAGTTGTTTTCATCTGATTTCAAATAAACAAAGTCTTGGCTTTCAGAATATTAAACTTGTTTCGGCAAATTTAGATGATAAATACAACTATGAAGCTTGTAACGGCATAATTACTTAAGCGGAGAACGGAGTAATTTAACGTTACAGCAGGCATAACAACAGCTGGTGTTTATTTATTATTATATATAGTCGTTATTCATTTGTTTTAAAGCTCAATAAGGAAGATTTAAACTTTCACACACAGCTTTTTCCAGCGGTATCCATAAATCTCTTAATTTTGACCTCAAAGTGCACCAGATTGATGCATTTAACTTCAATATAAAGAAAAACATCTTCTGTTGTAACAACAATAACATTATAAATAGTAACATAGCTGAACATGACTGAGGCTTTTTAACATAGACTTTTCCAATGTCTGAGTGTAATATCTGCATTTTCTATTTTGGTTTGATAAGGACACATCCTGGGGATTGTGTTTACAAACATTGACCATACCGTTCACCATCCCCCACCCCCCTACTGTATGTTGATTTTGTTTGCCTACATGTAAATGTGTGGCATTAGTACCCCCCTCTGAGTGAATACCTTTTGTACCTGTCCGGGGCTAAGCCCATAGGACGATGCTCTGATGTCAACCCCCCCCTGTTGACAATTCACGAGCGTCTAACTCTCTCCCCCCTCCCCCGTCGCACCTTCTAACAGAGCCCCCCACATATCAAATCCCAATTTAACCCCTGGCCTCTGGAGCAGAAATGAAAGAGTTTTAAAAATGTTTACGTTTTGGTAGTTTTTAGGGAAATGTTGTAATATTGCAACGTTGGCCTTAGGTGGGAGCAGAATTTCTGTATTTCTACTCACATTGTCTGAATAAATATATTGAACAACTAAGGGTTAATTTGCAGGATTGATTGCTTACTTAGCCCTATATCAGTATATAGCATGAATAATAATCACACATCACTCATATTTGTTATGAATAATCATTTATCATTTATTAAATAGTAAGTCGCTTTGGATAAAAGCGTCAGCTAAATGCAATTTATGAAAGCCTCACTCAGGATTTTTTTATGATTGCTCTTGGGGCATTAAAAACAAGATTTTAACTTTAGTTTTTTATATAATATCTGCATTTTCTAAGTCTTAGTTTGGCCATAGTTATTTAATTATAGCGCCATCTCCTGGTTAAATCCTGAAATTGAAAATCTGGCAACGCCCTCTTGGAAAATAGTGGGAGGGCTTAACATTCCCAGATACTGGTCTTTGGCAGGTCTTAGGCAGGTAACTGGCTGGTAGTAGGCAGGAAGCTGTATGCTGGAGTCTGAAATAAGATGCTCCATCTGTACTGTATCTTTCTAGAAAAACCCCTGGATAGGAATAATATAATTTGGATTTTGAAGTCAACTGTTATCATAGAAGATGCATTTTTACAAGGAACCATGAATGTATATATAACTCGACAGGGTGCTTTTAGATGTTAGTAGTCGGTATTAACCTGCATTTAACCTCTGAGCATGTTTTTTATATGTACAGTTAAAGCTCTGAGCTGCGGCTGCATAACAGCTAACATGCATGGCTAGAATACACATATAATTATAACACAAGCGATATGTCACTGTGTGGATAATTCAAGTCAGGCAAATTCCGGATAATGTAAACGCTGGTTCCTGGTAAGTTATAAACAATTTGGACCTAGGGTGTTTCCAATGTCGAGGACGCTTCCTTGGTAGGACATGTCCCTCCGAGTCAGGTCCTTCAGAGGCTAGGCAAGAATCCTTCCTTTCATTCGGAGAACGAAGAATGGGACAGGCGAGCAAGTGTGCAGGTGTGCGTCATACACATGTGCATCCTCGACATTTCCCGCAACGCAGGATTCAGTCCTCGGTAGAATTCCAAGGATCCTGGACATTGGAACAGTCCTTCGGCGGGACTCGATGACGTAGCATCCTTGAAATAGTGGCTCTGGAGCATCCTTCCTCGACATTGAGAAACACCCTTATCTCCTCACTAAACCTCCCCTCTTTTCCTCTTCTTCTCTTATCACATTTTCCAGCGGTAAGAAGCGTAAACCGGCCTGGACCGACAGGATTCTGTGGAGGCTGCGACCCGCTGAGGAGGAAGAGGGAAACTCAGCTCTGGAGGTGAAAGAGGAGAGGAGGAAGAGGAGGAGAAGGAGGAAGAGGAGGAGTTCCCACTGAAGATCAGGCAGGATCTGTACACCTGCAACATGGAGTTCAGCATCAGCGACCACAAACCAGTCACCGGGGTCTTCACTCTGGAGGTGAGACTCACACAGAAACACTGCAATATCTCACACACACACACACCCACACACACACACACACACACACACACACACACACACATACACCCGTATCCTCTCCTGGTATTGGTTTTGGATGTATGCACTTTAAAAGCTAATGAACTTACACATTTTCCTGCTGTTCTGAAATGTTATCATCATATTTTAATGCACGTCGCGTTGGATAGAAGCATTAGCAATGAAATGAAATGTTTTATTGGGTTTTACCTTTAAAAAGCTACGCTGATTAACCTGTGTGTTTCTGTGTGTGTTTGTGTGTGTGTGTGTGTGTGTGTGTGCAGCTGAAGAAGAGGTTCACTGCTCCTCTGGTGCGTGTGAAGGCAGAAGGAGAGTGGAGTTCAGACCTCGACGCGGTGGTTCTGTACCGATCGATGCAAGCCGTTCCCCTCCAGCTCCTGGGACTGGATCGGACTCTTTAAGGTCAACCAGGGTCATTCAGAATAACAAGGGTTTAGATGGGATGAATGTGAACGATATTGGGCACCCTTTGTAATAGATAATGCAAACACAAATGAAATATAAATATATGGCTTTCACATTCCCCTGTGACCATCTTGATGTGTGTTTGAATGCAGGTGGGGTTCAGCAGCGTGACGGACTACATCACCTACACCTGGGTCAAAGACGACGAGATGAACTCCAGCGAGGAAGCCACTCAGGTAGAGACTCCTGCAACACCTTTAATAACATGTTTGAGTTATTAAAATACCTATGTTTCAAATTATCAACATGACACAGCGTCTTATTTAGACGTTAGAGAAACTAGATGCACGAGGATGGACAAGGAACGGCTAATTGGTGAATTTGAAATAAAAACAATACAAATTCAAAGGTTTGAATGTCATATGCACATAAGCTTCAGTGGAGAAATGGAAATGAAAATCTTATGACTCCTCCAACAATGCAACATATATAATAAAATACAAAAATACAAATAAAACATAGTGCAAGAAGTCTATATACACGTAAATAGAAATTGATATATACAAGAACAGAATGTAAAATGTAATATTGTACAGTAAGATGAAATTCAATACGGTTTATTACGGTGATAACTATTTTGATAAATAAGTAAATTGCAAGATGACACTCATAACGTGTGTGTGTGTGTGTGTGTGGTGTGTGTGTGTGTGTGTGTGTGTGTGTGTGTGTGTGTGTGTGTGTTGTGTGTGTGTGTGTGTGTGTGTGTGTGTGTGTGTGTGTGTGTGTGTTGTGTGTGTGTGTGTGTGTGTGTGTGTGGTGTGTGTGTGTGTGTGTGTGTGTGTGTGCGTGCGTGCGCAGGTGTATGTGAGTAAAGAGGAGATCCCTGTGCGGGGGGGCGAGTGTGTTTGTGTTACTACAGCGGTGCTCTGCAGTGCGTCATCGGAGTCAGTGAACCATTCAAGGTGAGACACACACACACACACACACACACACACACACACACACACACACACACTGTACACCAACAATAATCTATAAGTATGTATTTAAAAATGTGTTAGGCAATTAAAAAAATGTGAATAAATGTTGATAAGAAATATAAATATAAATAATTGACTTTATGACTAATTAAGTAAATTACTGCAGTACATAAGAATTTAAAATAAAAAGTGTTAAAACGTGAAAAAATAACTTTTAAAATCCTTTCCAAATTTAGCTTATTACCAATGGTATACAGGTCACTTTAGCGTCTTAGCTCTCAGCAAGACTTTTTTTTCTAAATATGGCCGTGTCATCAATGCCGGTTCTACTTAATTTGCATAACAATAAACCAGTCTGAGCTCTTAAACCTGGCCCAGTTAGTCCCAGTCGGACTTCCTTCCTCTCAATACAATACAAAGGGGCTTTATTGGCATGACCACATTTTAAACATAGTATTGCCAGAGCATTCCACACAAGGCGTTATAACAGAACAAAACAAAAATAAACACTAAACATAAATGTCAACAATACATGTGACACAACGGGGGGTTACGTATTGTAACCCTAGTTCTATAAGCACAGGCCCTCTACTGGACTCTGGGTACTACTCTCATCAATGATACGCGAGCGTTCACACACGCGAGCGTTCACACATGCGAGCGTTCACATGAAGTTGTATAAACGTAGCAGGCCAATCAGGGCGAGCCTACCTGAATGCGCGCGCAGGCTCACAGTATATAAGGCAGCTAGACCTCCTGACTGTCATCCTACACCCTCTTCTGCGAGCGGCATAGGGAAGACAGGGCCCTAGGTAGAGGGCTCCGCCTGTGCTTATAGAACTAGGGTTACAATACGTAACCCCCCGTTCTATCTCACACAGGCTCCGCCCTCTACTGGACTCTATGGGTACAGTGGGTGGAGCCCCGATGAATAAACGCCCTGTCGCCCCACACATCGACCCCACACTGCCCCTGACCGGCCTTTGGTTAACAGCCATCGCACCCCAACTTCCTATCACCCGGTTGTGACCGTGGAGAAGTCGGGGCCGCAGCTTACTTGGCTGGGTAGAGCCTAATTGGTCTGAATAAGCCCATAGCTCCACCCTGCAGGTGCCAACGCAAGTGACTACACACTGCGCACTACGTCTCTCAGGTCCCTAAGGAGCATGGGAAAACGTAAGTGCATTATGTCCAAGGGGGTCAGATACAGCTTACTGACCCACAGCCCTCCTCCTTTCACCAGTCCTGTGTTGCCCCAGCAAGCACCGACGATGAAAAAGGAGCCAGATATGTCTAAGAGATACTTACCTTATGAACGGGCCTGGCGTAGACCAAGACGCCACCGTGCATAGGTGGACGACTAAAGCCGTCTCGCTGTATAACCCTCGACCTGGAAGAACTCCTTAGGTTCTTGGGAACAGAGGAGGGGTTCAGTCTGAGTGTCGCCCTGCTACGGTCACCGGAAGGCATGAGCAAGCCCCTTGTCCACCAGTAGCTATAGCTAGGATAGAATAGAGCCCAATGTACCGGACAGAGGCTCTAGACTCCTTTCCTCGCACCAACGTTCAGTCCGCAAACTGCCTGAAGCAGGGACGTCTGTCTGTCCTCTGACAGAGTGGCACGTAGCCTGCCCTCTTTCTCGATGGCGTACACCTCTCTCTCGATGGAGGCGTACACCTCGCTCTTGACGGGGGCGTACACCTCGCTCTCGATGGGAGCGTACCCCTTGCTCTCGATGGGGGCTGCATTGAGCAAAATCCCCAGATACCCCACCTGCTGGTGAGGTATGGGACTGCTCTTCTTCCAATTGACCGCAAACCCCCAACTTGGTTAGGTGTAAAATCAATTGGGCTGTGTGGAACATCTGCCCATTCCCTGGACCTGGCCATGACTATGAGGTCGTTGAGATAAAATAAAACCCTCATGCCATGGTCGCGAAGTGGCTGAAGCGCTGTGGCTACACATTTGCTGAACGTGCGTGGGGACAGGGAGTAGCCGAACGGTAGTCTGTTGTACTCGTAGGCTATCCCTGGAAGGCAAAACGCAAATACTTCCTGTGTTTTGGCTTTCTAAATTTCGACATGAAAGTAAGCGTCCCTCAGGTCGATGGTTTGTGAACCAATGCCCGGCTGTACCAGTTCCAGTAACTGTAGGAATCCCAACCACTTCGTCCTGTAACAGGCTGTGGTGGATCCCGCCCTTGCTGCCTGGATAGTCTGTATAACTTTGTCAGACAGTCCACCCCTTCTCAGCCTGTCCCTCTCAGGAGCCAAGCCTGGAGAGGTCTGCCCAGAGTGGGTAACGCCCCTATTGCACCTGCAGTGGAAAGGCGTAGAGCAGCTATCTTGGCCATGGCTCGTGTGCAAACTTGTCCACCCCCAAGGGTGGATTGTCCTGCCGAGCCAGGGAGAACCACCATTCGTCTGAGGGGTTGCCATGAGGCCGGCCCCCCTGTTCTCCAGAGAACGCCTTCAGAGATAAACACATTCTCTGAGGCCCACAACCACAGGTTCTCCGCTGCGCTCAACAAGGCGGCGGAGCTGACTCCGTCCTGCCTGTTGATGTAAGCCACTGTGGTGCGGTTGTCGCTCCTCACCAGCACATGTTTTCCCTGTAGTAAGGGTTTGAAGTGCTGTAGAACCAGTACTACTGCCTGTAGCTCGAGAAGGTTGATGTGCCGGGTCTCTGTCAGAGGCCAGCCACCACCTATAGCTGTCTCTAGGCAGATCCCTCCCCTTCAGCAAATGCTTTGGGGACCCCCAGTATCGGGGTTGCCCTCCACTGAAGGGGGGATGGTCTCCAGACGTCGTTTGTGCCTCTTGGGATTTCTAAACGAACCAACCTGAAAAGGGCCAGCCTCCGCGTAGGTCCTTGAACGCCCGCGCAACTCTCGCGGGGGCGCGGCGCTTCGCTGTGTTCACATTAACGGCGAAGTACATTTTAATCAAGCCACTATACCAGGTGAGGTGTTTTTTCTGACAGCAACACACTGGCTATAGTGTCCCTGACCGCACAGTGCTTTGACGCCGCCCAGCCGCCCATCCACTGGCTCCTCTACTGGAGTTTACAGCGGGAGTGGCGAGTGTGCTCACAATAGCGCTGCTTTTGAAACGCTGCGTGACCGAGGCTATCGATCCAAAGAGCCCCTCCGTAGACACGGGGGCTCCCAGGAGATCATCACGGTCACTTTTTCGAGAATGCCGGGAGTCCCAGCCAGCCGTGGTGTGATCCACTGTGGCCAGGGACATCACCCGGCCAACAGCGGCTGCCACACCATGGATCAGGTTATTAATTTGGCCGATGCTGCGGTCCAAATAATCGCTCTGATCCGGTGAGGTGGGGGCATCTTGCGGAGGAGTAATCAGCGAGACGCCCAACACACCCTGTCATTTGCAGCCGCGGACATCCGCTCCAAGCCGGAATATTCTATCAAAAATATTCCAGCGTTTTCCCTGTCATGCGGCAGCGGGGGCAGAGGTTCTCCGCCCAGCCTGCTGTCTGTGCCAGGCTCTCATCGAGGGGATTTGAGGTCTCCGTGCGGCCCCGCACCCTCAGAATACCTACCATTTCTGCCACCGGAGCTCTCGTTTTCAGTGGCTGTTGCCACGACGCCTCCACACACTGCCAGATATCTGGCAACGGGGGCGAGATGAAAGCCGGTTGCGCCGGGCGGGCCGGACTGGACCGTAAAACCCCTGGCGGAGGCGGCTGGCTTCGGCGGCAGTGGTGGGGGGACGAAGTAATCTTCTTCCTCCTCAGCAAACGGAGCCATAACCCACACGGCTGGGATGGCGAACGTTGGTGGCGTCGCCTCGGCCATATCCTGGTCTCCCACGTCCACCACCTCGAGCTCGTCTTCGGCGTGGTCTGGTCCCAGGCTCTAGAAACAGAGCTGGTGGGGATCGGCGCCCGCTATTAAGCCGGGCATGAGGGACAGGCACGGGTTTCCTGCAGGGCGACTCCATTTGCTTGCCTGGAGGTAAGATACTTATTACTTGTTTTTTTCGAATGCTTTTCTGCTCAGGTGTTGTCTCGCTCGCTGAAGAGAAAAGGATGACAGTCAGGAGGTCTAGCTGCCTTATATACTGTGAGCCTGCGCGCACATTCAGGTAGGCTCGCCCTGATTGGCCGGCTACGTTTACAACTTCAGTGTGTGAACGCTTGCGTATCATTGATGAGAGTAGTACCCATAGAGTCCAGTAGAGGGCGGAGGCTATGTGAGATAGAGCAGCATAATACAAAACATACTGTAAAATAAAATCTATATATATAATACATATATCTGTCTTTTAGGTCCTTGCTTCGAAGGTTGCCATCGAGGAAGGTTTTTTCCGGAGAGAATCAACGATCTGGATCAAATCGTAGCGGGCGAAGATTTCCTTCAGTGATCGTCAGTGTGGTACGATCCAGATCCAGATCCAGAGAAACACAGCAGGATGTTTAACCTCACTGTGATTCCCTTAGGCAGAATTATTGCCTGTTTATGCTGTTACATTTCCTCTGACCTCTGACCTCTGACACTGTGACTCAGGGTCACTTCACTCCTTTGAAAATGAGACTTTTCTACATGTTGAGAAGTCCTTCAACAAGTGGCTTAATCCCTGAGGAGAGGTTTTCTATGGAAACTTAGATTTAAATTGGTTAAACAGAAAGTGCTTTGATTTGATTTAATGTTTGAGGTAATGAGGAATGTTGTCGGATTTGTTTAGATTAAGTATGTTTTAACACATGTAAATGCTATGTAAACTCTGTGTGTTTATTATGAATATGTAATTAGATTGGAAAGGTGAAAGCACTCGACTGCTGCTATAATGAGAGGAAAAAGGGAGCTGCAAAGTTAGCAAAACACACGATTTTTTTGTCATTTTGCAGCAAAATCAGCGATGAAATGTCCTTTTTTTACTTATTTGTATCCTCAAAGCCATTCCTGGGAATATGAACAACTAATTTTAATGATACCAGATTATACACATACTGAATAAATATTTACTCTGAATGTATGCAAAAATGTATGGCATATAGCTGTCTAACAGAAGTTAAATCCATTTCTCACTTATTCTGACAATGTACTTAACCCAAATAAAAGAACCCAATAAAAAGAGTTGTTAAATAATAGTGAAGTCACGTTGTAATAACAATAATCTCTCTCGGTTCTTTTCTGCTTTGCCAAAAGCCACTGTGTCAAGTGTCCTAGTAGAGTTGCAATGTAGTAGTTGTAGTTGTCCAATATGGCGGACCATCTCGCACATGCGCAGTACAGATCGGGCAGGTGGACCGATCGGGTAGTGACAGCGCCATCTTGTATACGGGTGTCTTGAATTATATATCTTAAAAACAAGATCAGCGCCACAGTATTCATTCTATATTTCCATTCCTTTTTTAACACATAGAGAATTGTTGCACTGTTTATTGTTCATGATTATTTATAGCTTGTATTATAAGTGTGTACGGAGAAATGTGTGTTATCGTTAATATTCCTCACGTTATTTATCAGAACAACGCCTCCTATTCTCCGATGATAAGTTCTAAACCTTCACCCTCACACAGAATCCTCTCTTGAATCTAATTGTTAATTGGAAGAACATTCAGAAAAGTGTGTGTGTGTGTGTGTGTGTCACCTTCACTTTGCACTGGAATCCCTCTCCACTCTCACTCTTACATAACATGTAACAGCCCAGCGCAGTCAAAATGGAGAGCTGATTTGTTTTGAAACCCAAGTTTGTCATTATGATGGTTTGGATTAACATACTATAATTGTGTGTGTGGTGTGTGTGTGTGTGTGTGTGTGTGTGTGTGTGTGGTGGGTGTGGTGTGTGTGTGTGTGTGTGTGTGTGTGTGTGTGTGTGTATGTGTGTGGTGGTGTGTGTGTGTGTGTGTGTGTGTGTGTGTGTGTGGTGTTGTGTGTGTGTGTGTGTGTGTGTGTGTGTGCACATTTTTTGAAGAAGCTTACTTTGTTTTTAATTCATGTTTTTAATAATAATGAATGTATTCACAGAAGCAGTTTGAACAGTTAAACGTATTATCCCATATCAAATGTAACATTCTGCATTTAAATCCTCCTCTTTTACCTCAGTAAGTACAAATAAATGTAATTAAGAAGACAGACAGGAAGTAAACATCAACAGGAACAGCAGAAGAAGACAGACAGGAAGTAAACATCAACAGGAAGGCAGAAGAAGACAGACAGGAAGTAAAACAGGCACAGTATGGGCTCTGCAGTGTTTTAATAACATATCTCCCCCCTGAGGTCTGTACTACGAAGCCGGATTTTCGCTTAGCCGGCTGACTTCAGGGAAAACCCTGGCTTTCCGGTCCTAGGACGCTGGTTCTCTTTTTAGCGGGCTAGATCTCCATGGTAACTTATGCTGAGCGGCTAACCTCCTCGGGAGCAGGTTAGGTTGCAGGCTACAGTGTTAATTTTGGCAGCTGTTTTTGATTTAGTCTTAGTCTTAGTCTTTAGACGAAAATGGTAATTAGTTTTAGTCACATTTTAGTCATTTCTATCCTTCATAGTTTTAGTCTAGTTTTAGTCGACGAAAACTCAAAACGTGTTAGTCTAGTTTTAGTCGACGAAAACTCAAAACGTTTTAGTCTACTTTTAGTCGATGAAAAATTACATTTTAGTCAACTTTTAGTCAAAATGTTTTCTCTCTTTAAACCAATTCAGTTAGGCAAATACAGGTATCTGAAATTGTAATCAAGGTGACAGCATCAAGTGTTGAAATTCGTAAAGCAACATTTCACTCTCTTAACACTTTACTTGTGTAATATCTAGGGATGGGTATCATTAAGGTTTTCTACGGTACTGCTAGTCTTATCAATACTGCTTATCGATCCGGTACTTTAACGGTATTCTTGTATTTACTTTTTGTTATTTTTTAAAGGAAAAAACTAACAAATTGTTAACCGAATTAATTGCTTTATTTAAAATGTGAAATAAATTAAATATATATAATTATGTTAAAATATTGTACTGTACTTGAGTAAAATGTTGAGGTACTTGTACTTTACTGGAGTATTTAAATGTTTTGCTACTGTGTACTTCTACTCCACTACAGTTCATAGTTAAATGGTGTACTTCTACTCCACTACATGTATTTAATACCTTTAGTTACTTTACAGATGTGGATGAATGATGTGAAATATAATCAAGTGTTAACTCAGACTTTAGTAAATTCACAAGCTACCCTGCAGTATACAGATATATAATATATCATTCAAACTAGCTGCACCTTTACCAGCTTTGAGAACACTTTAATGATCAATCATTATAAAACATATCATATATATTATTCTGAAATGGAACAATCTGCACAATCACTACTTGTACTGTCGCTACTTTAAATATATTTTGATGATCATACTTTGACTTGAGGAACTCTTCCTACACTATGGTATTTTTTTACTTAGCGACAAGATCTGAGTACTTCTCCCACCTCTGCACACCTGATGTCGTAATTGGGGCAACAGAGCTACGAGTTAAGGAAGTCGAAAATTGTGCATTTCTCCGACTGAATATGACGCCTTTTGGCCGGCTGTTTGGACAGACTACTCTACTCGTGTCAACGCGCTAACGCGAAAACATGGCAAACGAGCTTTGTCCACATCGAGCCTTGTAGTGTCTCTATACTTCTGAACGCTCCGTCCCCGGCAGATCTCTGTGTGCCGCTGCAGCGTGTCTGTTAGGGCCCCGCCCCCCACACAGAGAGACAGGGAGATCGCTCTTCTGGAGTGAAGAGAGCGGAAATAATGATATTGCAAGTTAGAAATGTAAGATGCATTTTGACAGACAAGACGGGCAATTGGGGGAAAATATGCTGCATTTTGAATGTCCGCTAGTCCACCATTAACACCTTAGTCCCGTCTCGTCTCGTAACGAAAACTAAATATACATTTCGTCAAATTTTCGTTATCAAGAATCTATTTTTAGCTCGTTATCGTCTCGTCTTAGTCATGTAAAAAAGGTCGTTGACGAACATTTTTCGTCATAGTTTTCGTTGACGAAATTAAACACTGGCAGGCTAAGAGATCAACTCAGTGAAAGCACCGCCTGCTGACCAATCAGAGCTCCGTGTGCGGAGTTTAAAGCTATCAAGTCATATTACAGGATAGAGGAAATACAGGAAAACTGCCGTTGCAGGAAAGACGGCCGTCAAAAATCAACTGACTGTGTGAACGTGAAAATTAATAGAATATCCCCTCCTATCTTCAGAGCAATCTGACTATTATAACATTAGCGTTAAGAAAGCTTACTTAAATATCTGCCACGACATAAGTAACCGGATCAGAGTAACATTAAGTACAGTCCGCGGCACTGTGAGTGCAGACGTCGATGTGTCCCATTATCATTCATATCATATCACATCATAATGTATCATATATTTCCTTATCTGAGTCAGCTGAGTCGTATCTGGCCGTGCAACACTCACAGTGTCACATACTGTATGCAGAAGTATTATTTTAAGCAACACATTAAGTTGACGAAACACTCGAGTCAAATGTAATTAAAGTCAGATCGTGTCTTGGATGGGGCAGTGATTTCATAAACCTGTTAATGTACGCATTCAAACACTTTTTCTTTTACCAGCTGTATTCACCTTGCAGGTGCAGCTATGTGGCTTTTATCCTGGATAAAGTGTTTAAGTCATGGATGTTTAAAGTTTAACTTCTTCATATTTGACTAATATTAAAGTTCACTTTTCATTCAGGAAGTATGACGCTGCGCTGTCAGTACGGTTGTCCATGTTTGAGATTGGTCGAATGCTCCAAATACCACCCCTTTTATGTGACGCGCACCTAACTAGATAGGACACGGCTGGCTTGAGCGATCCACTTGATAACCAGCGTCGTAGTACAGTTTAGCCAGAGCGCGTATGTTTTGGATTGGGCCAACCGGCTAACTCAAACATATCCAGGTTAGGAAAATCTGGCTTCGTAGTACAGGCCTCTGATGTCCATTGGTTTGTATTCAAAACATATGATGTTCAGATTTGTTGTTGGATAAAACAAATGAAAGAAAAGGTGGCTTTAGGGTCTGCGCTGCTGGCTGACGGCAGTCAGACGGCCACATCACCTGACCAATCAGGTACCGGTAACAATTTAGTACCTGACACCCATCTCTAGTTACTGGTAGCCACAACATGCAGAACTAGCAGGGGCTTTCACACACTCAGGTTTTGCTTGTTGAGCTCTTCGTAAAGATGGGGGTCCAGCTCTCGGAGAGCTTTGATCAGAACCCTGCTGGCTTCAACTCCTTTTTTTCGCACCGTGTCCACCACCTCTCGTGCTCCCTCTCGTGCTCCGTCATTTCGGGATTTGGTTCTGGCTGACTCCATTTCAGAATCACTGATTCCTTCAGACTGAAAGAGTTTATCCAGAAGTTCCTTCAGGACAGGTGAAGAAACTCTTTGAATAACTCTTCCCGAACTGAGAGCAGCCACTTGTCTGCAGGGACTCTGTCCTCTGCAGGGACTCTGCTCTCTGCTGAGACTCTGTCCTCTGCAGGGACTCTGCTCTCTGCTGAGACTCTGTCCTCTGCTGGGACTCTGCTCTCTGCAGGGACTCTGCTCTCTGCTGGGACTCTGCTCTCTGCTGAGACTCTGCTCTCTGCTGGGACTCTGCTCTCTGCTGGGACTCTGCTCTCTGCTGGGACTCTGCTCTCTGCTGGGACATTTCTCTGGGACAAGTCATGTCTTGGACCTGGTAGATAAACGGGGAAAATACTTTTGTTAACCAACAATCACATTAAACAGATCTCTTAAAGATTAAAGTAACTCGACAATCCCAGAGGTGGATTTCTGTTCACTTAAAGTTATAATATGTAACATTTCCTCATTCAAATGTATAAAAACTCCTACACCTGTATACACAGTACGTTTCATCACGGTCTCCTGTAATGCCGTAATCCACTTAAGCATGAGAAGACTACACTCCCATGATGCCACGCTGTTTCACCACCACACCACACTAGTTTTTACTATAGTTTTAGAACATTACAGGTTGTGTGTTTAATGTCGTAATGATGCGCTGCCATGGAGCCTTAATAGAGAAGGCTATGAGATGGAGCTTTAGAGTTATCAGTCTATCACTGGGTCTGAGCTCAGGTGGAGTCTTTACCTTCCAGTGACACGAGATAACTCCAGACTACGTTTCCACTTGTCCTTGACCTTCAAATCCACTGTCTCTGTGCTCGTCTTCAGGGAAACTTGAAATGTCGGATCGTAATCTGGTCCAAAACTTGATCAAATGTTTTACTCTGAAAACCAGAAGCAGAAGTTAAAGTTATCTGTTTCTTTCCTGATTGTGGATCCACATGCAGATACATGTGTGTTAATGATCATTGTGTTTCTTTAGAGGAGTATCAGTGACTCACCTCAGGCTGAATGAAGAAGCCCTCAGGTTCACAGTGCACACTGTATCTGTAACAGTTCCAGCTCACAGCCGGAGGAGATTGTGATGTTCACAGCAGGTTGTGTTGATCAGCAACCTTCAGTAACAGAGTAACTTTAGTTATGCTCAGATAGTCAAGGCAACTTTATTTAAAGATCATATTAAACAACAACAAACGTTGACAGACCTGCTCCACAAAGTGATGAGATATACAATCAATCACAACATAATTATAAGTATATATTGCCTTTGTAAAGGAATATTAAAAATGGATATTTTTAATTCTTAAGATATTGAAGAAGCTATTCCAACGTTAACCAGAACACAAACCGTCTGTGTCAGTTATACAACACAAAAGGCTGCTGCCCAAGCTGTAAAATGTGGCTGGTAGGGATGAGATCAAGTTGTCTTGGCATCATCATCATCATCAGCTTTATTTAAAGAGACTCTTGGTCCATTTTTTAAAAGACATACAACACTCAAATATAAATAAAAAAGGCAGTTATACCAATGTTTCCACAGAGGTGACTGTACATGCGTACTGCACTGAGACACGGATTTGAAAGCAGCATAATGACAGAGTTATGAGAAACATTCAATCGACAGATGAATTTGTACATCAGATTTCTCAAGAGAGCATGGAACGTGTTGACTCGTGCTTTACAAAACATTTCACTTGCACTGCACCACCTGGGTTTTATAAGCAGTATACACAAACAATCATTATAAGCAACCTGGAGCTTCTGGAGGCTCGCCTTCTTAAACTTGACCCACAAGGGGGCAGTATAGAGAGGAGTACAATAAGCTCTAAAGAGGTTCACCTTAACCTTATCTGAACACCAAGAGAATATTAAACATGTTAGCTTGTGTATATAAGACACGCCGCTGTCTATACATGTCATCATCATCAGCCATTTCATCTGTAATGATGTGAGTCCCAGATACTTAGTTTACAGCAAACAGACAGCACCTGCCCTGACAGATAGACTATTGGAAAACCAAGGTTCTTCTCCCCTTTTGCTCTGCAGATCATTACAGCGCTCTTCTTAGCATTGTATTTAACATCAAATTTGACACCATGTGCATTTCCCTCCGAATAATGGTTGTAGACTTTACTGATGAATTAGAATGTATTTAAACTCCAGACTCAACGTAAGAGCTTGAGCCTCTTCAGGGGGTGCTAACATTTAATACAGTCCATTCTTCTCTTTCTCCGCTGTTACATATAGAAGATATGACTTTCTCCGTCACGTTGTTTCTAAAGCAACAACAACTTCCTGTCATCCGCGTAAACTCGCCTTCAAAATAAAAGCATCCAAATGAAACAGGAAGTTAACCTAAATTACATTTAAGATATATATACAACTGCAACGAAAGCAACAAAAACAATGCAACATCCCCTTCAGTCTCGCAGAACACAAATTGGGTTATTTACAAACCATAATCAGAACATATATATGCAGTGATTCATCTCAGCAGGTCTTTCAGTTCTGTGTGATGTGTTTAACATTAATGCCATCAGTTTCCGCAGACAGAGAGACATGCTGAGAGAGAATCATACAGAACCACAAAGAGCGATCTGAAGATTTACAGTTCAGATAGATCTTATTCTTCTCCCAGCACGAGAAGGTTTGAGAAGAGGAGCAGTGTGTGTGGAAACAGCTGTGGTTTAAAACCAGTGTTTAGTCTGATGGTGAGCACATGGCCTTACCTCCTTCTTAGGGACGTTTTTCTGGCAGCAGATGTACATCCAGTGTTTGCTCCTCTCTGACCGGGGGTCGTAGGAACACCAGAATCTTGCCCTTTACCCGCAGAAGCAGAACCCTTTTAAAGACATCCCAGACCAGGCCAAAGAGAGAGAGGTGAGGCACCTTCACCACCACGTGAGTGCGTGTGACCTCCAGCGGCTCCAAGATGCTCAGGCCTTCATCAGTGATGTGGACGACAGACAACAGGCCGTCCAGGAGCAGCGCTGTGGAGCAAAGAGCTGGTCATCTGTTGCATTGCTGCTGAAACAGCTTCATCATATTCAATGTCACACCACTTTAGTTCAGAGCTAATGTTCATCTAATGTCATTCACTTTGGAGCCTCACTAGGATGTACCAGTTTATATCCTCCACCTTTTATTCTAATGTTTCATTATTGTTCCGCCCCCTGTGATCTTTCTGGATGTGAGCATTTGCTGTTATGCATAAACTTTATTAATTCTTTTTTATTCACAAGACTGCTGAAATGTTTGTAATCTGCTGCCAGACAGCTTGACTGTGTCCGGTCTCATGTCTGAGTGATTCTCTAGATGTGTGAAGAGTTTTCTAAAGCTTTCAGGGCGTAGAAAGTCTAACTTATAAATGTTGTTGTCTGTTGTTTTGTTTTGTACATGGTTCAGCCAGACTGACAATGTAAAGAGCAGAAAGAGCAACAGATGAATAACAAAGTATGAATTAATCAAACTGCTAGCTTAGCATCACAACAGTAACAGAGAGTTAGCGTTGAGTTAGCACTGTTAGCAGCTGAGCATGCTGTGGACCAGGGGTAGCCAACACGGTGCCCGCGGGCACTTGGTCGCCCGCAGAGGCAACGTGAGTCGCCCGCGGCATGTTCTAAAAATAGCTCGCCAAGCAAATCCAAAATGTATAAAATACACAAAACAAAAAAGGAAATGTAATTAAAAGAATCTACCCTATGCATAAACAAAACCTAAATCATAGCGAACTCTATCTACTTACTACAACTCTATATCTATCTAACACCCCTCCTCCCCCCACCCCCACAATTAATATCGACCAATCACGTTCTTGCTTGATTTGCGGGACCAGCGTTGCAGTCTGGAAGAAAAGCAATGTGGCACCTCCCCGCTGATTTCCCTTCTGGCAGAATCTGCACAACACATCAGCCCCATTGAGCAGCCTATCATGCAGCCTATACAACACATGGGGGGCAGAGTTTTACTCTGTGTGTTGCAACTTGCATGTATTTATTGCACTTGACGCACACACACGCATGGCGTAATTTCCACCTGGGACAGGGGGGAAATGTCCCCCGCTCTTTTCGAAATCCCGTTTGTGCCCCCCCACTTTAAAAATATGTTGTTGTTTTTTAACGCAAGCCGTCGATCGCCACGGAGGAGCTCACAGCCTCTGTGAGCGAGCGAGACAGAGAGAGAGAGAGGGGGAGCGAGAGAGCTAGGGAGGGAGGGAGAGGGGGAGAGAGAGAGAGCTAGGGAGGGAGGGAGAGGGGGAGAGGGGGAGAGAGAGAGCGAGGGAGGGAGGGAGAGAGAGAGCTAGGGAGGGAGGGAGGAGAGGGGGAGAGAGAGGGGGAGAGAGAGAGCTGGGGGGGAGGGAGGGAGAGAGAGAGAGAGCATACCTTTATCTATTTAATATAGATAAAGTCAGAAATCATTCCAATGTGTACTATAGGACAGTAAAAAAAATCAAAAAACAGTTTGAAAGGGAAGTGATTAGTAAAATAAGCATACATAAAAAGAAAGAATGCTAACTAGGTAACATAAGATAAGAATAAACCAGTTTAAATGATTTGTTATTGGTTGTGATCATATTCTAAAGATGTTTGGATTATTGAAAAGTATACAGCTCCCTTTCATCTGAGTGTTGAGAGCTGTATCCATAAATTCATGTTGTGCTCAAAGTGCTCCAGATTGATGCTTTTCACTTCAACATTTAAAAATAATCTTCCTGGGGGTGCATGCCCCCGACCCTAGAGGAGGTGAGGACCCCCCTAGAGGAGTGAGGGTCCACCCCCAAATAAAGCAGGTTAAAATAATTAGATTGCATACATGTTCTTTTAGTAAACACTGAAAACGGGTCCCACAGACCCAAACAGCAAACAAAGGTTAAAGGTCAGCATATCATAATGTTAAAATGTGCTAAATATATACACTGCAAAAAACAAAAAAAAGAGGAGTAAAAGTAGCCCCCGACTTGTTTTATATTTTAAAAGTAGCCCTCACCCTAAAAAAGGTTGGTGACCCCTGCTGTGGACTGACCAATCACAGTTTAAATCTCTTTAATATTACAGTGAGGAGACAGCAGAGGGTCCAAAGAAAATCTAACTCAGTATTTAGAGCTGCATTGCATCGTATGCTTCAATAATGATGTCATGCAACACATCGACTACGGTAAATGGATGTTTTAATAATTTAATTATTCTTCTTTTGAAACAGATGTGGTGCCTGAATTATACTGTTGCTATATTTGTTAGACTAGTTTAATAAAGCTGCTTTATAAATCTTGAACCTAGTGAATAGTATAAAGTGCTAATCATTATATAAGTGTATTTGTTAACACTAGATGTCTTTACCTTCCTCTGTCTCACTGTGTGGCAGGTGGAGCTGGCAGACGGCAGCTTCATCAGAACTCTTCACGTTGAACAGCGGCCCTGCTGCCTGCTTGCCAGCTGATACGAGGCGGCTCTCATCCCAAGGGACCGTCCTGTACAGAAGCTCCGCCTCCTGAGCCATGACGAACACCAGGCCAGTCGAATCACACTGGAACTCACCTGGACCAGGACACCTGAACCTGTAGACACACAGGGGAAGGTTACTACAACAAGCCTTCACTGGCCTGTGTTCTGACTGACAGGTGTTCATCCAGCTGGAGTCTGACCTGGAGGAGGGTTTGTTGAAAGATCTGAAACACCTGATGATTACAGGAACATCACTGAAGATGTGTCCACATGCATCAGAATGTGTGTAAACACATTTTCATTAAATTAACAAAATGTCTAGTCCAGCGAGGATCTAGACTGGAACAAGAAAACAATCCTTCCTACACACAGAGGCATTATTTTATTAACGTCTGTTGGAAAGAGATTGGATGCAATACCTCAAGGTGAAAGACATGAAATCAAACACAATTAAATGAATATATATTTTTCATGTGTTTAAAATAATGTTTGGTCATGTTATAGGATTACCTGTATGAAGACTCAGTTGTGTGTTCAGGTGAGAAGGATTCAGGAGCCTGGAACAAACACAGTTAGTTATTTTAATAGAAATCAAGTTAAGTTCTAGCTTCATGAAACCAAACCACAATTCCACAACATATTCAGACCAATTTGAAAAATGCAAATGAGTCTGGATCATCTGAGTTCATTGTCAATTTAAAACGGGTTATTAACGGGATAGCATGTCACAGCAGTACCAGCCAATCACAGCACAGTAGTAGCAGCCAATCACAGCACAGTAGTAGCAGCCAATCACAGCACAGTATTACCAGCCAATCACAGTAACAGCCAATCACAGCACATTGGGCGGGGATTTTTCAGGTTTCTAGATAAATTGCGAGCGTTAGTGCATTTAACTTGACAGCCCTAATAATTATATTTCATTCAGTGGTGAAATAAATATACTTCACTCTGTACAACTGCTCCTCTCTCACCTTTCTGTCTGTCTTCACTTCCTGTTCCACATCGGAGTCACCTGATGGAGAGAGGTGGGGACAGAGAACAATAATAATAAAACTATAATAATAATTCTTCTATAACAGATTTAATGTACAATAGTTTGATGAATGGAGGATATGGTTTCAGTACTCACAGGTCTTATTGGCTCTGATCGTCTCACCATGTCTGATCCTGCAGGGATGAACACAATCCAACAGTTTAGGATAAAGTTTAAAATAAGTGTTTGTTCTTTGAGTTAGTCAGCTTCAGAGTCCTGACTGATCTCATGCTTTACATCCCATCATATCTTCTCTGCAAACACTACGACTGACTGCCACAGCTCTCAGCTGCATCAGAGGAAGTAACTGCTCATTAGGCTAGAAACTAAAAACATGACAGGAAACAAAACAGAAAACCTTTTCCACTCTTCTGTAAAATCCTATATGTCTGTTAGAAAGTTACTAACTAACTAAACGTGGCTTTGCATTTTCAGCTTACAATATATAGTTGATGGAAGAATGAAAGAGCCTGCAGTCAGTGGTAACATCACTGATCTGTTGAGATTCCCCAGAGAGAGAAACACCTCCCTGTGTTTAATACAATACTGCTGAACCAGCAGAGACCCCTTACTGACCTGAGAGTCTCCAGTCTGCAGTCTGGACTCTCCAGAAGATCTCTCAGCAGCTTCACTCTGAATCCTGCAGATCGTGTTATCTCAGGTCCAGATCTCTCAGATGGATGTTGGACTTCAGAGCTGAGGCCAGAGCAGAACAGCTGATCTCTGACAACTGCAGCTCAGTCTGAATAAAGAAAACATGATGTAACTTTAGAAAACAATGTTCCTGTTTGAAATAACTCAAGGTTTAATAATCTGCTCAGAGCTGAAGAAGGTCAGAAAGTGGAAACTCCAAACAGGTTAAAAACTGTAAGATACAGAAAGAGGAAAGAGCTCTCATTAATATTAAAGACAACGTGCTTCTACTTCAATAAAACGAGGAGACTTCACATCTGAAGCTCTGCTCCATCTACACTAACTCATGATGTGCAGCCAGACAAATACAAACCACAGAAACTGATTCAACTCAAGATCACAACGTTTACAAAGATCACAATTCAGGATGAATTTTAAATGTGAAGAAAAACATCCAGAATATGTATTTTAGGAACAGTGGAGTCATCAAATCACAGCTTCTTCAGAGTAAACTATTCAGTCAGTATGAGCATCATGTAGCTTCAGGAACATGTTGGAAACAGCAACAACTGAACATACTTGTTAGTGTTGGATAGTTTTAATAGAATTATTTAATTATTGTATTTTATATCATTTGTTAAAATCATGATGGAGAATACAAGATGAATTTCAGCTGTTTAAAAGGTTCAGAGTGAATTCTGCAGTGAAGGTTTTTGTTGTTATATTTAAATGTAAAGATCAACATTGCATTATGCAACTCTAGCATTAAGATGCTCAGTGAGGATCAGAGTGATATCAGCCTGATGTCTGCAGCTCAGAGTCAACACAACTCTCACAGATTCATCTCAGCACACAAGTTACAGATGGAGAACTGACCTGAGAGTCTCCAGTCTGCAGTCTGGACTCTCCAGAAGATCTCTCAGCAGCTCCACTCCTGAATCCTGCAGAGCGTTGAGACTCAGGTCCAGATCTCTCAGATGGATGTTGGACTTCAGAGCTGAGATCAGAGCAGAACAGCTGATCTCTGACAAACTGCAGCCTCAGTCTGAATAAAGAAAACATGAGGAAAAATCTGTTTATAATCCAATCAGATGTTCAGGTTTATTAAGTGTAGCTCAACATTCCTGTCTCCTAATCAATGAGCTTTTCCCTGAATTACAGTGACTGTCATTCTGTTATTGTGGATCATCATAATATCAGCCTTCTGTTTATTATCTGTGAAAACATTGAAATCAATGGGAAGCAAGAAAAACATGTATGCTTCAGAGATCAATGTAAAACTAATATTAGTTCAGATGAACTTCTTTATTCAGATGTGACCATTTACTAAAGACAACATACATTTACTTTAACAACTAACAGTGGATATCTAACATATATATTTGAAGAAACAGTCAACTTTTATGACTGCAGACTAAATGTAGTACAAGAAAAATAAGAATATGAACAAAAGGACTGTGGCAGTGGGGTGTGGTTAGAGCGCCGGCTGCTGGAGGGATGGGGGTGGCTCCAGACAGCTGGACAAGGATCAGGTAACCAGGTGAACAGTAAAGCATGTCAGTAACCTGGTTCTTGTCTCTTGGTCTGGGTCCTGGGGGCAGAATGACTTGCCCCAAGAAAGCCTGTCACTGGCAGCAGTGTTCTGTCTGTTTCCTAAAGTATTGATGTATTGTTTGCAAGCTGTGGCCAGTCAATAAAGCTTTCTTTTAAGCAAGCCTTCCTCTCCTTCTGTCCTTTTTAACTGGGTGAGCAGGAAAACCCTCACAACGACATATACACATGTATGGTTGTTCAAGCATTAGGTTCAACTGTTAATGAAACACATGAGATCTCCAGCAGTAACAGAGAGTCAGTGAACTGACCTGAGAGTCTCCAGTCTGCAGTCTGGACTCTCCAGAAGATCTCTCAGCAGCTCCACTCCTGAATCCTGCAGATCGTTTTACTCAGGTCCAGATCTCTCAGATGGATGTTGGACTTCAGAGCTGAGATCAGAGCAGCACAGCTGATCTCTGACAAACTGCAGCCCCAGTCTGAATAAAGAAAACATGATGTAACTTTAGAAAACAATGTTCCTGTTTGAAATAACTCAATGTTTTAATAATCTGATCAGAGCTGAACAATGTTTTAACGTCAGCAATGATGTAGAAACAAATCCCTGATCATCTGGAACTCTCTGCAGCAGTTTCTCTCATCAGATGTTTAACAACTCCTTCATCTCCCTCACAGCTCATCAGTACTGACAGCATCTCCACTGACTCATGGAGCACAGAGTGAGTCTGTGGAAGCTCAAACACTCTCCGTCACACATTCACCTTCTCTGATCTTTGTTATTCTTAAAGTTTGGATTCCATTTCCATTTGGAAATACAGAAAAATAAAAGCATTAAAATGTCTTCAGGCAAATTCTGAAAATCATAAATACAAACAGATCTGTATGAACTGCAGTCAGTGAACTGACCTGAGAGCCTCCAGTCTGCAGTTTGGACTCTTTAGTCCAGAACTCAGCAGCTCCACTCCTGAATCCTGCAGCTCGTTGTGACTCAGGTCCAGATCTCTCAGTGAGAGGGGTCAGACTTCAGAGCTGAGGCCACGACTTCACATTCAGTCTCTGAGAGTCCACAGCTAGAAAGTCTATAATGACACATATATCACAACTTGTGTTAGTATAAAAACAGAGGAAACATTTAATTAACTTACTGAATTTGAAATGGAACAACTTTTAACATATTATGAACATTTAATTTAATAATAGAGTTTTCTTTATTCATTGTCAGCCTGTCAGACATTATTTTAAACTCTTAAGCATTGTGGTAAAAACAGATCTGATTTCATGTTTAAGAAACTGCAATGATATATTAATAACTGCTTTCACCGATAACTGTAAATACTGCTGTATGTTGTGATCACATGCTGCTCTGATAAACCTCTAAAGTCCTTCATGTGTTTGACATGTCGCCTTCATCCATCACTCAAATCAATAATGTGAAAAAGAAAAAATGATAAAATGTCACAATATATAAATAGAATAACTGGATCATTTAATTTTGCTCTCAGAGTATTTAACATCAAACATTTATAGTGTTTATTTGAAGAAATAAACTTCTGATCCACATCAATTTATAAAGCTAATCACATCTGGACTTACTTGGCCTTCCTGCAGTTCCTCACAGCTGGAATCAGTCTCCGTCGTCCCTCCTCTGATGTGTGGTATCATCAGGTCCAACTCATCCAGAACCTCCTCTGACATCTGCAGCATGTAGGCCAGAGCAGAGCAGTGGATCACAGAGAGTTCCTTCTCTGATCTGTTCTTTGACTTCAGGAACTCTGTGATCTCCTGATGTACTGAGTGGTCCTTCATCTCTGTCAGACAGTGGAAGATGTTGATCATCCTGTCAGGAGAGATTTCATCACTGCTCATCTCCTTCAGGTTGCTGATGGCTCTCTGGATGATTTCTGGACTGTTGTCTGTGCGACCCAGCAGGCCTCCTAACAGTCTCTGGTTGGACTCCAGAGAGAGGCCGTGGAGAAAGCGGACAAACAGGTCCAGGTGGCCATTTTCACTTCTGAGGGATTTCTCCATGGCTCCCTTCAGGAAGACATCCAGGGATGGTAATCTGATCACTGTTTTACTGTTCTCATCGGGCCAGTCTCCCTGCAGGAAGTCCTTCAGTACCGCTGTGTTCTTGTTGGTGTAAACAGTGGAAAAGTAGACTGCAGCCAGAAACTCCTGAATGCTCAGATGAACAAAGCAGTAGACTGTTTTCTGGAAGATCACACTCTCTCTTTTGAAGATCTCTGTGCAAACTCCTGAGTGCACCAAGGCCTCGGTGACACCAAGACCACAGCGCTGCAGGTCTTCTTGGTAGAACATGATGTCTCCTTTCTCCAGATGTTCAAACGCCAGCCTCCCCAGCTTCAGAAGAACCTCCTGTCAGCCTCCGTCAGCTGCTGTGGACTCGTCTCATGTCCCGCTTCATACTTCTGCTTCTTCTTGGTCTGGACCAGCAGGAAGTGTGAGTACATGTCAGTGAGGGTCTGGGGCAGTCTCCTCTCTGGTCTGTAGTCAACATGTGGTCCAGAACTGCAGCAGTGATCCAGCAGAAGACTGGGATCAGACACATGATGTGGAGGCTCCTGGAGCTCTTGATGTGAGAGATGATTCTGCTGGACAGGTCTTCATCACTCGATCTCCTCCTGAAGTACTCCTCCTTCTGGGCGTCAGTGAAGCCTCGTACTTCTGTTACCCTGTCCACACACTCAGGAGGGATCTGATTGGCCGCTGCAGGTCTGGAAGTTATCCAGACGAGAGCCGAGGGAAGCAGCTTCCCCCTGATGAGGTTTGTCAGCAGCACGTTGACTGAGGACTGCTGTGAGACATCAGACACAACCTCATTGTTTCTGAAGTCCAGAGAAAGTCTGCTTTCATCCAGGCCGTCAAAGATGAGCAGCACTTTGCAGACAGCCAGCTGCTCTGCTGTGACCTTCTGTAAGGTTGGATGGAAAACATGGAGCAGCCTGAGAAGACTGTACTGCTCACCTTTGATCAGGTTCAGCTCCCTGAAGGAGAGCGGGATCACCAGACTGACATCTTGGTTTTCCAAACCCTCGGCCCAGTCCAGAGTGAACTTCTGCACTGAGAAGGTTTTTCCAACTCCAGCGACTCCGTTGGTCAGGACCGCTCTGATGAGAGTCTGTTGGTCAGGTAAGGCTTTAAAGATGTCCTGGCACTTGATTGGAGTGTCATGGAGGGTCTCTTTCTTGGAAGCTGTCTCCAGCTGCCTCACCTCATGTTGGGTATTAACCTCTTCACTCTGCCTTGTGTGATGTAGAGCTCAGTGAAGATCCTGTTGAGGAGGGTTTCACTTTGATCAGTTCCTTCAGTCACACGTTCACATCTCCTCCTCAGACTGAGCCTATGTTCATCTAAAACCTCCTGCAGACCACTATCTGCTGGAAGAGAAGGAAACATGAGAGAATCAGGAAAATGCTTTTGAGAATCTGAACAGTCAGGGTTTTAAATATCATGATTTTTATAAAACATTTTAATGTCTATACTTTACAACACAAGAATCCTGGACATGAAGACTCCAGAAGGAACCACAAATACTAGTTGCCAGATATTTATACTATCATACGTAAATGTTATATAAGTGCTGGGCTAATGTAGTAATGTCTGAGTAAGACAGAAAGCGTTTTTTAGGGAAACACTGCTGTCCCACGTGAAATATTTGTGTACACACTTTAAAACCAAAGCCTTGAAGAAGGGATCAGATGATACAGTGTTTCTATAGAAGAGTAGACACCCAGCACCCAGACAGCGGTAAAGAGGCTGCACGTGTTCGGCCTCTTACTTTGTAAAATGCTCCATCTTTCTCCACACTGAGGACAGCAGGAGTCTCCTGATGGAGGAAGCTGCTCCCAGTATGAGGCGATGCACTCTGCAGAACCAGTGTCCACAGCTGGTAGAGACTGGATCCTTCAGGACGTCCTGACACAGAGCACAGCTGGACAGCTGCTGCTCCACAGGAACACCACTCTTCCTCTTCCCTCTGTGGAGATGAACACATCCTTTACAGCACTTTACATTAGTGGAGCTGATTCTCACCAAAGGTACAACAATGTGGCAAATTCTAGTTTCATATTTAAATTATAATAGATTATATTTCATCATGATAAGGTAGATAGGTTAGTTATTCATATCATTAGGAAACCACACAGCTTTGTGTCTGGATTCATAACATCAGCTGAATTAATCTGGTACACTTTAGCACTTTGAACCCAATTTACATTGAATTTCCTGTGAATAATTTCAATAAACATATGGAAAGGATGCCGAAATAACAACGTAATGATAGTGATTGTGAGTTAATGCTTCGTCAGGTCTGTCTGCAACACAACGAGCAAAACACTTTAAAATGTTTGTTTTCTGAATGGAGATTGGTTTGATTAAAGCTAGGCTAGGCTAACATTGTAGCTGATCCATCAACACTCAAAATAACTCCATCCAGTCATAAGAACAGCAGCTATTATATTGTTAGCACCACAGACAGTCTCTGGTTTATACAGGTACATGAATAACCCTGATTTAATATGAGGTGCTGTAGAGCTCTGGGTGCTGATGTTCCCTCTTCTGATTGATCTCAGCATGTCAGTGACGACAGGAGCAGAATCTCAACACTGTTTTTGTAACAGAGCGTCACAAACTTTACACTCAAGTTGTAACTTTTCAAGTTGTGTGAATACACGGGGGATATGAATGTTGCTTCTTCACTTCATTCGTGTTGCCAGGTACACATGTGTGTCTTTGTATTGACTCTACATGTAATCAGTTACATCTGCTAATGCTAAACACAACCAGCTCACCAGGTTATTACTATTATTAATAAACCTCTTCAAATACGTCTGAAAAAGATGCTGAGGTAGTCAACTCATTTGTTGGAAGATTTATATTGTTTCAAGTATTATTGTGATTTTAAGAACATGTCATAACACTGATACATTGATAATATAATAGCATATTGAAATATCCTAACATATTGTTAACTGTCCTCTTCGTCCTTGTTGACTGAACTTTAATGCTTTTATTGGTGGCTTGTTATTACAATTCATTTGTGAAGTTTACATGTTTGTATTTGATTTGCTTAACCAGAGGTCCTACATGTGGAGAGAGAGTGTTATTTTACTGGAGTAGTTTACTTAGTTCTCTACTGCCTTTCTTTTTGTACTTTACTGCAAATCTTTACTCTAATCTACTGCATTTCTGTACTTCATTCTACAGAGTGTCTGTACTCTACTGCGCTCATGTAATTATGAAAGAACAGTTTAGATTATACGATTATATAAAATCTGAATCCTCTTGAGGTCAGGTACAGTAGAAACTCTTACTTTGTGTCTGAGGGTCCGGGTTCATCTCTGAAGTCTGGAGGTTCCTCTTCAGACCGGTCACTCTTCATAGACAGACAGCTGGGGACTGGAGACTCTGCTCTCCTTCTGTGGAAACAACAACATATTTTACACATATTATTTAGTTCTTGTAAAGAGCAGAGGTAATATTAACATGACACTTGATTGGCTAATCCTTCAATCTTCTTGCCTAGTTAGGTTGCCTCCTTGATTTGACTTCTGTCTGTTCAACGGATGAACATTTTTGGACTTGTGCTAAACTTTCTGTTTGTTAGTCGTGCTTCTTGGTTTCTGTCGTTACAGTTCAGTGAAAAGTTTTACGTTTGAAGTTGATTTACTTGACTTAAAGTGGACCTATCATGCTATATTTAAATAAATAAAGTCAAGAGAGGGAGAAAAATAGATCTCCGTCCTCCGTGTTTTATTATATAGAGTCGTTATTCATTTGTTTTAAAGCTCAATAAATAACAAAGAAGACCTTTGACCGGCACTTTTCTAATTTTGTCCGGAAGATTTAAACTTTAACGGACATCTTGACCGGCAAAAGAAACTGAAACTGAAACTCTGCCGCACGGTCCCTCGTTCCTTGGAAGAGGCGGAGAGGTGGGTGTTTGTCATTGCTGGTGGAAATTATAGTGCTTGCCTCGACGGGGAGGGATTGCATTGAATTAAAGCAGCGGGAGCAAACGCTTGCCTCGGGAGGGAGAAAAAGCCACAGCGGAGAATAAACAGAAGGGTAACCATGGTTACCATATGCGGGAAGTCTTCTTCGCTGCTTTTGTGGCAGACTACAGCGCCACTTACAGGCCTGGCATACAGGACTGTCTCAGAAAATTAGAATATTGTGATAAAGTTCTTTATTTTCTGTAATGCAATTAAAAAAACAAAAATGTCATACATTCTGGATTCATTACAAATCAACTGAAATATTGCAAGCCTTTTATTATTTTAATATTGCTGATTATGGCATACAGCTTAAGAAAACTCAAAAATCCTATCTCTAAATATTAGAATATCATGAAAAAGATACTAGTAGGGTGTTCAACGAATCACTTGAATCGTCTAATTAACTCGAAACACCTGCAAGGGTTTCCTGAGCCTTGAAAAACACTCAGCTTGGTTCAGTAAACTAAATCACAAGTATGGGGAAGACTGCTGATCTGACTGCTGTCCAGAGGACCGTCATTGACACCCTCCATCAGGAGGGTAAGACACAAAAGAAATTTCTCAAAGAGCAAGCTGTTCACAGAGTGCAGTTTCAAAGCACATCCACAAAAAGTCTGTTGGAAGGGGGAAATGTGGCAGGAAACGCTGCACAACCAAGAGAGATGACCGCAGCCTTAACAGCATTGTGAAGAAGAGTCGCTTCCAGAATTTGGGGGAGCTTCAAAGACAGTGGACTGAAGCTGGAGTCCAGGTATCAAAAGTCACTGTTCACAGGCGTGTCCGGGAAATGGGCTACAATAGCCGTATTCCCATGGTCAAGCCACTTCTGAACTCAAGACAACGGAAGAGGCGTCTGACTTGGGCTAAGGAAAAAGAAGCACTGGACAGTTGCACAGTGGTCCAAAGTCCCTTTTCAGACGAAAGCAAGTTTTGTATTTCATTTGGAAGTCAAGGCGCCAGAGTCTGGAGAAAGGCTGGAGAGGCGCAAAATCCAAGTTGCTTGAAATCCAGTGTGAAGTTCCCACAGTCAGCGATGGTGTGGGGAGCCATGTCAGCTGCTGGTGTTGGTCCACTGTGTTTCATCAAGCCCAGAGTAAATGCAGCTGTGTACCAAGAGATTTTAGAGCACTACATGCTTCCGTCTGCTGAAAAGCTCTATGGAGATGAGGAATTCATTTTCCAGCATGATCTGGCACCTGCCACAGTGCCAAAACCACCAGTAACTGGTGTACTGACCATGGCATTACTGTCCTCGATTGGCCTGCAAATTCCCCTGACCTGAACCCCATAGAGAATATGTGGGGTATTGTGAAGAAGAAGCTGAAAGACACCAGACCCAACAATGCTAATGAGCTAAAGCCGCTATTGAAGCATCCTGGGCATCCATAACACCTCAGCAATGCCACAGGCTGATTGCCTCCATGCCACGCCGCATTGATGCAGTAATCCGTGCAAAAGGATTCCCAACCAAGTACTGAGTGCATTAATGGACATTTTCAAATGTTTGATTGTGTTTTGCTGTTATAAATCTTTTTTTTTTACTTGGTCTGAGGAAACTATTCTAATTTTTTGAGATAGGATTTTGAGTTTTCTTAAGCTGTATGCATAATCAGCAATATTAAAATAATAAAAGGCTTGCAATATTTCAGTTGATTGTAATGAATCCAGAATGTATGACATTTTTGTTTTTTTAATTGCATTACAGAAAATAAAGAACTTTATCACAATATTCTAATTTTCTGAGACAGTCCTGTATGTACTACAGCGTCTCCAGCGCTTTCGAGCGGCAATGGCCGGCCGTGGCCCAACCCACATTCCCCTGATAGGTGGAGAGTTGGCCCAATAGCCGTAGCACCACCGTCCTGACGTCAGGACAGTGTTCAAATCTGGATCAGTTTTTATCAGATCCGTTGCAGCCCTTTTTTAGAGATTTGGGTATGGAGGAAAATAGAGAGGTTGTGTTTCTGACACTTGGTGAGTTCCCTGGAACACCGGGACACATATTCATGTAGAAAAGACGTACAAAAGTGCATTTTGCATGATAGGTCCCCTTTAAGTATATAAATTGTTATAGTTAAATTCAACTTCTTTACTGTAATCTACTGTGTTTCTTTATTATACTCTACTGCAGTGTTTTGTACTGTGTTAATGTAATTACTAATCAACAAGTTATATTATCAGATCATTTAATAACTGAATCCTCTTCAGGTCAGTTCACAGCAGAAACAGTCTCTTATACCCCATTCACACCAACGGTGTTTCAGGGCCGGTTCGGAGCTGGAGCTTGAAAAGCACCGGGTTTTCCTGTTCACACCGCAGCGGAGCAGCCTCTAAGCTCCGGAATCCGGTTCGTTTCGAGCACCAAAAAGTTGTCCGTCTAGAAGCAAGAACCGCATACGTCACGCTTACGTGGAGGGGGGCGAGATTAACCTGAGATAACAGTTAAGGCGAGTACGGCAAATAAAAGTTGTAACAAGCAGTAGTGCTGAGCAAAGTGACTAGAACGCAACCACACACTTGTAAAAAAAAAACACGCTTTATAAAGTCAGGCAACACTAACCAGGCTTCGTGTGATTCTGTTTATTTGTACCTTACTTTGACCATCCGTTCGTTATTGATCATTGTGGAGAGCAGGCAGACGTTTTGTTTGTTATTATAGCAGCTATCGGATGGAATCAATACATGGGCTGCACAGGTTGTCATGTCCGACTATCACAAGTAGAATCATAATGAAAAATACGCGGTAAAAAGTGCTGTAGAAAACGGCTTAGCAAGTAGTCAGTTTAGCTTCGGTTGCTATGCTAACATCACCCATGTTATACCAGAGAAACTTTCATAACAGCGTTGTGATGCCAAACAGCGTCAATTCAGACTGACACACATTCACTTAAGGGGAACTGGGGATATGTATCAGCTGCTTGTGTGACAGTCAGACAGTGAATACTTTAGAGCCGTGTGAGCTAACCCGGAGCTAACGGGAGAATACACTCCCGTGGAAGAGCAGCCAGCACTGCAGCGGTCGGTAAATGCCGCTGAAACACATTCATAAACAATGAACCACGGCACTCTGGAGAAAAGTATAAGGTTGGAGAAGTCGTTATTTAATTTAATCTGGCTTCGTATGATTAAAAGCAACACGATCATCGACCCGACGCAGTCCCCCCCCCCCCCGTTGTTGTTGTAGTTAGTGCCATTGGGGAGAAAATCAGCGACGTAAGCTGTGACGTCATGACGCAGCAGCGGCAGCACCAGTCGGACTCTGAGCGGTGTGAACAGAGCGGGAGCTGAACCGAAGAACCGGTTCTGAACCAGAAAAGCGGAACGGGAAAAGCCTTGGTGTGAAAGGGGTATTACTTCCTGTCTGAGGGTCCGGGTTCAACTCTGAAGTCTGGAGGTTCCTCTTTGGACCGGTCACGCTTCAGAGACAGACAGCTGGGGACTGGAGGTTTGGCCTCTTCGTCTTCTTTTAAATCACTCATCTTCTCCAGTCTGAGAGATAAACCAGTAACACTGCAGACACACACACACACACACACACACACACACACACACACACACACACACACACACACACACACACACACACACACACACACACACACACACACACACACACACACACACACACACACACACACACACACCACACATTATGATAACACAAGACAAATCAGTCAGACTTCAGGCAGGCTGCTCTCCATATTGACTGCGCTGGGCTGTTACTAGTTATGTAACTCTGATGAATGAGAAACCAGGAAATGGATAAAAAAGTTCACAACATTTGAAGATGTCACTTTTGACTGCAGGAAATACATATATTTTAATGTACAGAATATTTTCTGACATACAGTAAATGATTAATGTGTTGAAAAGCAGATCCTGGTGTTAACACTCACCCTGTTGTTCTCCTCCTGCTCTGTCGAAGTGTGAAATGGAGTCTGACCAGTCTGACTTCTATTTTCCCTTCAACACCTCCCCTGTCTGCAGCTCCTCCCTCTGTTTCATAACCAGCCTCATCACCTGGACAGGTACAAACAGGACTTATTTTCAATTGCTCTCACAGTAAAACAGCTCCAAAACATGTATAAGAAAGTTAGAAAATAGACAAGCAGCTAAAAACAAGCAAGAATAAATTATAATACCACAAAGTGAACACAAATCAATAAACATCCTGCATTCAAAACCTTACTTGTGAGGTTGTTTTGGGTACTCTAGTGTTAACTGTGCAATATATTGATCCATATTATATATACTTGTTTGAGGAATAAATATTACTGCTGCATGAATGCACAAATGGCATAGTGTAGATTATTTGAACTCCTTTATATACTCTTGGTTTGTTAAATGCATTGCTGCAGATTCTATGAGATCAATATATGTGTGTAGCTTTGTCCTGTGATAACCACGTATCTTTAAAAAGTCAACTTTTCATGAGTTTTTCAGAAACACAGCCTGTTTTCAGCTTTGAGACGGTGCATTTTCAAGATGATCCAAGAGGCTTTTTAAAGGCATATAGCTTAAGGAGGAGAACTGCCTCAACACATAAATAAATACTGGATCCTAGTTCATCGTAAACATTTAAAATCATCTGGAGATATGTGGTTATCACTGGACAGACAGACTGCGGTCAACTCAGCCGTCTCTCGCGTTTGCTTGGTCAAATGAGCAGTTCTTCATTTTTGAGTGCGCGATTTTAGCGCCTTTACGGTAATCGCTGAGAAGAGTAAAAGAATGCATGTTTTTCTGCTTCATGCGATACAAATTATTTTTACCATAATTCTTTAAAAAACTAACACTGTTTGACTCAGTCCTAGTTTGACTGCTACCAACAATAAAATGAAGTACTTTTACTGTCTTTTTTCTGGGTAATACTCTCAAATTCCCCTCCTGAGAACAAAATCATGCCACTTCTGCTATTTGATGAGATAAAATGATTTTTAGCCATACATTCTTAATAAAAAGGATACTGTTGGACTCAGTACTTGATAGACTACTACCACAAGTACAATCAAGTACTTTTACTGTGTACTTTTTTAGTAATACTCTGTCAAACTCCCCTCCCGAGTACAATAATTCATGTATTTGCTATATTTGATGAGGGATAAAATGATTCTTAGCCATAACTTCTTAATAAAATTGGTACTTTTGGACTCAGTACTTGTTAGACTACTACCACAAATACAATCAAGTACTTTTACTGTGTACTTTTTGAGTAATCCCCTGTCAATCCCCTCCAGAGAACAATAATGTATGTTTTCTGCCATCTTTGATGAGAGATAAAATGATTTTTTGCCATAAATTCTCAGGAAAGTGGTACTGCTGGACATTGTACTCTGGAGGGGAGTTTGACAGGGGATTACTAAAAAAGTACACGATAAAAGTACTTGATTGTACTTGTGGTAGTAGTCCAAGTAGTACTCTGTCCAGCAGTACCACTTTCACTGAGAACGTATGGCTAAGAATCATTTATCCCTCATCAAACATAGCAAATACATGAATTATTGTACTCGGGAGGGGAGTTTGACAGAGTATTACTAAAAAAGTACACAGTAAAAGTACTTGTGGTAGTAGTCTAACAAGTACTGAGTCCAACAGTACCAATTTTATTAAGAAGTTATGGTAAAACATATTTTTATCGAAAAATATAGCACAAAAACATGCATTATTTTATTCTTATCCTAGCGTCAGTGCCGCTTCTCGGCGATTACCGTAAATACGCTATTAATCGCGCAAAAAATGAAGGGCTGCTCATTTGACCGAGCAAATTTGAGAGACGTCTGAGTTGACCGCAGTCTGGAGTCTGGACAGGAGGGGGAAGAACATCTGTAATCTTAAAGTAACTAAAGCTGTCACACGACGGTGCGTTTTCAAGCTGATCCAAGAGGCTTTTTAAAGGTATATAGGAGAACTGCCTCAACACATAAATAAATACTGGATCCTAGTTCATCGTAAACATTTAAAATCATCCGGAGATACGTGGTTATCACTGGACAGGAGGGGGAAGAACATCTGTAATCTTAAAGTAACTAAAGCTGTCAGACAAATGTAGTCAGGTAAAAAGTGAAATAATTACCTCTGAGATGTAGTGAAGAAGTGTACAGTTGATACCTTGAATTTGTACTAAAGTACAGAACTTGAGAATCAGTACTTAGTTACTATTTTCAGTAACCATGCCAGGGGGGAGAGGTTGGAGCAGGTTGTGTCCAGGTGTGAAGGTCTGCAATCATAAAGTGGTGTTATTATGTGGAGATTATTCGCTAACAAAACGTTTAAGTATCAGAAACTATACTAAACTTATTTGCAACAGAAATTAATAAAATCACATGGAGAAATCCCATTTGCTTTTTGTCAATGGACCCCTTGTGAAGTTAACTCCTGGGTCAGTAGACCTATACACAAATGCATCATCACGGCACCACTCTATCGAACATAGTACTTATATTAACCCTCTGTAGCCCAACCACTCTCACACTCTAATGTTAGTGACAGGATGAAAATGTCCTGAAACCTCATATAAGGACATCAAATAACTGCAGTGTCTCTTGGTGTAGATTTCTGCTCTATGAGGAACTACAAAGCACTGCAGCATATCATATTTAATACGTTTTAACTCCAAACTAAAGCACATGCAAAATGTTATAGTAACTCTTGCTGCCAGAAAGCCAGATAAATGTCCACACAGAGTTAAAATATAAACGAACAAGTTAACCTAGAGACCGAAATAAATGTAGCCTACCTTAAATTAGCTAGTGAACATTAGCTATTAATTTAACAAGCTATCTAGCTATCTAACACGCTCATGGATGTATAGAGGTCAGGATGAATAAGTGAACTGGATACTCCGTTCATTCCTATGAGTTATTCAGTGGCGCTTGAAGCCCAAAGTGGAGCGACTGTAGACTCTGAAAGTACCCGGATGTGGGCCCATAGATCATGCGCAGTTGAGTTTCCATTAAGCCCCGCCTCTGATCTCCCGCTCTGTGTCAGTCAGATGAATGGAGAGAGAAAATAACTCTGGATTCAGCTTTTAGTGCATTTAACATTTAGACCCTAATGATTGAAATAAAGGCTATAACAGTGTTTCGTGCTGGATGGTTTAGTTAGCTCTTACAATTTAAAAAAAGGAAACATATGAGCCCGGTCTCAGTAACAATATTAAGTGTAACATTAAACTATTATCAAAGTAAATTAACAGTAAAGAGGCTGCTAATAAACTTAGCTGAACTCAATAACCGTTAACTGACCAAAGGTTAAACTTTGACCCGAATAAAATGTTTCTATCAATATTAACACATTAAAAAAAGACAATATTGATATCTCAGAACATATCAATAATTACTCTGAATATCAATGTAATTACTTTCTTTCTTTAACTTAATCGACTTTATATGTACATTTATAGATTTATCTCTAGACTCTAGAGACTATTGCTAACCTAGTATTACATATATTAAATAACGGCCTTATATTTTAAAATACTGAAAGAGTCTGTAGCCTCTTAAAGTGTTTAATAGAAACAAAAGGCTCACATGATGTTCTTAATAGGTGGAAGAAGCATTCCCTAATACTTATCTTGATTAGCTAAAACTGTCCTAATCTGATATTAGCGTACAGTATGTGAATGAAATATTATTACCAATGGCTCTATAGAGGGTTCCCTCATGTTCCCACTGAGTGGAAAACAAATCTATCTGTGGATTTATTTCTATTTCAGAGTGGAACACCAGTAAACTTGATGTCCTTGGAGACCTCCGGCCCCTTGTGAGACCATCAATGGACCCGCTGCAGTTCGCCTACCATCCTGCCATCGGGGTGGATGACGCCATCATCTACCTGCTGCAGAGGTCCCTCTCCACCTGGAGAAGGCTGGGGCTCTGTGAGGATCATGTTCTTTGATTTCTCCAGTGCCTTCAACACCATCCAGCCCCCGTTCCTGGGGGACAAGCTGCAGCTCTCGGGGGTGGATCACCACCTCACCTCCTGGATCCTGGACTACCTCAACAACCGTCCACAGTACGTGAGGACCCGGGAGTGTCAATCAGACACCATCAGCAGCAGTACGGGGCCCCCCAGGGGACAGTGCTGGCCCCCCAGGGGACAGTGCTGGCACAGTTTCTCTTCATAAGAAGTTCAAGTAAAATTGAAATTAAATTGAATATAAATGTACATATTTTATCTAAAAGAAAAAATTAGGTAAAACGTTCAATACATTTTTTTAATAAAATACAAAATATATTTATATAAAAAAAAAAAAGTAAAATGTTCAATAAAATATGTAAATAAATAAAAAAATATGTGTGTTTACATAAGAAAAGTGAAGTTAAATATTAGATAAAACATCAAAAATATATTTGTAAAAACATAAAACAAATAATTTAAGAGAAAATTAGAATAAAATATATATGCAAAACAAAATAATTTTTAAAAAATGGGCACATTGTACTGACATGTACATATACCATGTATAACAGCAACATGTGTATTCAAATATATACAGTGGTGTATTAATATTAATAAAGTATCACTGCAGGATTTCACAGGTTAGGGTTAGGCTCTATCCTCTGTCTGAATAATACAATAACACTTTATAACAGAAAATACAGCAATGGTGGATAAATGTGAACGATATTCAGCACCTATGTAATAGATAAACATGTGAAATATAAATATATGGCTTTCCATTCCCCGTGACCATCTTGATGTGTGTTTGAATGCAGGTGGGGTTCAGCAGCGTGACGGACTACATCACCTACACCTGGGTCAAAGACGACGAGATGAACTCCAGCGAGGAAGCCACTCAGGTAGAGACTCCTGCACACCTTTAATAACATGTTTGAGTTATTAAAATACCTATGTTTCAAATTATCAACATGACACAGCGTCTTATTTAGACGTTAGAGAAACTAGATGCACAAGGATGGACAAGAACGGCTAATTGGTGAATTTGAAATAATAATAATCATCATTTATATTCATTTAATGTATATAGTGCTTTTCTAAGGACTCAAAACACCTTAAATATGGAGTTATTTATGATAAGTCCTTATTTCACTAAACAAGGTGGAAGTTTTTACTTTTAGTTGAAGTTACTTCATTGTATTTTATTTGTGTTTCATTTGATCTTGTAAACATTATTTTGTTTATTAATATGTTATAATAGTTTCTTTAATTTTTCAAGAAAAAGTTATATATTTGTTTTCATTATTTCCTCTTACTGTGTTTTTTGTAAGTGAATTCTTTCTCTGTGTAAACATACTCAACAATTATCTATATTCTCATTTAGGACATTAATCGTGAGCTCTAAGCACCTACTATTCTACTGTTCAGTTTCACTTTGAAAAAAACCTACCGTTGATAACGCTAAGAAAAGCACATCAATGTAAGTAAAGTAAGTGTGTGTGTGTGTGTGTGTGTGTGTGTGTGTGTTGTGTGTGTGTGTGTGTGTGTGTGTGTGTGTGTGTGTGTGTCTGTGTGTGTGTGTGTGTGTGTGTGTGTGTGTGTGTGTGTGTGTGTGGTGTGGGTGTGTGTGTGCAGGTGTATGTGAGTAAAGAGGAGATCCCTGTGCAGGGGGGCGATTGTGTGTTGTGTTACTACAGCGGTGCTCTGCAGTGTGTCATCGGAGTCAGTGAACCATTCAAGGTGACACACACACACACACACACACACACACACACACACACACCACACACACACACACACACACACACACACACACACCCATCCTGTCGGAGAATCAAACCTCATTTAATTTGTCACAGAAATGATATATAGTGCTGCGGTAGTGCAGTCCAGTTTAGAGCGGGGCAGGGATGAAGTATTGTTGTAGTCCGACCCGTGAGATAGCATCTCTCTCTTGTTCCCTCTTCAATTGAGTTTTCGTGAAGGAGGAAGAACTAAACGGAAGAAAACAAAGACACACAAAGAAAGTGAGGGACAGGGATGTGTTTGCATCAAATGTATTTGCATAACAGTCTTGACATTGTATACTTTTATGGTTAGTGAATGAGAAGGGGATTCATTACATTGCATTTCAATTGTCAAGACACCAAAAGATAAAACCAAGATTGCTTCTCTTCACTTCACCACGACATGTCAGAAATGCACATGTCAGATCTGCTGGTGTGCATAACATCAAACTGGTTCCAGCTCTTCCAGTCCGAGGAGAGTCTGACTTCCTTCCTCTCTCTCTTATCTTTTAGGTCCTTGCCTCAAAGGTAGCCATTGAGGAAGGTTTTTCTCCGGAGAGAATCAACGATCTGGATCAAATCGTAGCGGGCGAAGATTTCCTTCAGTGATCGTCAGTGTGGTACGATCCAGATCCAGATCCAGAGAAACACAGCAGGATGTTTAACCTCACTGTGATTCCCTTCAGGCAGAATTATTGCCTGTTTATGCTGTTACATTTCCTCTGACCTCTGACCTCTGACACTGTGACTCAGGGTCACTTCACTCCTTTGAAAATGGACTTTCTCTACATGTTGAGAAGTCCTTCAACAAGTGGCTTAATCCCTGAGGAGAGGTTTTCTATGGAAACTCAGATTTAATTGGTTGAACAAAAGTGCTTTGATTTTGATTTAATGTTTGAGGTAATGAGGAATGGGAGGAAACAGAGAGTGAGGTATGTTGTCGGATTTGTTTAGATTAAGCATGTTTTAACACATGTAAATGCTGTGTAAACTCTGTGTGTTTTATTATGAATATGTAATTAGATTGGAAAGGTGAAAGCACTCGACTGCTGCTGTAATGAGAGGAAAAAGGGAGCTGCAAAACACACGATTTTTTTGTCATTTTGCAGCAAAGTCAGCGATTAAATGTCAATTGTTTACTTAGAAAATATTAATTTGTATCCTCGAAGCCATTCCTGGGAAAAAAACAAACAAATTTCAATTATACCAGAGCATACGCAGGATACACCTTTATTAAAAGTACATATTTAGCTGTATAAAGATATCTACATAATCAAACATTTACACATGTATACAAAGTCCCACATTAAGAGGCATCAATACAACATGAAAATAACGGCACAAGAGTCAATATATACAAAATAACAGTCACTTATAAACAGATGATGATGAATATGTTCAAGTCTTTGTTCAGGAGATAATCAGAGCTTGAACTCACATTTAGGAGGAAAGGTTTGAAAAAGGAGAAGCTCAACTAAGATAAAACATTAGGTTTCAAAGTCTGTGGGAACATTTATATTTCAGAGGTTTAGTTTTAGCAGAAATACTTTTATTACTTCCAGCGCTGTAGACTGCGTGTTAGCATAGCATTGATAGTGGAGAAAATACATTTTAAAGAACGATGATACCAGTTTTTCTACATCGTAGTTGCACTGTTCACATTTCAAAAGTAGTTCGGATTCATTCAGAAGTATTAAATATTGAATAAAGATTATAATTAAACCCTTTAAAATCATAATCATAATGAAAATACACATTTTGTCTCTTACCTGTAGTGCCAGTCATACATTTTAAAGTCATATTTTGTATATATTGGTTGTAGAAACGTCCGATAATTAGCACTACGACTAAGAGGGAAGATATAAACCTTACTTTGTATTCATTGTAATGTATAGAGGAGGGAACTGAGGAGGTGATATCGGCTAAAAAAGTCACTCTTAATTTAGAAATATTCAGATAATTATTCAAACAGGACTGATTTAATCTGTGCTCTGTAAGTTATTATTTTAAGGTTTTTAATAATTATTTTTAATGTGCACAATCCTAGGTGTTTCAGTAATACGCTGTAGGAAGATAAGAGAATATTTAGCAGTTTTTTATTTTATTGTCACATTTATTAATTAAACTTCAGTTGTTCCTGGAGGACTTAACGTATATATATATTTCGCTATTATTCCCAACTTGCTTACCCACCAGCACCTTGTTAAAATGTTAAAGTGATGCCAGAAAACAACATTTCTGTTCCTCAAAAACTGTATAATTACTCCAGAAATATGACCAGTCAAAAGAGTTGGTCAGCCATTTTGGAGAGCAAAGTACGGCAACCCAAGAAGGACATTTCACACAGCAGCGTTTCACAAAGAAGAGAAAAAACACTCAAAAAATGACGACATTAATAATAATACACTTTATTTATAGAGCACCTTTCATGCTTGAAGCGCTTTGACAGAAAATGACAGAAAATGACAATAAAAAATGAGGAACATAATTAAAAAACAAACAGAAAGAGTTATATCTTAAAACATGAACAGTGATTCTACTAACAAATTACAATTGCCCCAAATGATAAACCAAATTAAAAAGATAGGTCTTTAATTTAATTAAACATTTGAATCTGAACGAGAGATGAGTTATTGTTATTACAACGTGATTTCCCGATTATTTGAGAACTCCTTTTAGTGGGTTAATTACATTCTGACAATAGTGAGAAATGGATTTAACTTTAACTACCAAACTGCAGAAATAAGAAACTGTAAATGTAGGCAATCATAATAATTAATATCTTAACTGTGAATGTCTTTCATTTTATGTAAAATCTGAAATGTTTTAGTCTAGGCCAAAACGTTCTCTGTTGAGATTCCTGGAAAAAAGGGACATTTCATTAAATTGAAAAACTCTGTTATTAAATCAGTGTTTTTCAAATATAGGACAATTATTGCTAAATCTGAAAGAGCTTCCCTAGCTTTTAATTTCTATGATGTCCTATTTGGGTTGCCTTCGTAAAATCGGGTAGTCATACCCCCATATTGGACAGTTACGTACGGCAACCCATAGGACATTTGACGTCCAGACGGCTGCCTGAGTTGCACTGCGCAAGAATGTGTTGGTCTGCCATAAACTTATAAACGATAAGAAATACGATAACAGAGAAATTACAAAGCTGGGAAAAACCTTTTAGATTTAGCAATAATTGTCATATAAGAAAATACAGATTTAATAACAGAGTTTCGTTCTTGAATCGACTTTCTTTTCTCCAGGAAGCTCAGTTATGTTAAGAATGATCTGTAAATTATTAATGCCATAAATGATTGAATGTACTCAACCCACTAAAAGGAGTTAATCTCAAATAATCTGGAAATTAGGTCGCAATAAAAATAATTAGATTTTTTTTCTTTTTCTCTTCTTTGTGAAACGCTTCTGTGTCAAATGTCCTACTTGCCGTACGTAGCTCTCCAAAATGGCGGATATCGGGAAGTCACAGCGCCATTTTGTATACGGGCGTCTTGAATTAATATATCTTATAAACATGATCAGCGCCACAGTATTCATTCTATATTTCCATTCCTTTTTTTAACACATAGAGAATTGTTGCACTGTTTATTGTTTATGATTATTTATAGCTTGTTGTTCTAAGTGTGTACGGAGAAATGTGTCAGAAAATGATGGATTCAGCAAGTGCCTCGATCTGTGTGTTTATCGTTAATATTCCTCACATTATTTATCAGAACAACGCCTCCTATTCTCAGATGATAAGTTTCTAAACCTTCACCCTCACACAGAAATCCTCTCTTGAATCTAATTGTTATTGATTAGCTGGAATCAGAAATATTAGCCAGTTTATATTATTGTTTTTGTTTGACTTTGTATTAAAACGTGACCTTTTGAAATATTGTAAAGTACTGTAAGAGAATAGCAAAGCTTTCCAAATGCACATTAAATAAGTCGTTAACTTCAATCTTTGTGTGGTTTGTTACTAACACAATATAATGTGTGAAAAAAATATATAATTTATCAATTTGTCTTTTTTTATTTTCATTGGAAGAACATTCAGAAAAGTGTGTGTGTGTGTTTTTAATAATAATTAGGGCTGTCAGTCGATTAAAATATTTAATCGCGATTAATCGCATGATTGTCCATAGTTAATCGCGATTAATCGCAAATTAATCGCACATTTTTTATCTGTTCTAAATGTACCTTAGAGGGATATTTTTCAAGTTTGTAATACTCTTATCAACATATGAGTGGACAAATATGCTTTATATGTTTGTTTATTATCATTTGAACAATGACAAATATTCTCATGAATATTAAACACAACAACCTGAACATTACAAATATTCGCCTCAATTCAACCTGGAACCTCTCTCATACAATAATACTGTGTGTGTGTGTGTGTGTGTGTGTGTGTGTGTGTGTGTTCACACCTCATACATTGGAGCTATGTGCCGCTCAAGGCATATATGCTCGAACGTGTGCTGCCTGGACGCTGCAATCATGTAGCGCGTACTATCCGTGCTGAGTGCGCTGACTTTTTGTACAATGTCCCACTGTCTGGCTACCTGCATAAAGTCAAGTGCTCGGCGCAGTTGTCGGCGAAATGTCATTGAAACAGCTCCTTATATCCGTTAGCGCAGCTAGCTAGCACCAGATGCTAACAACAACAACACGTAAGGTGTGCCTCGCTCGCGCGAGTCGCGCCACACATACACACTCCCTCCCGGTCCTCCCGATGGCCAGTCCGGGCCTGCCAGTGAGCGTGGAAGTGTGGTCTGCCACAAGCGGGCGGCAGGAGCGGGGCTGTCAGCATCAGCTTTTCGATGGTATTTTAAACTCGATGCGCTCTGAAACTACGGGGCGGCCGAGGACAAAAAATCACATGCGTTAATCGCGTCAAAATAATTAGTGGCGTTAATTTTTTTTTTGCGTTAACGCATTATTAACGCGTTAACTTGACAGCCCTAATAATAATGAATGTATTCACAGAAGCAGTTTGAACAGTTAAACGTATTATCACATATCCAATTTAACATTTCTTCTAAATCCTCCTCTTTTATCTCAGTAGGTGCAAATAAATGTAATTAAAAGACAGACAGGAAGTAAACATCAACGGGAACAGCAGAAGAAGACAGACAGGAAGTAAACATCAACGGAACAGCAGAAGAAGACAGACAGGAAGTAAACAGGCACAGTATGGGCTCTGCAGTGTTTTAATAACATATCTCCCCCCCCTGATGTCCATTGGTTTGTATTCAAAACATATGATGTTCAGATTTGTTTTGTATAAAACAAATGAAAGAAAAGGTGGCTTTAGGGTCTGCGCTGCTGGCTGACGGCGTCAGACGGCCACATCACCTGACCAATCAGGTACCGGTAACAATTTAGTACCTGACACCCATCTCTAGTTACTGGTAGCCACAACATGCAGAACTAGCAGGGGCTTTCACACACTCAGGTTTTGCTTGTTGAGCTCTTCGTAAAGATGGGGGTCCAGCTCTCGGAGAGCTTTGATCAGAACCCTGCTGGCTTCAACTCCTTTTTTTCGCACCGTGTCCACCACCTCTCGTGCTCCGTCATTTCGGGATTTGGTTCTGGCTGACTCCATTTCAGAATCACTGATCACTTCAGACTGAAAGAGTTTATCCAGAAGTTCCTTCAGGAGAGGTGAAGAAACTCTTTGAATAAACTCTTCCGAACTGAGAGCAGCCACTTGTCTGCTGGGACTCTGTCCTCTGCAGGGACTCTGCTCTCTGCTGGGACTCTGCTCTCTGCTGGGACTCTGCTCTCTGCTGGACTCTGCTCTCTGCTGGGACTCTGCTCTCTGCTGGGACTCTGCTCTCTGCTGGGACTCTGCTCTCTGCTGGGACTCTGCTCTCTGCTGGGACTCTGCTCTCTGCTGGGACTCTGCTCTCTGCTGGACTCTGCTCTCTGCTGGGACATTTCTCTGGGACAATTCATGTCTTGGACCTGGTAGATAAACGGGAAAATACTTTTGTTAACCAACAATCACATTAAACAGATCTCTTAAAATTAAAGTAACTCGACAATCCCAGAGGTGGATTTCTGTTCACTTAAAGTTATAATATGTAACATTTCCTCATTCAAATGTATAAAAACTCCTACACCTGTATACACAGTACGTTTCATCACGGTCTCCTGTAATGCCGTAATCCACTTAAGCATGAGAAGCTACAACTCCCATGATGCCACGCTGTTTCACCACCACACCACACTAGTTTTTACTATAGTTTTAGAACATTACAGGTTGTGTGTTTAATGTCGTAATGATGCGCTGCCATGGAGCCTTAATAGAGAAGGCTATGAGATGGAGCTTTAGAGTTATCAGTCTATCACTGGGTCTGAGCTCAGGTGGAGTCTTTACCTTCCAGTGACACGAGATAACTCCAGACTACGTTTCCACCTTGGTCCTTGACCTTCAAATCCACTGTCTCTGTGCTCGTCTTCAGGGAAACTTGAAATGTCGGATCGTAATCTGGTCCAAAACTTGATTCAAATGTTTTACTCTGAAAACCAGAAGCAGAAGTTAAAAGTGTATCTGTTTCTTTCCTGATTGTGGATCCACATGCAGATAAATGTGTGTTAATGATCATTGTGTTTCTTTAGAGGAGTATCAGTGACTCACCTCAGGCTGAATGAAGAAGCCCTCAGGTTCACAGTGCACACTGTAATCTGTACAGTTCCAGCTCACAGCCGGAGGAGATTGTGATGTTCTCAGCACGTTTGTGTTGATCAGCAACCTTCAGTAACAGAGTAACTTTAGTTATGCTCAGATAGTCAAGGCAACTTTATTTAAAGATCATATTAAACAACAACAAACGTTGACAGACCTGCTCCACAAAGTGATGAGATATACAATCAATCACAACATAATTATAAGTATATATTGCCTTTGTAAAGGAATATTAAAAATGGATTCTTTTAATTCTTAAGATATTGAAGAAGCTATTCCAACGTTAACCAGAACACAAACCGTCTGTGTCAGTTATACAACACAAAAGGCTGCTGCCCAAGCTGTAAAATGTGGCTGGTAGGGATGAGATCAAGTTGTCTTGGCATCATCATCATCATCAGCTTTATTTAAAGAGACTCTTGGTCCATTTTTTAAAAGACATACAACACTCAAATATAAATTAAAAAAGGCAGTTATACCAATGTTTCCACAGAGGTGACTGTACATGCGTACAGCACTGAGACACGGATTTGAAAGCAGCATAATGACAGAGTTATGAGAAACATTCAATCGACAGATGAATTTGTACATCAGATTTCTCAAGAGAGCATGGAACGTGTTGACTCGTGCTTACAAAACATTTCACTTGCACTGCACCACCTGGGTTTTCTAAGCAGTATACGCAAACAATCATTATAAGCAACCTGGAGCTTCTGGAGGCTCGCCTTCTTAAACTTGACCCACAAGGGGCAGTATAGAGAGGAGTACAATAAGCTCTAAAGAGGTTCACCTTAACCTTATCTGAACACCAAGAGAATTTTAAACATGTTAGCTTGTGTATATAAGACTGTCTATACATGTCATCATCATCAGCCATTTCATCTGTGATGATGAGTCCCAGATAGTTAGTATTACAGCAAACAGACAGCACCTGCCCTGGACAGATAGACTATTGGAAAACCAAGGTTCTTCTCCCCTTTTGCTCTGCAGATCATTACAGCGCTCTTCTTAGCATTGTATTTAACATCAAATTTGACACCATGTTGCATTTCCCTCCGAATAATGGTTGTAGACTTTACTGATGAATTAGAATTTATTTAAACTCCAGACTCAACGTAAGAGCTTGAGCCTCTTCAGGGGGTGCTAACATTTAAATACAGTCCATTCTTCTCTTTCTCCGCTGTTACATAGAGAAGATATGACTTTCTCCGTCACGTTGTTTCTAAAGCACAACAACTTCCTGTCATCCGCGTAAACTCGCCTTCAAAATAAAAGCATCCAAATGAAACAGGAAGTTAACCTAAATTACATTTAAGATATATATACAACTGCAACGAAAGCAACAAAAACAATGCAACATCCCCTTCAGTCTCGCAGAACACAAATTGGGTTATTTACAAACCATAATCAGAACATATATATGCAGTGATTCATCTCAGCAGGTCTTTCAGTTCTGTGTGATGTGTTTAACATTAATGCCATCAGTTTCCGCAGACAGAAAGACATGCTGAGAGAGAATCATACAGAACCACAAAGAGCGATCTAGATTTACAGTTCAGATAGATCTTATTCTTCTCCCAGCACGAGAAGGTTTGAGAAGAGGAGCAGTGTGTGTGGAAACAGCTGTGGTTTAAAACCAGTGTTTAGTCTGATGGAGAGCACATGGCCTTACCTCCTTCTTAGGGACGTTTTTCAGCAGCAGATGTACATCCAGTGTTTGCTCCTCTCTGACCGGGGGTCGAAGGAACACCAGAATTTGCCCTTTACCCGCAGAAGCAGAACCCTTTTAAAGATCCCAGACCAGGCCAAAGAGAGAGAGGTGAGGCACCTTCACCACCACGTGAGTGCGTGTGACCTCCAGCGGCTCCAAGATGCTCAGGCCTTCATCAGTGATGTGGACGACAGACAACAGGCCGTCCAGGAGCAGCGCTGTGGAGCAAAGAGCTGGTCATCTGTTGCATTGCTGCTGAAACAGCTTCATCATATTCAATGTCACACCACTTTAGTTCAGAGCTAATGTTCATCTAATGTCATTCCCTTTGGAGCCTCACTAGGATGTACCAGTTTATATCTCCACCTTTTATTCTAATGTTTCATTATTGTTCCGCCCCCTGTGATCTTTCTGGATGTGAGCATTTGCTGTTATGCATAACTTTATTAATTCTTTTTATTCACAAGACTGCTGAAATGTTTGTAATCTGCTGCCAGAACAGCTTGACTGTGTCCGGTCTCATGTCTGAGTGATTCTCTAGATGTGTGAAGAGTTTTCTAAAGCTTTAGGGCGTAGAAAGTCTAACTTATAAATGTTGTTGTCTGTTGTTTTGTTTTGTACATGGTTCAGCCAGACTGACAATGTAGAGAGCAGAAAGAGCAACAGATGATAACAAAGTAAGAATTAATCAAACTGCTAGCTTAGCATCACAACAGTAACAGAGAGTTAGCGTTGAGTTAGCACTGTTAGCAGCTGAGCATGCTGTGGACTGACCAATCACAGTTTAAATCTCTTTAATATTACAGTGAGGAGACTGCAGAGGGTCCAAAGAAAAACTAACTCAGTATTTAGAGCTGCTTCAATAATGATGTCATGCAACACATCGACTACGGTAAATGGATGTTTTAATAATTTAATTCTTCTTCTTTTGAAACAGATTTGGTGCCTGAATTATACTGTTGCTATATTTGTTAATAGTTTAATAAAGCTGCTTTATAACTCTTGAACGCTAGTGAATAGTATAAAGTGCTAATCATTATATAAGTGTATTTGTTAACACTAGATGTCTTTACCTTCCTCTGTCTCACTGTGTGGCAGGTGGAGCTGGCAGACGGCAGCTTCATCAGAACTCTTCACGTTGAACAGCGGCCCTGCTGCTCTTGCCAGCTGATTGGAGGGCTCTCATCCCAAGGGACCGTCCTGTACAGAAGCTCCGCCTCCTGAGCCATGACGAACACCAGGCCAGTCGAATCACACTGGAACTCACCTGGACCAGGACACCTGAACCTGTAGACACACAGGGGACAAGTTACTACAACAAGCCTTCACTGGCCTGTGTTCTGACTGACAGGTGTTCATCCAGCTGGAGTCTGACCTGGAGGAGGGTTTGTTGAAAGATCTGAAACACCTGATGATTACAGGAACATCACTGAAGATGTGTCCACATGCATCAGAATGTGTGTGTAAACACATTTTCATTAAATTAACAAAATGTCTAGTCCAGCGAGGATCTAGACTGGAACAAGAAAACAATCCTTCCTACACACAGAGGCATTATTTTATTAACGTCTGTTGGAAAGAGATTGGATGCAATACCTCAAGGTGAAAGACATGAAATCAAACACAATTAAATGAATATATATTTTAATGTGTTTAAAATAATGTTTGGTCATGTTATAGGATTACCTGTATGAAGACTCAGTTGTGTGTTCAGGTGAGAAGGATTCAGGAGCCTGGAACAAACAAAGTTAGTTATTTTAATAGAAATCAAGTTAAGTTCTAGCTTCATGAAACCAAACCACAATTCCACAACATATTCAGACCAATTTGAAAAATGCAAATGAGTCTGGATCATCTGAGTTCATTGTCAATTTCAAACGGGTTATTAACGGGTTAAGCATGTCACAGCAGTTCCAGCCAATCACAGCACAGTAGTACCAGCCAATCACAGCACAGTATTGCCAGCCAATCACAGTAACAGCCAATCACAGCACATTGGGGCGGGATATTGTTCAGGTTTCTAGATAAATTGCGAGCGTTAGTGCATTTAACTTGACAGCCCTAATAATTATATTTCATTCAGTGGTGAAATAAATATACTTCACTCTGTACAACTGCTCCTCTCTCACCTTTCTGTCTGTCTTCACTTCCTGTTCCACATCGGAGTCACCTGATGGAGAGAGGTGGTGACAGAGAAAAATAATAATAAACTATAATAATAATTCTTCTATAACAGATTTAATGTACAATAGTTTGATGAATGGAGGATATGGTTTCAGTACTCACAGGTCTTATTGGCTCTGATCGTCTCAATCGATCCTGCAGGGATGAACACAATCCAACAGTTTTGGATAAAGTTTAAAATAAGTGTTTGTTCTTTGAGTAGTCAGCTTCAGAGTCCTGACTGATCTCATGCTTTACATCCCATCATATCTTCTCTGCAAACACTACGACTGACTGCCACAGCTCTCAGCTGCATCACAGGAAGTAACTGCTCATTAGGCTAGAAACTAAAAACATGACAGGAAACAAAACAGAAAACCTTTTCCACTCTTCTGTAAAATCCTATATGTCTGTTAGAAAGTTACTAACTAACTAAACGTGGCTTTGCATTTTCAGCTTACAATATATAGTTGATGGAAGAATGAAAGAGCCTGCAGTCAGTGGGTAACATCACTGATCTGTTGTGATTCCCCAGAGAGAGAAACACCTCCCTGTGTTTAATACAATACTGCTGAACCAGCAGAGACCCCTTACTGACCTGAGACTCCAGTCTGCAGTCTGGACTCTCCAGAAGATCTCTCAGCAGCTTCTCATCTGAATCCTGCAGCTTGTTGACTCAGGTCCAGATCTCTCAGATGGATGTTGGACTTCAGAGCTGAGGCCAGAGCAGAACAGCTGATCTCTGACAACTGCAGAGCCTCAGTCTGAATAAAGAAAACATGATGTAACTTTAGAAAACAATGTTCCTGTTTGAAATAACTCAAGGTTTAATAATCTGCTCAGAGCTGAAGAAGGTTCAGAAAGTGGAAACTCCAAACAGGTTAAAAACTGTAAGATACAGAAAGAGGGAAAGAGCTCTCATTAATATTAAAGACAACGTGCTTCTACTTCAATAAAACGAGGAGACTTCACATCTGAAGCTCTGCTCCATCTACACTAACTCATGATGTGCAGCCAGACAAATACAAACCACAGAAACTGATTCAACTCAAGATCACAACGTTTACAAAGATCACAATTCAGGATGAATTTTAAATGTGAAGAAAAACATCCAGAATATGTATTTTAGGAACAGTGGAGTCATCAAATCACAGCTTCTTCAGAGTAAACTATTCAGTCAGTATGAGCATCATGTAGCTTCAGGAACATGTTGGAAACAGCAACAACTGAACATACTTGTTAGTGTTGGATAGTTTTATATAATTATTTAATTATTGTATTTTATATCATTTGTTAAAATCATGATGGAGAATACAAGATGAATTCAGCTGTTTAAAAGGTTCAGAGTGAATTCTGCAGTGAAGGTTTTTGTTGTTATATTTAAATGTAAAGATCAACATTGCATTATGCAACTCTAGCATTAAGATGCTCAGTGAGGATCAGAGTGATATCAGCCTGATGTCTGCAGCTCAGAGTCAACACAACTCTCACAGATTCATCTCAGCACACAAGTTACAGATGGAGAACTGACCTGAGAGTCTCCAGTCTGCAGTCTGGACTCTCCAGAAGATCTCTCAGCAGCTCCACTCCTGAATCCTGCAGAGCGTTGAGCTCAGGTCCAGATCTCTCAGATGGATGTTGGACTTCAGAGCTGAGATCAGAGCAGAACAGCTGATCTCTGACAACTGCAGCCACAGTCTGAATAAAGAAAACATGATGAGGATAAAAATCTGTTTATAATCCAATCAGATGTTCAGGTTTATTAAGTGTAGCTCAACATTCCTGTCTCCTAATCAATGAGCTTTTCCCTGAATTACAGTGACTGTCTTTCTGTTATTGTGGATCATCATAATATCAGCCTTCTGTTTATTATCTGTGAAAACATTGAAATCAATGGGAAGCAAAAAAACATGTATGCTTCAGAGATCAATGTAAAACTAATATTAGTTCAGATGAACTTCTTTATTCAGATGTGACCATTTACTAAAGACAACATACATTTACTTTAACAACTAACAGTGGATATCTAACATATATATTTGAAGAAACAGTCAACTTTTATGACTGCAGACTAAATGTAGTACAAGAAAAATAAGAATATGAACAAAAGGACTGTGGCAGTGGGGTGTGGTTAGAGCGCCGGCTGCTGGAGGGATGGGGGTGGCTCCAGACAGCTGGACAAGGATCAGGTAACCAGGTGAACAGTAAAGCATGTCAGTAACCTGGTTCTTGTCTCTTGGTCTGGGTCCTGGGGGCAGAATGACTTGCCCCAAGAAAGCCTGTCACTGGCAGCAGTGTTCTGTCTGTTTCCTAAAGTATTGATGTATTGTTTGCAAGCTGTGGCCAGTCAATAAAGCTTTCTTTTAAGCAAGCCTTCCTCTCCTTCTGTCCTTTTTAACTGGGTGAGCAGGAAAACCCTCACAACGACATATACACATGTATGGTTGTTCAAGCATTAGGTTCAACTGTTAATGAAACACATGAGATCTCCAGCAGTAACAGAGAGTCAGTGAACTGACCTGAGAGTCTCCAGTCTGCAGTCTGGACTCTCCAGAAGATCTCTCAGCAGCTCCACTCCTGAATCCTGCAGAGCGTTGACTCAGGTCCAGATCTCTCAGATGGATGTTGGACTTCAGAGCTGAGATCAGAGCAGAACAGCTGATCTCTGACAACTGCAGCCCTCAGTCTGAATAAAGAAAACATGATGTAACTTTAGAAAACAATGTTCCTGTTTGAAATAACTCAATGTTTTAATAATCTGATCAGAGCTGAACAATGTTTTAACGTCAGCAATGATGTAGAAACAAATCCCTGATCATCTGGAACTCTCTGCAGCAGTTTCTCTCATCAGATGTTTAACAACTCCTTCATCTCCCTCACAGCTCATCAGTACTGACAGCATCTCCACTGACTCATGGAGCACAGAGTGAGTCTGTGGAAGCTCAAACACTCCGTCACACATTCACCTTCTCTGATCTTTGTTATTCTTAAAGTTTGGATTCCATTTCCATTTGGAAATACAGAAATAAATAAAAGCATTAAAATGTCTTCAGGCAAATTCTGAAAATCATAAATACAAACAGATCTGTATGAACTGCAGTCAGTGAACTGACCTGAGAGCCTCCAGTCTGCAGTTTGGACTCTTTAGTCCAGAACTCAGCAGCTCCACTCCTGAATCCTGCAGCTCGTTACTCAGGTCCAGATCTCTCAGAGAGGGGTCAGACTTCAGAGCTGAGGCCACGACTTCACATTCAGTCTCTGAGAGTCCACAGCAGAAAGTCTATAATGACACATATATCACAACTTGTGTTAGTATAAAAACAGAGGAAACATTTAATTAACTTACTGAATTTGAAATGGAACAACTTTTAACATATTATGAACATTTAATTTAATAATAGAGTTTTCTTTATTCATTGTCAGCCTGTCAGACATTATTTTAAACTCTTAAGCATTGTGGTAAAAACAGATCTGATTTCATGTTTAAGAAACTGCAATGATATATTAATAACTGCTTTCACCGATAACTGTAAATACTGCTGTATGTTGTGATCACATGCTGCTCTGATAAAACCTCTAAAGTCCTTCATTTGTTTGACATGTCGCCTCCATCACTCAAAATAATGTGAAGAAAAGAAAAAAATGTTAAAATGTCACAATATATAAATAGAATAACTGGATCATTTAATTTTGCTCTCAGAGTATTTAACATCAAACATTTTATAGTGTTTATTTGAAGAAATAAACTTCTGATCCACATCAATTCATAAAGCTAATCACATCTGGACTTACTTGGCCTTCCTGCAGTTCCTCACAGCTGGAATCAGTCTCCGTCGTCCTCTGATGTGTGTACTGATCAGGTCCAACTCATCCAGAACCTCCTCTGACATCTGCAGCATGTAGGCCAGAGCAGAGCAGTGGATCACAGAGAGTTCCTTCTCTGATCTGTTCTCTGACTTCAGGAACTCTGTGATCTCCTGATGTACTGAGTGGTCCTTCATCTCTGTCAGACAGTGGAAGATGTTGATCATCCTGTCAGGAGAGATTTCATCACTCTCATCTCCTTCAGGTTGTTGATGGCTCTCTGGATGATTTCTGGACTGTTGTCTGTGCGACCCAGCAGGCCTCCTAACAGTCTCTGGTTGGACTCCAGAGAGAGGCCGTGGAGAAAGCGGACAAACAGGTCCAGGTGGCCATTTTCACTTCTGAGGGATTTCTCCATGGCTCCTTCAGGAAGACATCCAGGGATGGGTAATCTGATCACTTTTTTACTGTTTCATCGGGCCAGTCTCCCTGCAGGAAGTCCTTCAGTACCTCTGTGTCTCTGTTGGTGTAACAGTGGAACAAGTAGACTGCAGCCAGAAACTCCTGAATGCTCAGATGAACAAAGCAGTAGACTGTTTTCTGGAAGATCACTCTCTCTTTTGAAGATCTCTGTGCAAACTCCTGAGTGCACCAAGGCCTCGGTGACACCAAGACCACAGCGCTGCAGGTCTTCTTGGTAGAACATGATGTCTCCTTTCTCCAGATGTTCAAACGCCAGCCTCCCCAGCTTCAGAAGAACCTCCCTGTCAGCCTCCGTCAGCTGCTGTGGACTCGTCTCATGTCCCGCTTCATACTTCTGCTTCTTCCTCTTGGTCTGGACCAGCAGGAAGTGTGAGTACATGTCAGTGAGGGTCTGGGGCAGCTCTCCTCTCTGGTCTGTAGTCAACATGTGGTCCAGAACTGCAGCAGTGATCCAGCAGAAGACTGGGATCAGACACATGATGTGGAGGCTCCTGGAGCTCTTGATGTGAGAGATGATTCTGCTGGACAGGTCTTCATCACTCGATCTCCTCCTGAAGTACTCCTCCTTCTGGGCGTCAGTGAAGCCTCGTACTTCTGTTACCCTGTCCACACACTCAGGAGGGATCTGATTGGCCGCTGCAGGTCTGGAAGTTATCCAGACGAGAGCCGAGGGAAGCAGCTTCCCCCTGATGAGGTTTGTCAGCAGCACGTTGACTGAGGACTGCTGTGAGACATCAGACACAACCTCATTGTTTCTGAAGTCCAGAGAAAGTCTGCTTTCATCCAGGCCGTCAAAGATGAGCAGCACTTTGCAGACAGCCAGCTGCTCTGCTGTGACCTTCTGTAAGGTTGGATGGAAAACATGGAGCAGCCTGAGAAGACTGTACTGCTCACCTTTGATCAGGTTCAGCTCCCTGAAGGAGAGCGGGATCACCAGACTGACATCTTGGTTTCCCAAACCCTCGGCCCAGTCCAGAGTGAACTTCTGCACTGAGAAGGTTTTTCCAACTCCAGCGACTCCGTTGGTCAGGACCGCTCTGATGAGAGTCTGTTGGTCAGGTAAGGCTTTAAAGATGTCCTGGCACTTGATTGGAGTGTCATGGAGGGTCTCTTTCTTGGAAGCTGTCTCCAGCTGCCTCACCTCATGTTGGGTATTAACCTCTTCACTCTGCCTTGTGTGATGTAGAGCTCAGTGAAGATCCTGTTGAGGAGGGTTTCACTTTGATCAGTTCCTTCAGTCACACGTTCACATCTCCTCCTCAGACTGAGCCTATGTTCATCTAAAACCTCCTGCAGACCACTATCTGCTGGAAGAGAAGGAAACATGAGAGAATCAGGAAAATGCTTTTGAGAATCTGAACAGTCAGGGTTTTAAATGTCATGATTTTTATAAAACATTTTAATGTCTATACTTTACAACAAAAAGAATCCTGGACATGAAGACTCCAGAAGGAACCACAAATACTAGCTGCCAGATATTTATACTATCATACGTAAATGTTATATAAGTGCTGGGCTAATGTAGTAATGTCTGAGTAAGACAGAAAGCGTTTTTTAGGGAAACACTGCTGTCCCACGTGAAATATTTGTGTACACACTTTAAAACCAAAGCCTTGAAGAAGGGATCAGATGATACAGTGTTTCTATAGAAGAGTAGACACCCAGCACCCAGCACCCACAGCGGTAAAGAGGCTGCACGTGTTCGGCCTCTTACTTTGTAAAATGCTCCATCTTTCTCCACACTGAGGACAGCAGGAGTCTCCTGATGGAGGAAGCTGCTCCCAGTATGAGGCGATGCACTCTCTGCAGAACCAGTGTCCACAGCTGGTAGAGACTGGATCCTTCAGGACGTCCTGACACAGAGCACAGCTGGACAGCTGCTGCTCCACAGGAACACCACTCTTCCTCTTCCCTCTGTGGAGATGAACACATCCTTTACAGCACTTTACATTAGTGGAGCTGATTCTCACCAAAGGTACAACAATGTGGCAAATTCTAGTTTCATATTTAAATTATAATTAGATTATATTTCATCATGATAAGGTAGATAGAGGTTAGTTATTCATATCATTAGGAAACAACAGCTTTGTGTCTGGATTCATAACATCAGCTGAATTAATCTGGTACACTTTAGCACTTTGAACCCAATTTACATTGAATTTGCTGTGAATACATTTCAATAAACATATGGAAAGGATGCCGAAATAACAACGTAATGATAGTGATTTGTAAAAAGCCAGAGTTAATGCTTCGTCAGGTCTGTCTGCAACACAACGAGCAAAACACTTTAAAATGTTTGTTTTCTGAATGGAGATTGGTTTGATTAAAGCTAGGCTAGGCTAACATTGTAGCTGATCCATCAACACTCAAAATAACTCCATCCAGTCATAGAACAGCAGCTATTATATTGTTAGCACCACAGACAGTCTCTGGTTTATCCAGGTACATGAATAACCCTGATTTAATATGAGGTGCTGTAGAGCTCTGGGTGCTGATGTTCCCTCTTCTGATTGATCTCAGCATGTCAGTGACGACAGGAGCAGAATCTCAACACTGTTTTTGTAACAGAGCGTCACAAACTTTACACTCAAGTTGTAACTTTTCAAGTTGTGTGAATACACGGGGGATATGAATGTTGCTTCTTCACTTCATTCGTGTTGCCAGGTACACATGTGTGTCTTTGTATTGACTCTACATGTAATCAGTTACATCTGCTAATGCTAAACACAACCAGCTCACCAGGTTATTACTATTATTAATAAACCTCTTCAAATACGTCTGAAAAAGATGCTGAGGTAGTCAACTCATTTGTTGGAAGATTTATATTGTTTCAAGTATTATTGTGATTTTAAGAACATGTCATAACACTGATACATTGATAATATAATAGCATATTGAAATATCCTAACATATTGTTAACTGTCCTCTTCGTCCTTGTTGACTGAACTTTAATGCTTTTATTGGTGGCTTGTTGTTACAATTCATTTGTGAAGTTTGACATGTTTGTATTTGATTTGCTTAACCAGAGGTCCTACATGTGGAGAGAGAGTGTTATTTTACTGGAGTAGTTTACTTAGTTCTCTACTGCCTTTCTTTTTGTACTTTACTGCAAATCTTTACTCTAATCTACTGCATTTCTGTACTTCATTCTACAGAGTGTCTGTACTCTACTGCGCTCATGTAATTATGAAAGAACAGTTTAGATTATACGATTATATATAAATCTGAATCCTCTTGAGGTCAGGTCACAGTAGAAACTCTTACTTTGTGTCTGAGGGTCCGGTTCATCTCTGAAGTCTGGAGGTTCCTCTTCAGACCGGTCACTCTTCATAGACAGACAGCTGGGGACTGGAGACTCTGCTCTCCTTCTGTGGAAACAACACATGTTTTGCACATCATCAGTTCATTCAAAGAGCAGCTTTTGACTTCTGTCTGTTCACCTGATTAAAGATTGTTGGACTTGCTCTGAACTGAATCTAATGAATTACTGCGTTACATAAAACTGAATCCTCTCCAGGTCAGGGGCCTCATTTATAACGACTTGCGTAGGATTGACGTGGGAAGGTTTCTTACGTAGTACAAAGCAAAAAAATAGGTACAGAAATGTTCCGACATTTTCCGATTCACAAAACATTGCGTACCGGCGAGGGAAGTGCGTACGGCACTTCCCTCGCCGGTTTCCCTTGATAAATCACAATCGACTCGTAACGCCCATATTTGCCTATAAATAGTCAAAGAAACGCCCATTCATTCATTCATTCTGACTGACTGCATGAAGAAGATCGCAGGAAATTATGACCGAACAGCTAAAAAAGACATCTCACACCGTGTCAGATTTTGGTTATTTTGGGAGGTCGAGATAAATCATATTGTTTGGTGGATGCAGTTTGAAACCAGAGTAGCAGCATGGAGGTCGGATCGTCACCAAAATAAATAAATAAGTGGTCCGAAAAAAGTTAATGACAAAAAAAATACACATAACCTTCCTCAGGCAGTGTGTTTGTACCGGGGACAGGAGACACCCCCTTGATGAGAAACTGTAAGAAATGATGGGGGAATCCCTCCGGAGTGTAGTCATGACGACTGGATCTGAATTATTTTGTTGTAGTTGGTGGTTTGTGTTCCAGCTGTCGATCAGCAACTATATATCCATAATCCACCAGTTAAAGGAAATACAATGTGTTGTGTTATATTAGCTGTACAATTTACCACATAGGGTGTTCTTAGTTTCCATACCTCCTGTGTTTTAGGAGCGCCTTATCAAGTCTTGGCAAACGGCATAAAACACGATTAAACATGATAGTATATAAAACCATGCTCGTATCTACAACCTATAGAAATGCAAAACGGCGTCAGTTTAGACGTAATTCTGTCCTCCTGCTTACCGCATCATTTATGAGAAAACATTTCATAACATTAACACAACATATTCGAGGTGGTTTTAAATAACATATCCGTATTTATTTATTTATCCAAGTTATGTTTTTGTGTGCACTGAGGAGTCTCAAACAGGCGTTTGTTTAATCATTTAAAGATTGGCTTTAATCAATGTTTGAAAATGAATTCTTCATATTTGATAAATGAGAGGTAACATTTTATTTATGGTATTATTTCCACATATTTCTCTCCATTCTTCCTTCTGCCATCGGTGTCGCAGTTTCTCGTCTCTCTCCCGCAAGTATTTTATAAATCGCAAACATTGCGTAGAAACTGGCGCACGCCATTTTTTGAGCGTATATCCCTTTATAAATGAGGCCCCTGGTCCCAGTAGAAACTCTTACTTTGTGTCTGAGGGTCCAGGTTCATTACTGAAGTCTTTAGACCGGTCACTCTTAATTGGGTGCATGCCAGAATCAGGAGAAGCTGCTCTCAGTCTGTGGAAACAACACATATTGTACACATATGATTTAGTTCTTGTAAAGAGCAGAGGTAATATGAACATGACACTTGATTGGCTAATCCTTCAATCTTCTTGCCTAGTTAGGTTTGCCTCCTTGATTTGACTTCTGTCTGTTCAACGGATGAAGATTTTTGGACTTGTGCTAAACATTCTGTTTGTTAGTCGTGCTTCTTGGTTTCTGTCGTTACAGTTCAGTGAAAAGTTTTACGTTTGAAGTTGATTTACTTGACTTAAGTATATAAGTTGTTATAGTTCAATTCAACTGCATTACTGTAATCTACTGTGTTTCTTTATTATACTCTACTGCAGTGTTTCTGTACTGTGTTCATGTAATTACTAATTAACAAGTTATATTATCAGATCATTTAATAACTGAATCCTCTTCAGGTCAGTTCACAGCAGAAACAGTCTCTTACTTCCTGTCTGAGGGTCCGGGTTCATCTCTGAAGTCTGGAGGTTCCTCTTTGGACCGGTCACTCTTCAGAGACAGACAGCTGGGGACTGGAGGTTTGGCCTCTTCGTCTTCTTTTAAATCACTCATCTTCTCCAGTCTGAGAGATAAACCAGTAACACTGCAGACACACACTCACACACACACACACACACACACACACACACACACACACACACACACACACACACACACACACACACACACACACACACACACACACACACACACACACACACACACACACACACACACACACACACACACACACACACACACACACACACACATACACACACACACAGTGCACACACATTATAATATAGTATGTTAATCCAAACCATCAAAATGATAAACTTGGTTTCAAAAAATCAGTCAGACTTCAGGCAGGCTGCTCTCCATGTTGACTGCGCTGGGCTGTTACATGTTATGTAACTCTGATGAATCAGAAACCAGGAAATGGATAAAAAAGTTCACAACATTTGAAGATGTCACTTTCGACTGCAGGAAATATATATATTTTAATGTACAGATTATTTTCTGACATACATTATAACAGAGTAAATGATTAATGTGTTAAAAAGCAGATCCTGGTGTTAACACTCACCCTGTTGTTCTCCTCCTGCTCTGTCGAAGTGTAAAATGGAGTCTGACCAGTCTGACTTCATACTTCCACCTTCAACATCCTTCCTGTCTGCAGCTCCTCCCTTTGTTTCATAACCAGCCTCATCACGTGGACAGACACAAACAGGGATTATTTTAAATTGCTCTCACAGTAAAACAGCTCCAAAAACATGTACAAGAAAGTTAGAAAATAGACAAGCAGCTAAAAACAAGCAAGTATAAATTATAATACCACAAAGTGAACACAAATCAATAAACATCCTGCATTCAAAACCTTACTTGTGAGGTTATTTTGGGTACTCTAGAGTTAACTGTGCAATATATTGTTCCATATTATATATATTTGATTGAGGAATAATATTACTGCTGCATGAATGCACAAATTGCATAGTGTAGATTATTTGAACTCCTTTATATACTCTTGGTTTGTTAAATGCATTGCTGCAGATTCTATGAGATCAATATATGTGTGTAGCTTTGTCCTGTGATAACCACATATCTTTAAAAAGTCAACTTTTCATGAGTTTTTCAGAAACACAGCCTGTTTTCAGCTTTGAGACGGTGCCTTTTCAAGATGATCCAAGAGGCTTTTTAAAGGCATATAGCTTAAGGAAGAGAACTGCCTCAACACATAAATAATACTGGATCCTAGTTCATCGTAAACATTTAAAATCATCTGGAGATATGTGGTTATCACTGGACAGACAGACTGCGGTCAACTCAGCCGTCTCTCGCGTTTGCTTGGTCAAATGAGCAGTTCTTCATTTTTGAGTGCGCGATTTATAGCGCCTTTACGGTAATCGCTGAGAAGCGGCACTGACGCAAGAGTAAAAGAATGCATGTTTTTTCTGCTTCATGCGATACAAATTATTTTTACCATAAGTTCTTTAAAAAACTAACACTGTTTCACTCAGTCCTAGTTTGACTGCTACCAACAATAAAATGATGTACTTTTACTGTCTTTTTTCTGGGTAATACTCTCAAATTCCCCTCCTGAGAACAACATCATGCCACTTCTGCTATATTTGATGAGATAAAATGATTTGTAGCCATACATTCTTAATAAAAAGGATACTGTTGGACTCAGTACTTGTTAGACTACTACCACAAGTACAATCAAGTACTTTTACTGTGTACTTTTTTAGTAATACTCTGTCAAACTCCCCTCCCGAGTACAATAATTCATGTATTTGCTATATTTGATGAGGGATAAAATGATTCTTAGCCATAATCTGTAATGTATATTAATATAAAATATTTAGAGGGTAAACATGCAATAAAAGAGGTGTGTCCTATGCAGCCAGTGTAGTTATTTGACCCAGCACTGATTGGTCAAATAACTACACTGCCGGCATTAGACACACCAAGGAGCTGGTGGTGGATTCAGACGGTGCCAACACAGTGAACATCCAGGGAGCGGACATTGAGATCGTGAAATATTACAAATACCTGGGTGTTCATCTGAACAATAAACTGGACTGGACTGATAATTCTGCTGCTCTGTACAAGAAGGGACAAAGCAGACTCTTTCTGCTGAGGAGACTGAGGTCTTTCGGGGTGCAGGGGGCACTCCTTCAGACATTTCATGACTCTGTTCTGTCCTCACTGTGCACTGCAGCTCCTTCAGCGACAGGCTGCTGCAACCCCGCTGTCACGGAGAGACACCGCAGGTCTTTCCTTCCTGTCAGACTATACAACCAGCACAGCCCCCTAGCCCCTAGTAGACCCCCCCCGCCCCCCCACACACACACACACACACACACACACACACACACACACACACACACACACACACACACACACACACACACACACACACACACACACACAACAACACAGACTATAACACCCCTTGCTGTTAAATACCAACCAACTATGTGCAATATGTGCTATATGTGCAATATATATATATATATGCCGTTAATAACTGTGCAATATATACCTGGCTGCTAAATCCTACTGTTACAGGATGTGTATTTTGTAAATCGTGTAACTTTTTATTTTTATTATATTTTTGTATTATATCATATCTTATTTTTTTACTTTAATACTTTTTAATGCAGGTAACATTAAGGTGTCTTTGGCTCTTTTCTGCTGTAACTACGTAAAGTCCCCTCTGTGGGACTAATAAAGGTATTCTGATTCTGTGTGTGTGTGTATGTGTGCGTGTGTGCATTGGAAAGGGTGTGTGTGCTTAAAACTCGATCAGCAGGTTCTGATCAGTGATTGGTTCTCAGTATGCAGTCAAAGTCTCACTAAGAATCCTCTAGTCAGCTGCAAATATGGTTTTACCCCAAATAAAAAGCAACGTCTTGTTCTTCGACGTCTTCCGGTTTGTTTATAGTTTTCTGTTTGCTTCGTTCCTTCTTGTCTAACCTCGCCTGTTCCTGCAGTTTTTGTGTTTATTTAGTAACAGCTTTAATTAAAGCTCTCTTTTTGTTACACTCTTATACCTGCCTCTGCTGTTTCATTCTGCTTTTGACGGTTTTATAAAACCATCTAAAGACAAATCCAGGTCTTCATCACGTGCATCTTCTTCATCTCCAGCTCACATTAAATACACCAGTTTTACAGTTTGAACCATCTTTATGAAGGCAAGCACAAAAGTCATGCAGTCAAATTAAAAAGCCATTCAATCCAGAAACTGAATGTAAACTACATTTGAACATAAAGTAGGGATTTCCCGCAGAAGGAAAGCTTTATTTTGAATAAAAGAAACTGTAGGAGCAGGTTGTTGTTGTTAGGTTAAACAAAAAGAAAAGCAGAGATGAACAACAACTAGAAACAAACCAGGAAGACGAAGAAGAAGAGATACGTGGAACCAAATCCAAAATAAAATGCATCCAAAGGTTTCTAAATGGAGTTTTCTCCTTCAGTTTTATATATATTCTAAAGTGTGAATCAGAAAGTAAGGCATTTCATATTTTGGCCCGTAAACTTTAACTTTAGCAGCAGCTGAGTTAATGTCGCACAAACAGTGGACATTTCTCAAGACGTTGCTGAATGAAAGTAAAATGATTCATACAGAAGTATTAAGCATTACTGTAGTATCTGAATGAGTATTTAACAAAAGGAACTTTACTGTATGAGTAGTATTACAGATGTAATAATGTATATGAAACAGTATTAACCACAAAGTCATGCAGTCAAATTAAAGGGCCTTTAAATCCAGAAACTGAATGTTAACTAACATTTAAACAGAAAGTAATGAAACACATCTGAACAGGTTCAATATTTCTCCTTATTGAAACAGTTTGTTCTCAGGATCTTTCTCTTCACTTCAAGCCGACGTGGATTTGGCACTTCGCCTAAAAACAGAGGAAGAAGAATCATTTTAACATTTTGTTTTACAATGTATACAAACTAGGGCTGCACTGAGTGTCCTTTATTTAAAATCTGAAGCTTCTTTCACTGCTTTTGAACGTCTCTTGATGATTTGATGATGTTATCATGCTATGCTTCTTGTTGTGGTCACATGAAAGCAGCGTGTGGTTCTGTATCGCCTGTCTTTAGGGAAACTGCTTTAAAATATTGAATATGGAGGAAAACATCTGAAGTTTGGAAATGATTGCAGCTATATGAGTTGATGTTACATTTTTAGACTTTACAACGCTCTGGAGTTATTGTAAATGTTAGGATTATTTCTATATTTTATTTTTGTACTAATGCCTACTAGTTACTAGAGTAGAAGTTTAAAGTAGCGTAAAATGGAAATAGTAAAGTACAAGTATCAGTACATTTGGAAAATGTAACGTAAACTAAATGAGAAGGTTTTTGATTTCCTTTTTTAATTTGCCAATGTGAAGTCGTAGCAGGTGGGTTTTCAATCTGCAACTGTGCTAACATACTGACTCTAAACACAGTCAAAATCATGCCAATAATACAATGTAATATTTAACTAGTATTAATTGCAATACATACATAATTGCATAATCTGATATTAGCGTACAGTATGTGAATGAAATATTATTACCAATGGCTCTATAGAGGGTTCCCTCATGTTCCCACTGAGTGGAAAACAAATCTATCTTTGTGGATTTATTTCTCCTATTTCAGAGTGGGACACCAGTAAACTTTATGTCCTTGGAGACCTCCGGCCCCTTGTGAGAGCATCAATGGACCCGCTCACCCTGTTTCTCCTCCTGCTCTGTCGAAGTGTAAAATGGAGTCTGACCAGTCTGACTTCATATTTTCCCTTCAACACCCTCCCCTGTCTGCAGCTCCTCCCTCTGTTTCATAACCAGCCTCATCACCTGGACAGGTACAAACAGGACTTCTTTTCAATTGCTCTCACAGTAAGACAGCTCCAAAAACATGTATAAGAAAGTTAGAAAATAGACAAGCAGCTAAAAACAAGCAAGTACAAATAATAATCCCACAAAGTGAAAAAAATCACTTTGGGTACTCTAGTGTTAACTGTGCAATATATTGTTCCATATTATAAATACTGTTTGAGGAATAATATTACTGCTGCATGAATGCACAAATTGCATAGTGTAGATTATTTGAACTCCTTTATATACTCTTGGTTTGTTAAATGCATTGCTGCAGATTCTATGAGATCAATATATGTGTGTAGCTTTGTCCTGTGATAACCACGTATCTTTAAAAAGTCAACTTTTCATGAGTTTTTCAGAAAACAGCCTGTTTTCAGCTTTGAGACGGTGCATTTTCAAGATGATCCAAGAGGCTTTTTAAAGGCATATAGCTTAAGGAGGAGAACTGCCTCAACACATAATAAATACTGGATCCTAGTTCATCGTAAACATTTAAAATCATCTGGAGATACGTGGTTATCACTGGACAGGAGGGGGAAGAACATCTGTAATCTTAAAGTAACTAAAGCTGTGTGTGTGTGTGTGTGTGTGTGTGTGTGTGTGTGTGTGTGTGTGTGTGTGTGTGTTGTGTGTGTGTGTGTGTGTGCGTGTGTGTGTGTGTGTGTGTGTGTGCGTGTGTGTGTGTGTGTGTGTGTGTGTGTGTGTGTGGATTGGAAAGAATGTGTGTGTGTGCATTGGAAAGGGTGTGTGTGCTTAAAACTCGATCAGCAGGTTCTGATCAGTGATTGGTTCTCAGTATGCAGTCAAAGTCTCACTAAGAATCCTCTAGTCAGCTGCAAATATGGTTTTACCCCAAATGAAAAAGCAACGTCCTGTTTCTTCGACGTCTTCCTGGTTTGTTTATAGTTTTTCTGTTGCTTCGTTCCTTCTTGTCTAACCTCGCCTGCTCCTGCAGTTTTTGTTTTATTTAGTAACAGCTTTAATTAAAACTCTCTTTTTATTACACTCTTATACCTGCCTCTGCTGTTTGATTCTGCTTTTGACGGTTTTATAAAACCATCTAAAGACAAATCCAGGTCTTCATCACGTGCATCTTCTTCATCTCCAGCTCACATTAAATACACCAGTTTTACAGTTTGAACCATCTTTATGAAGGCAAGCACAAAAGTCATGCAGTCAAATGAAAAAGCCATTCAATCCAGAAACTGAATGTAAACTACATTTGAACATAAAGTAGGGATTTCCCGCAGAAGGAAAGCTTTATTTTGAATAAAAGAAACTGTAGGAGCAGGTTGTTGTTGTTAGGTTAAACAAAAAGAAAAGCAGAGATGAACAACAACTAGAAACAAACCAAGAAGACGAAGAAGAACAGATACGTAGAACCAAATCCAAATAAAATGCATCCAAAGGTTTCTAAGTGGAGTTTTCTCCTTCAGTTTATATATATTCTAAAGTGTGAATCAGAAAGTAAGGCATTTCATATTTTGGCCCGTAAACTTTTAACTTTAGCAGCAGCTGAGTTAATGTCGCACAAACAGTGGACATTTCTCAAGACGTTGCTGAATGAAAGTGAAATAATTCATACAGAAGTATTAAGCATTACTGTAGTATCTGAATGAGTATTTAACAAAAGGAACTTTACTGTATGAGTAGTATTACAGATGTAATAATGTATATGAAACAGTATTAACCACAAAGTCATGCAGTCAAATTAAAGGGCCTTTAAATCCAGAAACTGAATGTTAACTAACATTTAAACAGAAAGTAATGAAACACATCTGAACAGGTTCAATATTTCTCCTTATTGAAACTGTTTGTTCTCAGGATCTTTCTCTTCACTTCAAGCCGACGTGGATTTGGCACTTCGCCTAAAAACAGAGGAAGAAGAATCATTTTAACATTTAGTTTTACAATGTATACAAACTAGGGCTGCACTGAGTGTCCTTTATTTAAAATCTGAAGCTTCTTTCACTGCTTTTGAACGTCTCTTGATGATTTGATGATGTTATCATGCTATGCTTCTTGTTGTGGTCACATGAAAGCAGCATGTGGTTCTGTATCGCCTGTCTTTAGGGAAACTGCTTTAAAATATTGAATATGGAGGAAAACATCTGAAGTTTGGAAATGATTACAGCTATATGAGTTGATGTTACATTTTTAGACTTCACAATGCTCTGGGGTTATTGTAAATGTTAGGATTTATTTCTATATTTTATTTTGTACTAATGCCTACTAGTTACTAGAGTAGAAGTATAACGTAGCATGAAATGGAAATACTCAAGTAAAGTGCAAGTATCTCAAAAAGTACTTTACTTACCTGTGTACTTTGCACTCTAGACAGGTTTGTCTTATCAATGCTTATGTACTTGTACTAGCTTTCCTGAGTGTTTCTTGGTTTGTATCTTCATGGTTGATTACACATTATCGTCAGTCGCTTTGGAACGTAAACTAAATTATAAGGTTTTGATTTCCTTTTTTAATTTGCCAATGTGAAGTCGTAGCAGGTGGGTTTTCAATCTGCAACTGTGCTAACATACTGACTCTAAACACAGTCAAAATCATGCCAATAATACAATAAAAAACACACCCAGCTTAGCATTTTAATATTTAACTAGTATTCAACAGAGGTGTGAAGTAGTGGAGTACAAATACTTTGTTACTGTACTTAAGTACATTTTTCTGGTATCAGTACTTTACTCCACTACTTATTTTTCTGACAACTTTGACTTCTTACATGTTGAACACAAATACCTGTACTTTCTACTTCTTACATTTTGAACACAAATACCTGTACTTTCTACTTCTTACATTTTGAACACAAATACCTGTACTTTCTACTTCTTACATGTTGAACACAAATACCTGTACTTTCTACTTCTTACATGTTGAACACAAATACCTGTACTTTCTACTTCTTACATTTGAACACAAATACCTGTACTTTCTACTTCTTACATGTTGAACACAAATACCTGTACTTTCTACTTCTTACATGTTGAACACAAATACCTGTACTTTCTACTTCTTACATTGAACAAATACCTGTACTTTCTACTTCTTACATGTTGAACACAAATACCTGAACTTTCTACTTCTTACATGTTGAACACAAATACCTGTACTTTCTACTTCTCACATTTTCCAAACAGGCTGTTCCTTTAGTTTGAATGTGTGTTTGACCCTTCACCTGGTGTCGAAAGTTGCTTATTCTCTGTAAGTTAAAGTGGGAAGAGACACGTTTTTAGCTTAAAGAGGCCCTCATTTCCAGGTGTATATCAGTATGTAGTGTCTCTACTTTAAAGAGTCCTCTCCTGCTGATGTTCAGGTGTATATCAGTATGTAGTGTCTCTACTTTAAAGAGTCCTCTCCTGCTGATGTTCAGGTGTATATCAGTATGTAGTGTCTCTACTTTAAAGAGTCCTCTCCTGCTGATGTTCAGGTGTATATCAGTATGTAGTGTCTCTACTTTAAAGAGTCCTCTCCTGCTGATGTTCAGGTGTATATCAGTATGTAGCGTCTCTACTTTAAAGAGTCCTCTCCTGCTGATGTTCAGGTGTATATCAGTATGTAGTGTCTCTACTTTAAAGAGTCCTCTCCTGCTGATGTTCAGGTGTATATCAGTATGTAGTGTCTCTACTTTAAAGAGTCCTCTCCTGCTGATGTTCAGGTGTATATCAGTATGTAGTGTCTCTACTTTAAAGAGTCCTCTCCTGCTGATGTTCAGGTGTATATCAGTATGTAGTGCTCTACTTTAAAGAGTTCTCTCCTGCTGATGTTCAGGTGTATATCAGTATGTAGTGTCTCTACTTTAAAGAGTCCTCTCCTGCTGATGTTCAGGTGTATATCAGTATGTAGTGTCTCTACTTTAAAGAGTCCTCTCCTGCTGATGTTCAGGTGTATCTCAGTATGTAGTGTCTCTACTTTAAAGAGTCCTCTCCTGCTGATGTTCAGGTGTATATCAGTATGTAGTGTCTCTACTTTAAAGAGTCCTCTCCTGCTGAGAAAAGTGTGTGTTGTGGTTCTCAGCTGACGATGATGAAGAAGAAGGAGCAGCTGCTGCAGGAGTTTGATGAAGGGCCTCTGGACTTTCAACCCACCTACAAGTTTGACCTAAACTCCGACAATTATGACAGCAGGTAATTGCTCCAAATAACGTCGTAATCAGGATCTAATTAATCATAATCACACTTTTTAAGTCAGTGTTTTTTATTTCCAGTAGTATCCTCTACACCTGTTTCTTACTTCTTATGTAGACATAAATAATTGATTGAATATTATTTACTTAGTGCACATTTTTAACTTAACTTCTTAATTTTTATTTAAATATTTGTATTATTATCTTTTTTATTGAATATTTTTACTATAATGTCTTATGTCTATACATGTAGAGTGGTGCAGGAACGAGTCCTAAAACCAGGAAGTGAGTCAGCATTTCACCACTTCCTGTTCCCTCGTCTCAGAGCCAATGGGATCTCTCCATAGGATTTTGTTCTGTTCTGCTTGAAAGCAAGTGCCTGCCTCCTGCAAACTGTTCAAACAAACGCTTCAACTCGTACCATTTTGAATCTGTATGTTTGAATATGGATCTTAAGTTGGCGTGACGTTGAAGTCGTGCTGCTGTAGTTCGTTTATAGCATAACATTAGCATTTTGCTTCTGGCCATTAGATTTATGATTCAAACATTATAAAAGTAGGTAGACATGTGGAGATTATCCGGCTGAACAAAACGTGATCCGTCTCTTAAATGTGTCTCAACCACAGACCTTATTTCCAGCTATTTTCTAAAATCCTATGGAGACATCGCATTGCGTTTTTGTCGAGGGAACCGGAAGGAACCCATGCGCAGCTTCCTTCGGGTTTTAGGACGCGTCACTGTGGCACTCTATGGTTATCCTATTTATTTCCTTTCTTCCTGTTGCACATTTGTAATTACATTTCCTATTTATTATTCTATTTTATTCTATTTTATTTTCTTATTGCAATTATTTTCTTAATTTCATATACATATTTCTATTATTTCTTTAACTATATTTCAACTTATATTTTTCCCCTATTTTATCTTCCTGTTGCTAATTTTTTATTGAATTTCTTATTTTTATACATATATTACATTTTATTTTATTCAATTTTATCTCTTTTTGCACAATCTTTTCATCCTCTAATTAAACAATATTTTTCTATTTTTTTATTTTTTGCACATTTTTACCCTAATTCCTTGTTTTTGTAAATATAATTTAATTCCTTTTTATTTTATTTACTTTTTGCAAATGTTTACTTTAATTTTTACCTCCTGTATTTTGTAATAATAATATTCTGATTCTGATTTAAACTCCACAGGCTCTACAGGAACTGGTTTGGCTTTAAGTAAGAGCTTGTTGTCCCTTTACCTAAATGATATCACCCTCTTTTTAATTCCCCTAACTGCACATATGCTACTTTTAACATCACGCTATTCCCCTTTTTACGTAGAATAACCTCTAGTTAAATGCTTCAGTAACGCACGGCACAATAAACAAACAAAGCAGATGCAACTAACTGTCTTTCTGAGACACATTTGGAAACGTCTACGCACTACACACATTATTTGATTTGAATCTACTGATACAGATGGTAGAGATGCACCAAGACACATGTAAAGGCTCTTATAGCTCACAGACATGGATGTAAACAATGCACATTTAATTAAGTTCTCAAAGCATTTACTTAACAATTGTTTTATGAGCTTTTTTCTGCGTATTAATACATTGATAGCACTACAGCTCATAGCAGGGTGTTGTCTGCACCACAGGGAGATTTCCCCCGTAAAAAGTGATGCCAGAAAACAATATTTCTGTTCCTCAAAAACTGTATAATGACTCCAGAAATATGAGTATCAAACAGAGCGTCAGACGGCAGAGACAGCTTTGTTTTTACGAAGCTCCGACGTCACGTTGTTGTTTACGTCACGTTGTTGTTTACGTCACGTTGTTGTTTACGTCACGTTGTTGTTTAAGTCACGTTGTTGTTGCAGCGCCATCTTGTATACGGGCGTCATGTTCTCGCCAGAATTGATATCTTATAAACAAGCTCAGCGCCACAGTATCACCTCATACGATATCTTTCTAGAAAAAAACCCTGGATAGGAATAATATATAATTTGGATTTTGAAGTCAACCGTTATCATAGAAGATGCATTTTTACAAGGAACCATGAATGTATATATAACTCCACAGGGTGCTTTTAGATGTTAGTAGTCGGTATTAACCTGCATTTAACCTCTGAGCATGTTTTTTATATGTACAGTTAAAGCTCTGAGCTGCGGCTGCATAACAGATAACATGCATGGCTAGAATACACATATAATTATAACACAAGAGATATGTCACTGTGTGGATAATTCAATATGTTTGTGTTGGATTTGATTGAATTACCCAAACATGGTACCACTGTTCCTGCAGGTTGCTGCCAGACTCACTGTTCTGTTTAAAGCTGGTGTTTCTGCACAGTTACAGATGCCAAACTAATATCATTAGTATTACACTAATTGTAGAATAAGATTCTAAGTGTGGCTCTGTGAAAGTGGAGCCACAGGTCTTGATTTTTAGAACATATCCACGTTTTTCAGGCGGTTTTCCTGTAGTATTTTTGACTTTTATTATTTATCCAAAATATTTTTATATTGTTTTTTCCTTTTTTTATTTTACTTGTAATTGTTAAGTCTCTTTTCATGTTACTTCCCTTTTAAAGTATTTTATTTGAATGTATTTTGTCTTTTTTAACACACTTCTGCTTCTGGGTCAGGGTTAGGGTCCCAAATTGGGATCAATAAGTTTCTATCGATCTGGTTGAATAAGCAAGGAATTAAAAAATAGGTGCCTGTCAACGTGTGGGAAGATTTGGGAATGACTCAATGTGCCGAATAATGGGAGGAACTACGGTCAAATAAAAGACTGTAAAGACAAAAAAATAAGAAAGATCTTCCGCTTTATGTCCACATATTCTCAAATAACATAAGAAAATAATAATAAAAGAAACAATTTGAAATATTGTTTTCTCAGCCTGATTTAATACACTTCAGACTGAGGAGAGTTTAAAATTTGGACCTAGGGTGTTTTCTCAATGTCGAGAACGCTTCCTTGGTAGGACATGTCCCCCCGAGTCAGGTCCTTCAGAGGCTAGGCAAGAATCCTTCCTTTCATTCGGAGAACGAAGAATGGGACAGGCGAGCAAGTGTGCAGGTGTGCGTCATACACATGTGCATCTCGAATTTCCCGCAACGCAGGATTCAGAATTCCAAGGATCCTGGACATTGGAACAGTCCTTCGGCGGGACTCGATGACGTAGCATCCTTGAAATAGTGGCTCTGGAGCATCCTTCCTCGACATTGAGAACACCCCTTGTCTCCTCACTAAACCTCCCCTCTTTTCCTCTTCTTCTCTTATCACATTTTCCAGCGGTAAGAAGCGTAAACCGGCCTGGCCGACAGGATTCTGTGGAGGCTGCGACCCGCTGAGGAGGAAGAGGGAAACTCTGCTCTGGAGGTGAAAGAGGAAGAGGAGGAAGAAGAGGAGAAGGAGGAAGAGGAGGAGTTCCAGCTGAAGATCAGGCAGGATCTGTACACCTGCAACATGGAGTTCAGCATCAGCGACCACAAACCAGTCACCGGGTCTTCACTCTGGAGGTGAGACTCACACAGATACACTGCAATATCTCTCACACACACACACACACACACACACAACACACACACACACACACACACACACAACACACACACACACACACACACACACACACACACACACACTCACACTCACACTCACACTCACACTCACACTCACACTCACACTCACACTCACACTCACACTCACACTCACACTCACACTCACCTCTCACATACACACGTATCCTCTCCTGGTATTGGTTTTGGATGTATGCACTTTAAAAACGTACACGTTTTCCTGCTGTTCTGAAATTGTTACTTAATTGTACGTCGCGTTGGATAGAAGCAGTAGCGAAATGAAATGTAATGTTTTATTGGGTTTTACCTTTAAAAAGCTACGCTGATTAACCTGGTGTGTTTCTGTGTGTGTGTTTCTGTGTGTGTGTTTTTCTGTGTGTTCCTGTGTGTTCCTGTGTGTGTGTTTTGTGTGTTCCTGTGTGTGTGTGTGTGTGTGTGTGTGACTGTGTGTGTGTGTGTGTGTGTGTGTGTGTGTGTGTGTGTGTGTGTGTGTGTGTGTGTGTGTGTGTGTGTGTTCCTGTGTGTTCCTGTGTGTGTGTGTGTGTGTGTGTGTGTGTGTGTGTGTGTGTGTGTGTGTGTGTGTGTGTGTGTGTGTGTGTGTGTGTGTGTGTGTGTGTGTGTGTGTGTGTGTGTGTGTGTGTGTGTGTGTGTGTGTGGTGTGTGCAGCTGAAGAAGAGGTTCACTGCTCCTCTGGTGCGTGTGAAGGCAGAAGGAGAATGGAGTTCAGAACTCGACGCGGTGGTTCTGTACCGAGCGATGCAGCCGTTCCCCTCCAGCTCCTGGGACTGGATCGGACTCTTTAAGGTCAACCAGGGTCATTCAGAATAACAAGGGTTTTAGATGGATGAATGTGAACGATATTGGGCACCCTTTGTAATAGATAATGCAAACACAAATGAAATATAAATATATGGCTTTCACATTCCCCCTGTGACCATCTTGATGTGTTTGAATGCAGGTGGGGTTCAGCAGCGTGACGGACTACATCACCTACACCTGGGTCAAAGACGACGAGATGAACTCCAGCGAGGAAGCCACTCAGGTAGAGACTCCTGCAACACCTTTAATAACATGTTTGAGTTATTAAAATACCTATGTTTCAAATTATCAACATGACACAGCGTCTTATTTAGACGTTAGAGAAACTAGATGCACGAGGATGGACAAGGAACGGCTAATTGGTGAATTTGAAATAAAAACAATACAAATTCAAAGGTTTGAATGTCATATGCACATAAGCTTCAGTGGAGAAATGGAAATGAAAATTATGACTCAACAATGCAACATATATAATAAAATACAAAAATACGAATAAAACATAGTGCAAGAAGTCTATATACAAGTAAATAGAAATTGATATATACAAGAACAGAATGTAAAATGTAATATTGTACAGTAAGATGAAATTCAATACGGTTTATTACGGTGATAACTATTTTGATAAATAAGTAAATTGCAAGATGACACTCATAACAAGTGTGTGTGTGTGTGTGTGTGTGTGTGTGTGTGTGTGTGTGTGTGTGTGTGTGTGTTTGTGTAGGTGTATGTGAGTAAAGAGGAAGATCCCTGTGCGGGGGGGCGATTGTGTGTGTGTTACTACAGCGGTGCTCTGCAGTGCGTCATCGGAGTCAGTGAACCATTCAAGGTGAGACACACACACACACACACACACACACACACACACACACACACACACACACACACACACACACACACACACACACACACACTGTACACCAACAATAATCTATAAGTATGTATTTAAAAAACTGTTAGACATTAAAAATTGAATAAATGTTGACAAGAAATATAAATATAAATATTTGACTTCATGACTAATTGAAGTAAATTACTGCAGTACATAAGAATTTAAAATAAAAAGTGTTAAAACGTGAAAAAATAACTTTTAAAATCCTTTCCAAATTTAGCTTATTACCAATGGTATACAGGTCACTTTAGCGTCAGCGAAGACTTTTTTTTCTAAATATGGCCGTGTCATCAATGCCGGTTCTACTTAATTTGCATAACAATAAACCAGTCTGAGCTCTTAAACCTGGCCCAGTTAGTCCCAGTCGGACTTCCTTCCTCTCAATACAATACAAAGGGGCTTTATTGGCATGACCACATTTTAAACATAGTATTGCCAGAGCATTCCGCACAAGGCGTTATAACAGAACAAAACAAAAATAAACACTAAACAACGTGGGGGGTTACGTATTGTAACCCTAGTTCTATAAGCACAGGGCCCTCTACTGGACTCTGGGTACTACTCTCATCAATGATACGAGCGTTCAGCGAGCGTTCACACATGCGATACATGAAGTTGTATAAACGTAGCAGGCCAATCAGGGCGAGCCTACCTGAATGCGCGCGCAGGCTCACAGTATATAAGGCAGCTACCCCTGACTGTCATCCTACACCCTCTTCTGCGAGCGGCATAGGGAAGACAGGGCCCCTAGGTAGAGGGCTCCGCCTGTGCTTATAGAACTAGGGTTACAATACGTAACCCCCGTTCTATCTCACACAGGCTCCGCCCTCTACTGGACTCTATGGGTACAGTGGGTGGAGCCCCGATGAATAAACCCTGTCGCCCCACACATCGACCCACCACACTGCCCCTGACCGGCCTTTGGTTAACAGCCATCGCACCCCAACTTCCTATCACCCGGTTGTGACCGTGGAGAAGTCGGGGCCGCAGCTTACTTGGCTGGGTAGAGCCTAATTGGTCTGAATAAGCCCATAGCTCCACCCTGCAGGCCAACGCAAGTGACTACACACTGCGCACTACGTCTCTCAGGTCCCTAAGGAGCATGGGAAAACGTAAGTGCATTATGTCCAAGGGGGTCAGATACAGCTTACTGACCCACAGCCCTCCTCCTTTCACCAGTCCTGTGTTGCCCCAGCAAGCACCGACGATGAAAAAGGAGCCAGATATGTCTAAGAGATACTTACCTTATGAACGGGCCTGGCGTAGACCAAGACGCCACCGTGCATAGGTGGACGACTAAAGCCGTCTCGCTGTATAACCCTCGACCTGGAAGAACTCCTTAGGTTCTTGGGAACAGAGGAGGGGTTCAGTCTGAGTGTCGCCCTGCTACGGTCACCGGAAGGCATGAGCAAGCCCCTTGTCCACCAGTAGCTATAGCTAGGATAGAATAGAGCCCAATGTACCGGACAGAGGCTCTAGACTCCTTTCCTCGCACCAACGTTCAGTCCGCAAACTGCCTGAAGCAGGGACGTCTGTCTGTCCTCTGACAGAGTGGCACGTAGCCTGCCCTCTTTCTCGATGGGGCGTACACCTCTCTCTCGATGGAGGCGTACACCTCGCTCTTGACGGGGGCGTACACCTCGCTCTCGATGGGAGCGTACCCCTTGCTCTCGATGGGGGCTGCATTGAGCAAAATCCCAACATCCCCAGATACCCCACCTGCTGGTGAGGTATGGGACTGCTCTTCTTCCAATTGACCGCAAACCCCCAACTTGGTTAGGTGTAAAATCAATTGGGCTGTGTGGAACATCTGCCCATTCCCTGGACCTGGCCATGACTATGAGGTCGTTGAGATAAAATAAAACCCTATGCCATGGTCGCGAAGTGGCTGAAGCGCTGTGGCTACACATTTGCTGAACGTGCGTGGGGACAGGGAGTAGCCGAACGGTAGTCTGTTGTACTCGTAGGCTATCCCCTGGAAGGCAAAACGCAAATACTTCCTGTGTTTTGGCTTTCTAATAATTTCGACATGAAAGTAAGCGTCCCTCAGGTCGATGGTTTGTGAACCAATCGCCCGGCTGTACCAGTTCCAGTAACTGTAGGAATCCCAACCACTTCGTCCTGTAACAGGCTGTGGTGGATCCCGCCCTTGCTGCCTGGATAGTCTGTATAACTTTGTCAGACAGTCCACCCCTTCTCAGCCTGTCCCTCTCAGGAGCCAAGCCTGGAGAGGTCTGCCCAGAGTGGGTAACGCCCCTATTGCACCTGCAGTGGAAAGGCGTAGAGCAGCTATCTTGGCCATGGCTCGTGTGCAAACTTGTCCACCCCCAAGGGTGGATTGTCCTGCCGAGCCAGGGAGAACCACCATTCGTCTGGCAGGGGCCCGCCTCTTGACATGAGGCCGGCCCCCCTGTTCTCCAGAGAACGCCTTCAGAGATAAACACATTCTCTGAGGCCCACAACCACAGGTTCTCCGCTGCGCTCAACAAGGCGGTGGAGCTGACTCCGTCCTGCCTGTTGATGTAAGCCACTGTGGTGCGGTTGTCGCTCCTCACCTCACCAGCACATGTTTTCCCTGTAGTAAGGGTTTGAAGTGCTGTAGAACCAGTACTACTGCCTGTAGCTCGAGAAGGTTGATGTGCCGGGTCTCTGTCAGAGGCCAGCCACCACCTATAGCTGGCTCTAGGCAGATCCCTCCCCTTCAGCAAATGCTTTGGGGACCCCCAGTATCGGGTGTTGCCCTCCACTGAAGGGGGGATGGTCTCCAGACGTCGTTTGTGCCTCTTGGGATTTCTAAACGAACCAACCTGAAAAGGGCCGAGCCTCCGCGTAGGTCCTTGAACGCCCGCGCGCGGCCAACTCTCGCGGGGGCGCGCGCTTCGCTGTGTTCACATTAACGGCGAAGTACATTTTAATCGAAGCCACTATACCAGGTGAGGTGTTTTTTCTGACAGCAACACACTGGCTATAGTGTCCCTGACCGCACAGTGCTTTGACGGCCGCCCATCCGCTGGCTCCTCTACTGGAGTTTACAGCGGGAGTGGCGAGTGTGCTCACAATAGCGCTGCTTTTGAAACGCTGCGTGACCGAGGCTATCGATCCAAAGAGCCCCTCCGTAGACACGGGGGCTCCCAGGAGATCATCACGGTCACTTTTTCGAGAATGCCGGGAGTCCCAGCCAGCCGTGGTGTGATCCCACTGTGGCCAGGGACATCACCCGGCCAACAGCGGCTGCCACACCATGGATCAGGTTATTAATTTGGCCGATAATGCGGTCCAAATAATCGCTCTGATCCGGTGAGGTGGGGGCATCTTGCGGAGGAGTAATCAGCGAGACGCCCAACACACCCGTGTCATTTGCAGCCGCGGACATCCGCTCCAAGCCGGAATATTCTATCAAAAATATTCCAGCGTTTTCCCTGTCATGCGGCAGCGGGGGCAGAGGTTCTCCGCCCAGCCTGCTGTCTGTGCCAGGCTCTCATCGAGGGGTTTGAGGTCTCCGTGCGGCCCCGCACCCTCAGAATACCTACCATTTCTGCCACCGGAGCTCTCGTTTTCAGTGGCTGTTGCCACGACGCCTCCACACACTGCCAGATATCTGGCAACGGGGGCGAGATGAAAGCCGGTTGCGCCGGGCGGGCCGGACTGGACCGTAAAACCCCTGGCGGAGGCGGCTGGCTTCGGTGGCAGTGGTGGGGGGACGAAGTAATCTTCTTCCTCCTCAGCAAACGGAGCCATAACCCACACGGCTGGGATGGCGAACGTTGGTGGCGTCGCCTCGGCCATATCCTGGTCTCCCACGTCCACCACCTCGAGCTCGTCTTCGGCGTGGTCTGGTCCCAGGCTCTAGAAACAGAGCTGGTGGGGATCGGCGCCCGCTATTAAGCCGGGCATGAGGGACAGGCACGGGTTTCCTGCAGGGCGACTCCATTTGCTTGCCTGGAGGTAAGATACTTATTACTTGTTTTTCGAATGCTTTTCTGCTCAGGTGTTGTCTCGCTCGCTGAAGAGAAAAGGATGACAGTCAGGAGGTCTAGCTGCCTTATATACTGTGAGCCTGCGCGCGCATTCAGGTAGGCTCGCCCTGATTGGCCGGCTACGTTTACAGCTTCAGTGTGTGAACACTTGCGTATCATTGATGAGCGTAGTACCCAGTGACGTGCGGTGAGGTTCATGGCTGGTGAGGCACTGACTCTTTCAGAGTCAGATTTACAAATATTATAGCCTATTTTGACCTTAATCGAAATATTCTGTTATTTTCAAAAGCTTTTTTAGTCTGATGCTATGATTAATTTTAAACAGACCGATTAACAAAAGGATACCCAAAATCTAAATATTGGATTGTTCTTTCTAAGTAAGATCCCATTTTCATTACAGTTGTGGTCTTACCTTGACTTGAAGATGAAGTCCATGCTATCCTTCTGGACAACAATCTCTATTACTGTTTTGTAAAAGTCCTCCTTATCTTCCTGTAGTTTCAAAAGTCTAGTTTCTTTGTTGTTTGCGGTAGAATAACAGTAGCAACAAGAACCTGTGGGCTCATGTGCGCCCCCTTCAGTGCGGCAGAGGTTATGGCTGCCTCTCCTGGTGATTTTTTCATTGCCGTTGTATGATGAGACCAACGAGCCTAAATATCATATATACGTGAAATAAGTTATTTAGAGACTATGGATGGCGAGGATAAATGTAATAAAGGATCTACAAACATGACATTGGTGACCTACAGTGAGATGGTAACAGGCATGCGCTTAGGGCCCGCTTTCCAGCCAGTTTCTGTGGGGTGACGCATTCTGAGGTGAGGCAGAGCTCATCTGTGCCTCCCCTCAGCCCACAGTAAATGGCTTGAGCGCGCTCACAAAATAAGTGGCCACGCTAAATTAGTGCCCGTGCTCCAGCAAGTTACTGTGGGCTTACGAGAGGCAGTGCTCGTGCCTGCCTCACTTCTCATCGCTCCCGTAGCGAGCTCGGCAAATGTGCTGATTTTGACTATAAAATGCGATTGGAATCATACATAAATCACATTTACACAAGATCAGTGGAGACATTTTATTATTATTATTATTTAGTTTTTCTTTAATTGTTTTTCCGTTACATTGGAGTATGACAGGTGAGGCTCTGCCTCCCCTGCCTCCACTGACTGCACGTCGCTGGTAGTACCCATAGAGTCCAGTAGAGGGCGGAGGCTGTATGAGATAGAGCAGCATAACACAAAACATACTGTAAAATAAAATCTATATATATAATACATATATCTGTCTTTTAGGTCCTTGCTTCGAAGGTTGCCATCGAGGAAGGTTTTTCTCCGGAGAGGATCAACGATCTGGATCAAATCGTAGCGGGCGAAGATTTCTATCAGTGATCGTCAGTGTGGTACGATCCAGATCCAGATCCAGAGAAACACAGCAGGATGTTTAACCTCACTGTGATTCCCTTTAGGCAGAGTTATTGCCTGTTTATGCTGTTACATTTCCTCTGACCTCTGACCTCTGACACTGTGACTCAGGGTCAGTTCACTCCTTTGAAAATGAGACTTTCTCTACAGTCCTTCAACAAGTGGCTTAATCCCTGAGGAGAGGTTTTCTATGGAAACTCAGATTTAAATTGGTTAAACAGAAAGAGCTTTGATTTTGATTTAATGTTTGAGGTAATGAGGAATGGGAGGAAACAGAAAGTGAGGTATGTTGTCGGATTTGTTTAGATTAAGCATGTTTTAACACATGTAAATGCTGTGTAAACTCTGTGTGTTTATTATGAATATTGTAATTAGATTGGAAAGGTGAAAGCACTCGACTGCTGCTGTAATGAGAGGAAAAAGGGAGCTGCAAAACACATCGATTTTTTTGTCATTTTGCAGCAAAATCAGCGATTAAATGTCAATTGTTTTACTTAGAAAATATTCATTTGTATCCTCGAAGCCATTCCTGGGGAAAAAAACTACAAATTTCAATTATACCAGACTTTACACAGGATAAATCTTTATTAAAAGTACATATTTAGCTGTATTTTCCACATTTTCCACATTTAAGAAATGCTGTTTCTCACAATCCCGATGAATAAAGTTATAATATTTAAAGATATCTATAATCAAACATTTACACATGATACAAAGTCCCACATTAAGAGGCATCAATACAAAAGAAAATATAACGGCACAAGAGTCAATATATACAAAAATAACAGTCACTTATAAACAGATGACGATGAATATGTTCATAGTCTTTGTTCAGGAGATAATCAGAGCTTTGAACTCACATTTAGGAGGAGAGGTTTGAAAAAGGAGAAGCTTCAACCAAAGATAAACATTAGGTTTCAAAGTCTGTGGGAACATTTATATTTCAGAGGTTTAGTTTTGGCAGAAATACAACTTTTATTACTTCCAGTGCTGTAGACTGCGTGTTAGCATAGCATTGATAGTGGAGAAAATACATTTTAAAGAACGATGATACCAGTTTTTCTACATCGTTGTTGCACTGTTCACATTTCAAGTTTGGATTCATTCAGAAGTATTAAATATTGGATAAAGATTATAATTAAACCCTTTAAAATCATAATCATAATGAAAATACACCTTTTGTCTCTTACCTGTAGTGCCAGTCATACATTTTAAAGTCACATTTTTAATATTGGTTGTAGAAACGTCCGATAATTAGCACTACGCTAAGAGGAAGATATAAACCTTAATTTGTATGCATTGTAATGTATAGAGGGGGAACTGAGGAGGTGATATCTGGCTAAAAAAGTCACTCTTAATTTAGAAATATTCAGATAATTATTCAAACAGGACTGATTTTAATCTGTGCTCTGTACGTTATTATTTTAAGGGTTTTTAATTATTATTGTTTTAATGTACTCAATCCTAGTGTTTCAGTAATACGCTGCTGTAGGAAGATAAGAGAATATTTAGCAGTTTTTTATTTTATTGTCACATTTATTAAATAAACTTCAGTTGTTCCTGGAGGACTTAACGTATATATATATTTAGCTTATTATTCCCAACTTGCTTACCCACCAGCACCTTGTTAAAATGTTAAAGTGATGCCAGAAAACAACATTTCTGTTCCTCAAAAACTGTATAATTACTCCAGAAATATGACCAGTCAAAAAGAGTTGGTCGGCCATTTTGGAGAGCAAAGTACGGCAACCCAAGAAGGACATTTCACACAGCGGCGTTTCACAAAGAAGAGAAAAAACACAAAAAAAACAGATGACATTAATAATAATAAACTTTATTTATAGAGCACCTTTCATGCTTGAAGTGCTTTTACAGAAAATGACAGACAATGACAATAACAAATGAGGAACAATAATTAAAAACTAGATGTAAACAAACGGAAAGAGTTATGTCTTAAAACATGAACAGTGATACTAAAAAATTACAATTGCCCCAAATTAAAAAGATAGGTCTTTAATTTACTTTAAAACATTTGAATCTGAACGAGAGAGATGAGTTATTGTTATTACAACGTGATTTCTTGATTATTTGAGAATAAGTCCTTTTAGTGGGTTATTTACATTCTGACAATAAGTGAGAAATAGATTTAACTTTATTATCAAACTGGAGAAATTAGAAACTTTAATGTAGGTAATCATGTATGGCATTAATAATTAATATCTTATCTGTGATTGTCTTTCATTTTATGTAAAATCTGAAATGTTTTAGTCTAGGCCAAAACGTTCTCTGTTGAGATTCCTGGAAAAAAGGGACATTTCATTAAAATTGAAGAACAAACTCTGTTATTAAATCAGTGTTTTTCAAATATAGGACAAGTATTGCTAAATCTGAAAGAGCTTCCCTAGCTTTTGGATTTCTATGATGTCCTATTTGGGTTGCCCTTCGTAAAATCGGGTGGTCATACCCGATACCATATTGCACAGTTACGTACGGCAACCCACATAGGACATTTGACGGCTGCCTGAGTTGCACTGTGCAAGAATGTGTTGATCTGCCATAAACTTATAAACAATAAGAAATACGATAACAGAGAAATTACAAAGAGTTTTTGTCTTGAATCGACTTTTTTTATGGAAAATATTTGATGTAAATTTCCCTTTTTTCCAGGAAGCTCAACAGAGAACGTTTTGGCCGGACTAAAACATTTCTGATTTTACATAAAATGAAAGACATTCAGAGTTAAGAATTATCTATAAATTATTAATGCCATAAATGATTGAATTTCTCAACCCACTAAAAGGAGTTATTCTCAAATAATCTGGAAATTACGTTGCAATACAAATAATTAGGTTGTCGGGATTTTTGAGTTTTTTTCTCTTCTTTGCGAAACGCTTCTGAGTCAAATGTCCTACTTGGGTTGCCGTACGTAGCTCTCCAAAATGGCGGATATCGGGAAGTCACAGCGCCATCTTGTATACGGGCGTCTTGAATTCATATATTGTATAAACACAATCAGCGCCACAGTATTCATTCTATATTTCCATTCCTTTTTTTAACGCATAGAGAATTGTTGCACTGTTTATTGTTTATGATTATTTATAGCTTGTTGTTATAAGTGTGTACGGAGAAATGTGTGTCAGAAAACGATGGATTCAGCAAGTGCCTCGATCTGTGTGTTTATCGTTAATATTCCTCACGTTATTTCAGAACAAGGCCTCCTATTCTCAGATGATACGTTTCTAAACCTTCACCCTCACACAGAAATCCTCTCTTGAATCTAATTGTTATTGATTAGCTGGAATCAGAAATATTAGCCAGTTTATTTTATTGTTTTTGTTTGACTTTGTATTAAAACGTGACCTTTTGAAATATTGTAAAGTACTGTAAGAGAATAGCAAAGCTTTCCAAATGCACATTAAATAAGTCTTTAACTTCAATCTTTGTGTGGTTTGTTACTAACACAATATCATGTGTGAAAAAAATATATAATTGATCAATTTGTCTTTTTTTATTTTCATTGGAAGAACATTCAGAAAAGTGTGTGTGTGTGTGTGTGTGTGTTTGCGTGCGTGCGTGCGTGCGTGCGTGCGCGCCGCGTGCATGTTTTTTCGTGCGCGCGTGCGTTCGTGCATGCGTGCGTTCGTGCATGTGTGTGTGTGTGTGTGTGTGTGTGTGTGTGTGTGTGCGTGTGGATTGGAAAGGGTGTACCATCATCAGCAGTACGCTGATTATTCAAGGGGACGGTGTTGGACCGTTTCTCTTCACCCTCTACACTGCAGACTTCACCCACAACACTGCAACCTGTCACCTGCAGAAGTTCTCTGACGACTCCGCCATCGTTGGCCTCATCTCCAACGAGGACGACAAGGAGTACAGAGAGCTGACGCAGGACTTCACCCTCTGGTGCCAGAGGAACCTCCTCCAGCTCAACGCAGGAAGACCAAGGAGCTGGTGGTGGATTTCAGACGGCGTCAACACTCCCCCCGACACCAGTGAACATCCAGGGAGCGGACATTGAGATCGTGAAATATTACAAATACCTGGGCGTTCATCTGAACAATAAACTGGACTGGACTGATAATTCTGCTGCTCTGTCCAAGAAGGGACAGAGCAGACTCTTTCTGCTGAGGAGAAACATTTTACATCACACATTTACATCACACATTTTATGACTGTTTTGGCATCAGCCATGTTCTATGGTGTGTCCTGCTGGGGCGGCAGCATCTTGGCTGCTGACAGGAAGAGACTGAACAGACTGGTAAGGAAGCTCTGTCCTGGGGAGTCCTCTGGACACTGTGGAGGTGGTGGGAGAAAGGAGTCCTCACTGTGGAGGTGGTGGGAGACAGGATATATATATATAGATATATATATATATCTATATATACATATATATATACTATATATATATATATAGATATATATATAAGGCCAATACGGGTAGCAGCTCTCAGGAGGGAGTCCAGGAGAAAAGAGAAGGAAAGTAGCCTTCGCTCAGAATCTGTGTTACCTTCAAGGACAAGGGAAAACATGTACAGGTAACAAAACAGAGGAGTAGAGTTCAACTGTCACACACACTCCACGAGGTTTTGCCTCAGCTCAAGAAGTTGAGCTCTCTGTAAAGATACGGGTCCAGCTCTCGGAGAGCATTGATCAGAACCCTGCTGGCTGCAGCTCCTTTATTTCGCACCGCGTCCACCACCTCTCGTGCTCCGTCATTTTTGGGTTTGGTTCTGGCTGATGTCATTTCAGATTCACTGATCACTTCAGACTCAAAGAGTTTATCCAGAAGGTCGTTCAGGACAGTTGGAGTCACTCTTTGAATGAACTCTGTCCGAACTGAGAGCAGCCTCTGGTCTGCTGGGACTCTGCTCTCTGCTGGGACTCTGCTCTCTGCTGGACTCTGCTCTCTGCTGGGACTCTGCTCTCTGCAGGGACTCTGCTCTCTGCTGGGACTCTGCTCTCTACTGGGACATTTCTCTGGGACAATTCATGCCTTGGACCTGGTAGATAAACAGGGAAAATACTTTTGTTAACCAACAATCAATTAAACAGATCTCTTACAAATTTAAGTAACTCAACATTCCCAGAGGTGGATGTCTGTTCACTTAAAGTTATAATATGTAACATTTCCTCATTCAAATGTATAAAAACTCCAGAGCAAGGGAGCACCTAACCCCCAACTGCTCACTGGCGCCGACTAGACTGGCTGCCTCCGCTCTGACCTCTCAACTGCATGTGCGTGTGTATATAACTGTGTGTGTATTTGTATATGTATGTACATGATGTAAAAAGTGTGTACTGTATGTACTGTATGTACCTGTATAAAAAAACTGCGTGTGTGTGTGTGTACGACCTGAATTCCCCCTCGGGGGATTAATAAAGGTCGTTCTCCTACACCTGTATTATTTATACTTGGTTGAGTTGTGTACATAGATTATCTCAAATGGTTCAGAGAGATGTGTAATTTTAAAGGTAACAGTACGTTTCATCACGGTCTCCTGTAATGCTGTAATCCACTTAAGCATGAGAAGACTACAACTCCCATGATGCCACGCTGTTTCACCACCACACCACACTAGTTTTTACTATAGTTTTAGAACATTACAGGTTGTGTGTTTAATGTCGTAATGATGCGCTGCCATGGAGCCTTAATAGAGAAGGCTATGAGATGGAGCTTTAGAGTTATCAGTCTATCACTGGGTCTGAGCTCAGGTGGAGTCTTTACCTTCCAGTGACACGAGATAACTCCAGACTACGTTTCCACTTGGTCCTTGACCTTCAAATCCACTGTCTCTGTGCTCGTCTTCAGGGAAACTTGAAATGTCGGATCGTAATCTGGTCCAAAACTTGATTCAAATGTTTTACTCTGAAAACCAGAAGCAGAAGTTAAAAGTGTATCTGTTTCTTTCCTGATTGTGGATCCACATGCAGATACATGTGTGTTAATGATCATTGTGTTTCTTTAGAGGAGTATCAGTGACTCACCTCAGGCTGAATGAAGAAGCCCTCAGGTTCACAGTGCACACTGTACTCTGTATACAGTTCCAGCTCACAGCCGGAGGAGATTGTGATGTTCAGCAGGTTGTGTTGATCAGCAACCTTCAGTAACAGAGTAACTTTAGTTATGCTCAGATAGTCAAGGCAACTTTATTTAAAGATCATATTAAACAACAACAAACGTTGACAGACCTGCTCCACAAAGTGATGAGATATACAATCAATCACAACATAATTATAAGTATATATTGCCTTTGTAAAGGAATATTAAAAATGGATTCTTTTAATTCTTAAGCTATTGAAGAAGCTATTCCAACGTTAACCAGAACACAAACCGTCTGTGTCAGTTATACAACACAAAAGGCTGCTGCCCAAGCTGTAAAATGTGGCTGGTAGGGATGAGATCAAGTTGTCTTGGCACTCATCATCATCATCATCTTTATTTAAAGAGACTCTTGGTCCATTTTTTAAAAGACATACAACACTCAAATATAAATAAAAAAGGCAGTTATACCAATGTTTCCACAGAGGTGACTGTACATGCGTACTGCACTGAGACACGGATTTGAAAGCAGCATAATGACAGAGTTATGAGAAACATTCAATCGACAGATGAATTTGTACATCAGATTTCTCAAGAGAGCATGGAACGTGTTGACTCGTGCTTTACAAAACATTTCACTTGCACTGCACCACCTGGGTTTTGCAGTATACACAAACAATCATTATAAGCAACCTGGAGCTTCTGGAGGCTCGCCTTCTTAAACTTGACCCACAAGGGGGCAGTATAGAGAGGAGTACAATAAGCTCTAAAGAGGTTCACCTTAACCTTATCTGAACACCAAGAGAATTTAAACATGTTAGCTTGTGTATATAAGACACGCCGCTGTCTATACATGTCATCATCATCAGCCATTTCATCTGTAATGATGAGTCCCAGATACTTAGTTTACAGCAAACAGACAGCACCTGCCCTGACAGATAGACTATTGGAAAACCAAGGTTCTTCTCCCCTTTGCTCTGCAGATCATTACAGCGCTCTTCTTAGCATTGTATTTAACATCAAATTTGACACCATGTAGCATTTCCCTCCGAATAATGGTTGTAGACTTTACTGATGAATTAGAATTTATTTAAACTCCAGACTCAACGTAAGAGCTTGAGCCTCTTCAGGGGGTGCTAACATTTAATACAGTCCATTCTTCTCTTTCTCCGCTGTTACATAGAGAAGATATGACTTTCTCCGTCACGTTGTTTCTAAAGCAACAACAACTTCCTGTCATCCGCGTAAACTCGCCTTCAAAAAAAAGCATCCAAATGAAACAGGAAGTTAACCTAAATTACATTTAAGATATATATACAACTGCAACGAAAGCAACAAAAACAATGCAACATCCCCTTCAGTCTCGCAGAACACAAATTGGGTTATTTACAAACCATAATCAGAACATATATATGCAGTGATTCATCTCAGCAGGTCTTTCAGTCTGTGTGATGTGTTTAACATTAATGCCATCAGTTTGCAGACAGAGAGACATGCTGAGAGAGAATCATACAGAACCACAAAGAGCGATCTGAAGATTTACAGTTCAGATAGATCTTATTCTTCTCCCAGCACGAGAAGGTTTGAGAAGAGGAGCAGTGTGTGTGGAAACAGCTGTGGTTTAAAACCAGTGTTTAGTCTGATGGTGAGCACATGGCCTTACCTCCTTCTTAGGGACGTTTTTCAGCAGCAGATGTACATCCAGTGTTTGCTCCTCTCTGACCGGGGGTCGAGGAACACCAGAATCTTGCCTTTACCCGCAGAAGCAGAACCCTTTTAAAGACCCAGACCAGGCCAAAGAGAGAGAGGTGAGGCACCTTCACCACCACGTGAGTGCGTGTGACCTCCAGCGGCTCCAAGATGCTCAGGCCTTCATCAGTGATGTGGACGACAGACAACAGGCCGTCCAGGAGCAGCGCTGTGGAGCAAAGAGCTGGTCATCTGTTGCATTGCTGCTGAAACAGCTTCATCATATTCAATGTCACACCACTTTAGTTCAGAGCTAATGTTCATCTAATGTCATTCCTTTGGAGCCTCACTAGGATGTACCAGTTTATATCCTCCACCTTTTATTCTAATGTTTCATTATTGTTCCGCCCCCTGTGATCTTTCTGGATGTGAGCATTTGCTGTTATGCATAAACTTTATTAATTCTTTTTATTCACAAGACTGCTGAAATGTTTGTAATCTGCTGCCAGACAGCTTGACTGTGTCCGGTCTCATGTCTGAGTGATTCTCTAGATGTGTGAAGAGTTTTCTAAAGCTTTCAGGGCGTAGAAAGTCTAACTTATAAATGTTGTTGTCTGTTGTTTTGTTTTGTACATGGTTCAGCCAGACTGACAATGTAAAGAGCAGAAAGAGCAACAGATGAATAACAAAGTATGAATTAATCAAACTGCTAGCTTAGCATCACAACAGTAACAGAGAGTTAGCGTTGAGTTAGCACTGTTAGCAGCTGAGCATGCTGTGGACCAGGGGTAGCCAACACGGTGCCCGCGGGCACTTGGTCGCCCGCAGAGGCAACGTGAGTCGCCCGCGGCATGTTCTAAAAATAGCTCGCCAAGCAAATCCAAAATGTATAAAATACACAAAACAAAAAAGGAAATGTAATTAAAAGAATCTACCCTATGCATAAACAAAACCTAAATCATAGCGAACTCTATCTACTTACTACAACTCTATATCTATCTAACACCCCTCCTCCCCCCACCCCCACAATTAATATCGACCAATCACGTTCTTGCTTGATTTGCGGGACCAGCGTTGCAGTCTGGAAGAAAAGCAATGTGGCACCTCCCCGCTGATTTCCCTTCTGGCAGAATCTGCACAAACACATCAGCCCCATTGAGCAGCCTATCATGCAGCCTATACAACACATGGGGGCAGAGTTTTACTCTGTGTGTTGCAACTTGCATGTATTTATTGCACTTGACGCACACACACGCATGGCGTAATTTCCACCTGGGACAGGGGGGAAATGTCCCCCGCTCTTTTCGAAATCCCGTTTGTGCCCCCCCACTTTAAAAATATGTTGTTTTTTTTAACGCAAGCCGTCGATCGCCACGGAGGAGCTCACAGCCTCTGTGAGCGAGCGAGACAGAGAGAGAGAGAGGGGGAGCGAGAGAGCTAGGGAGGGAGGGAGAGGGGAGAGAGAGAGAGCTAGGGAGGGAGGGAGAGGGGGAGAGGGGGAGAGAGAGCGAGGGAGGGAGGGAGGAGGGAGGGAGAGAGAGAGAGCTAGGGAGGGAGGGAGAGGGGGAGAGAGAGGGGGAGAGAGAGAGCTGGGGGGGAGGGAGGGAGAGAGAGAGAGCATACCTTTATCTATTTAATATAGATAAAGTCAGAAATCATTCCAATGTGTACTATAGGACAGTAAAAAAATCAAAAAACAGTTTGAAAGGGAAGTGATTAGTAAAATAAGCATACATAAAAAGAAAGAATGCTAACTAGGTAACATAAGATAAGAATAAACCAGTTTAAATGATTTGTTATTGGTTGTGATCATATTCTAAAGATGTTTGGATTATTGAAAAGTATACAGCTCCCTTTCATCTGAGTGTTGAGAGCTGTATCCATAAATTCATGTTGTGCTCAAAGTGCTCCAGATTGATGCTTTTCACTTCAACATTTAAAAATAATCTTCCTGGGGTGCATGCCCCCGACCCTAGAGGAGGTGAGGACCCCCCTAGAGGAGGTCCACCCCCAAATAAAGCAGGTTAAAATAATTAGATTGCATACATGTTCTTTTAGTAAACACTGAAAACGGGTCCCACAGACCCAAACAGCAAACAAAGGTTAAAGGTCAGCATATCATAATGTTAAAATGTGCTAAATATATACACTGCAAAAACAAAAAAAAAAAAAGAGGAAAAGTAGCCCCCGACTTGTTTTATATTTTAAAAGTAGCCCTCACCCTAAAAAAGGTTGGTGACCCCTGCTGTGGACTGACCAATCACAGTTTAAATCTCTTTAATATTACAGTGAGGAGACAGCAGAGGGTCCAAAGAAAAACTAACTCAGTATTTAGAGCTGCATTGCATCGTATGCTTCAATAATGATGTCATGCAACACATCGACTACGGTAAATGGATGTTTTAATAATTTAATTATTCTTCTTTTGAAACAGATTTGGTGCCTGAATTATACTGTTGCTATATTTGTTAGACTAGTTTAATAAAGCTGCTTTATAAATCTTGAACGCTAGTGAATAGTATAAAGTGCTAATCATTATATAAGTGTATTTGTTAACACTAGATGTCTTTACCTTCCTCTGTCTCACTGTGTGGCAGGTGGAGCTGGCAGACGGCAGCTTCATCAGAACTCTTCACGTTGAACAGCGGCCCTGCTGCCTGCTTGCCAGCTGATACGAGGCGGCTCTCATCCCAAGGGACCGTCCTGTACAGAAGCTCCGCCTCCTGAGCCATGACGAACACCAGGCCAGTCGAATCACACTGGAACTCACCTGGACCAGGACACCTGAACCTGTAGACACACAGGGGACAAGTTACTACAACAAGCCTTCACTGGCCTGTGTTCTGACTGACAGGTGTTCATCCAGCTGGAGTCTGACCTGGAGGAGGGTTTGTTGAAAGATCTGAAACACCTGATGATTACAGGAACATCACTGAAGATGTGTCCACATGCATCAGAATGTGTGTAAACACATTTTCATTAAATTAACAAAATGTCTAGTCCAGCGAGGATCTAGACTGGAACAAGAAAACAATCCTTCCTACACACAGAGGCATTATTTTATTAACGTCTGTTGGAAAGAGATTGGATGCAATACCTCAAGGTGAAAGACATGAAATCAAACACAATTAAATGAATATATATTTTTCATGTGTTTAAAATAATGTTTGGTCATGTTATAGGATTACCTGTATGAAGACTCAGTTGTGTGTTCAGGTGAGAAGGATTCAGGAGCCTGGAACAAACAAGTTAGTTATTTTAATAGAAATCAAGTTAAGTTCTAGCTTCATGAAACCAAACCACAATTCCACAACATATTCAGACCAATTTGAAAAATGCAAATGAGTCTGGATCATCTGAGTTCATTGTCAATTTCAAACGGGTTATTAACGGGTTAGCATGTCACAGCAGTACCAGCCAACACACAGTAGTAGCCAATCACAGCACAGTAGTACCAGCCAATCACAGCACAGTATTGCCAGCCAATCACAGTAACAGCCAATCACAGCACATTGGGGCGGGATATTTTCAGGTTTCTAGATAAATTGCGAGCGTTAGTGCATTTAACTTGACAGCCCTAATAATTATATTTCATTCAGTGGTGAAATAAATATACTTCACTCTGTACAACTGCTCCTCTCTCACCTTTCTGTCTGTCTTCACTTCCTGTTCCACATCGGAGTCACCTGATGGAGAGAGGTGGGGACAGAGAAAATAATAATAAAACTATAATAATAATTCTTCTATAACAGATTTAATGTACAATAGTTTGATGAATGGAGGATATGGTTTCAGTACTCACAGGTCTTATTGGCTCTGATCGTCTCACCATCTGATCCTGCAGGGATGAACACAATCCAACAGTTTGGATAAAGTTTAAAATAAGTGTTTGTTCTTTGAGTTAGTCAGCTTCAGAGTCCTGACTGATCTCATGCTTTACATCCCATCATATCTTCTCTGCAAACACTACGACTGACTGCCACAGCTCTCAGCTGCATCACAGGAAGTAACTGCTCATTAGGCTAGAAACTAAAAACATGACAGGAAACAAAACAGAAAACCTTTTCCACTCTTCTGTAAAATCCTATATGTCTGTTAGAAAGTTACTAACTAACTAAACGTGGCTTTGCATTTTCAGCTTACAATATATAGTTGATGGAAGAATGAAAGAGCCTGCAGTCAGTGGGTAACATCACTGATCTGTTGTGATTCCCCAGAGAGAGAAACACCTCCCTGTGTTTAATACAATACTGCTGAACCAGCAGAGACCCCTTACTGACCTGAGAGTCTCCAGTCTGCAGTCTGGACTCTCCACAAGATCTCTCAGCAGCTTCACATCTGAATCCTGCAGATCGTTGTTCTCAGGTCCAGATCTCTCAGATGGATGTTGGACTTCAGAGCTGAGGCCAGAGCAGAACAGCTGATCTCTGACAACTGCAGCTCAGTCTGAATAAAGAAAACATGATGTAACTTTAGAAAACAATGTTCCTGTTTGAAATAACTCAAGGTTTAATAATCTGCTCAGAGCTGAAGAAGGTCAGAAAGTGGAAACTCCAAACAGGTTAAAAACTGTAAGATACAGAAAGAGGAAAGAGCTCTCATTAATATTAAAGACAACGTGCTTCTACTTCAATAAAACGAGGAGACTTCACATCTGAAGCTCTGCTCCATCTACACTAACTCATGATGTGCAGCCAGACAAATACAAACCACAGAAACTGATTCAACTCAAGATCACAACGTTTACAAAGATCACAATTCAGGATGAATTTTAAATGTGAAGAAAAACATCCAGAATATGTATTTTAGGAACAGTGGAGTCATCAAATCACAGCATCTTCAGAGTAAACTATTCAGTCAGTATGAGCATCATGTAGCTTCAGGAACATGTTGGAAACAGCAACAACTGAACATACTTGTTAGTGTTGGATAGTTTTAATAGAATTATTTAATTATTGTATTTTATATCATTTGTTAAAATCATGATGGAGAATACAAGATGAATTTCAGCTGTTTAAAAGGTTCAGAGTGAATTCTGCAGTGAAGGTTTTTGTTGTTATATTTAAATGTAAAGATCAACATTGCATTATGCAACTCTAGCATTAAGATGCTCAGTGAGGATCAGAGTGATATCAGCCTGATGTCTGCAGCTCAGAGTCAACACAACTCTCACAGATTCATCTCAGCACACAAGTTACAGATGGAGAACTGACCTGAGAGTCTCCAGTCTGCAGTCTGGACTCTCCAGAAGATCTCTCAGCAGCTCCACTCCTGAATCCTGCAGAGCGTTGACTCAGGTCCAGATCTCTCAGATGGATGTTGGACTTCAGAGCTGAGATCAGAGCAGAACAGCTGATCTCTGACAAACTGCAGATCAGTCTGAATAAAGAAAACATGATGAGGATAAAATCTGTTTATAATCCAATCAGATGTTCAGGTTTATTAAGTGTAGCTCAACATTCCTGTCTCCTAATCAATGAGCTTTTCCCTGAATTACAGTGACTGTCATTCTGTTATTGTGGATCATCATAATATCAGCCTTCTGTTTATTATCTGTGAAAACATTGAAATCAATGGGAAGCAAGAAAAACATGTATGCTTCAGAGATCAATGTAAAACTAATATTAGTTCAGATGAACTTCTTTATTCAGATGTGACCATTTACTAAAGACAACATACATTTACTTTAACAACTAACAGTGGATATCTAACATATATATTTGAAGAAACAGTCAACTTTTATGACTGCAGACTAAATGTAGTACAAGAAAAATAAGAATATGAACAAAAGGACTGTGGCAGTGGGGTGTGGTTAGAGCGCCGGCTGCTGGAGGGATGGGGGTGGCTCCAGACAGCTGGACAAGGATCAGGTAACCAGGTGAACAGTAAAGCATGTCAGTAACCTGGTTCTTGTCTCTTGGTCTGGGTCCTGGGGGCAGAATGACTTGCCCCAAGAAAGCCTGTCACTGGCAGCAGTGTTCTGTCTGTTTCCTAAAGTATTGATGTATTGTTTGCAAGCTGTGGCCAGTCAATAAAGCTTTCTTTTAAGCAAGCCTTCCTCTCCTTCTGTCCTTTTTAACTGGGTGAGCAGGAAAACCCTCACAACGACATATACACATGTATGGTTGTTCAAGCATTAGGTTCAACTGTTAATGAAACACATGAGATCTCCAGCAGTAACAGAGAGTCAGTGAACTGACCTGAGAGTCTCCAGTCTGCAGTCTGGACTCTCCAGAAGATCTCTCAGCAGCTCCACTCCTGAATCCTGCAGAGCGTTTACTCAGGTCCAGATCTCTCAGATGGATGTTGGACTTCAGAGCTGAGATCAGAGCAGCACAGCTGATCTCTGACAAACTGCAGCCCCAGTCTGAATAAAGAAAACATGATGTAACTTTAGAAAACAATGTTCCTGTTTGAAATAACTCAATGTTTTAATAATCTGATCAGAGCTGAACAATGTTTTAACGTCAGCAATGATGTAGAAACAAATCCCTGATCATCTGGAACTCTCTGCAGCAGTTTCTCTCATCAGATGTTTAACAACTCCTTCATCTCCCTCACAGCTCATCAGTACTGACAGCATCTCCACTGACTCATGGAGCACAGAGTGAGTCTGTGGAAGCTCAAACACTCTCCGTCACACATTCACCTTCTCTGATCTTTGTTATTCTTAAAGTTTGGATTCCATTTCCATTTGGAAATACAGAAAAAATAAAAGCATTAAAATGTCTTCAGGCAAATTCTGAAAATCATAAATACAAACAGATCTGTATGAACTGCAGTCAGTGAACTGACCTGAGAGCCTCCAGTCTGCAGTTTGGACTCTTTAGTCCAGAACTCAGCAGCTCCACTCCTGAATCCTGCAGCTCGTTGTGACTCAGGTCCAGATCTCTCAGTGAGAGGGGTCAGACTTCAGAGCTGAGGCCACGACTTCACATTCAGTCTCTGAGAGTCCACAGCTAGAAAGTCTATAATGACACATATATCACAACTTGTGTTAGTATAAAAACAGAGGAAACATTTAATTAACTTACTGAATTTGAAATGGAACAACTTTTAACATATTATGAACATTTAATTTAATAATAGAGTTTTCTTTATTCATTGTCAGCCTGTCAGACATTATTTTAAACTCTTAAGCATTGTGGTAAAAACAGATCTGATTTCATGTTTAAGAAACTGCAATGATATATTAATAACTGCTTTCACCGATAACTGTAAATACTGCTGTATGTTGTGATCACATGCTGCTCTGATAAACCTCTAAAGTCCTTCATGTTTGACATGTCGCCTCCATCACTCAAAATAATGTGAAGAAAAAAAAAAATGTTAAAATGTCACAATATATAAATAGAATAACTGGATCATTTAATTTTGCTCTCAGAGTATTTAACATCAAACATTTATAGTGTTTATTTGAAGAAATAAACTTCTGATCCACATCAATTCATAAAGCTAATCACATCTGGACTTACTTGGCCTTCCTGCAGTTCCTCACAGCTGGAATCAGTCTCCGTCGTCCCTCCTCTGATGTGTGTACTCATCAGGTCCAACTCATCCAGAACCTCCTCTGACATCTGCAGCATGTAGGCCAGAGCAGAGCAGTGGATCACAGAGAGTTCCTTCTCTGATCTGTTCTTGACTTCAGGAACTCTGTGATCTCCTGATGTACTGAGTGGTCCTTCATCTCTGTCAGACAGTGGAAGATGTTGATCATCCTGTCAGGAGAGATTTCATCACTCATCTCCTTCAGGTTGTTGATGGCTCTCTGGATGATTTCTGGACTGTTGTCTGTGCGACCCAGCAGGCCTCCTAACAGTCTCTGGTTGGACTCCAGAGAGAGGCCGTGGAGAAAGCGGACAAACAGGTCCAGGTGGCCATTTTCACTTCTGAGGGATTTCTCCATGGCTCCCTTCAGGAAGACATCCAGGGATGGGTAATCCTGATCACTGTTTTTACTGTTCTCATCGGGCCAGTCTCCCTGCAGGAAGTCCTTCAGTACCTCTGTGTTCTGTTGGTGTAACAGTGGAACAAGTAGACTGCAGCCAGAAACTCCTGAATGCTCAGATGAACAAAGCAGTAGACTGTTTTCTGGAAGATCACTCTCTCTTTTGAAGATCTCTGTGCAAACTCCTGAGTGCACCAAGGCCTCGGTGACACCAAGACCACAGCGCTGCAGGTCTTCTTGGTAGAACATGATGTCTCCTTTCTCCAGATGTTCAAACGCCAGCCTCCCCAGCTTCAGAAGAACCTCCCTGTCAGCCTCCGTCAGCTGCTGTGGACTCGTCTCATGTCCCGCTTCATACTTCTGCTTCTTCCTCTTGGTCTGGACCAGCAGGAAGTGTGAGTACATGTCAGTGAGGGTCTGGGGCAGCTCTCCTCTCTGGTCTGTAGTCAACATGTGGTCCAGAACTGCAGCAGTGATCCAGCAGAAGACTGGGATCAGACACATGATGTGGAGGCTCCTGGAGCTCTTGATGTGAGAGATGATTCTGCTGGACAGGTCTTCATCACTCGATCTCCTCCTGAAGTACTCCTCCTTCTGGGCGTCAGTGAAGCCTCGTACTTCTGTTACCCTGTCCACACACTCAGGAGGGATCTGATTGGCCGCTGCAGGTCTGGAAGTTATCCAGACGAGAGCCGAGGGAAGCAGCTTCCCCCTGATGAGGTTTGTCAGCAGCACGTTGACTGAGGACTGCTGTGAGACATCAGACACAACCTCATTGTTTCTGAAGTCCAGAGAAAGTCTGCTTTCATCCAGGCCGTCAAAGATGAGCAGCACTTTACAGACAGCCAGCTGCTCTGCTGTGACCTTCTGTAAGGTTGGATGGAAAACATGGAGCAGCCTGAGAAGACTGTACTGCTCACCTTTGATCAGGTTCAGCTCCCTGAAGGAGAGCGGGATCACCAGACTGACATCTTGGTTTTCCAAACCCTCGGCCCAGTCCAGAGTGAACTTCTGCACTGAGAAGGTTTTTCCAACTCCAGCGACTCCGTTGGTCAGGACCGCTCTGATGAGAGTCTGTTGGTCAGGTAAGGCTTTAAAGATGTCCTGGCACTTGATTGGAGTGTCATGGAGGGTCTCTTTCTTGGAACTGTCTCCAGCTGCCTCACCTCATGTTGGGTATTAACCTCTTCACTCTGTCCTTGTGTGATGTAGAGCTCAGTGAAGATCCTGTTGAGGAGGGTTTCACTTTGATCAGTTCCTTCAGTCACACGTTCACATCTCCTCCTCAGACTGAGCCTATGTTCATCTAAAACCTCCTGCAGACCACTATCTGCTGGAAGAGAAGGAAACATGAGAGAATCAGGAAAATGCTTTTGAGAATCTGAACAGTCAGGGTTTTAAATGTCATGATTTTTATAAAACATTTTAATGTCTATACTTTACAACACAAAGAATCCTGGACATGAAGACTCCAGAAGGAACCACAAATACTAGTTGCCAGATATTTATACTATCATACGTAAATGTTATATAAGTGCTGGGCTAATGTAGTAATGTCTGAGTAAGACAGAAAGCGTTTTTTAGGGAAACACTGCTGTCCCACGTGAAATATTTGTGTACACACTTTAAAACCAAAGCCTTGAAGAAGGGATCAGATGATACAGTGTTTCTATAGAAGAGTAGACACCCAGCACCCAGACAGCGGTAAAGAGGCTGCACGTGTTCGGCCTCTTACTTTGTAAAATGCTCCATCTTTCTCCACACTGAGGACAGCAGGAGTCTCCTGATGGAGGAAGCTGCTCCCAGTATGAGGCGATGCACTGTCTGCAGAACCAGTGTCCACAGCTGGTAGAGACTGGATCCTTCAGGACGTCCTGACACAGAGCACAGCTGGACAGCTGCTGCTCCACAGGAACACCACTCTTCCTCTTCCCTCTGTGGAGATGAACACATCCTTTACAGCACTTTACATTAGTGGAGCTGATTCTCACCAAAGGTACAACAATGTGGCAAATTCTAGTTTCATATTTAAATTATAATGAGATTATATTTCATCATGATAAGGTAGATAGTGGTTATTTTCATATCATTAGGAAACCACACAGCTTTGTGTCTGGATTCATAACATCAGCTGAATTAATCTGTGCTAACTTTAGCACTTTGAACCCAATTTACATTGAATTTCCTGTGAATAATTTCAATAAACATATGGAAAGGATGCCGAAATAACAACGTAATGATATGATTTGAGTTAATGCTTCGTCAGGTCTGTCTGCAACACAACGAGCAAAACACTTTAAAATGTTTGTTTTCTGAATGGAGATTGGTTTGATTAAAGCTAGGCTAGGCTAACATTGTAGCTGATCCATCAACACTCAAAATAACTCCATCCAGTCATAAGAACAGCAGCTATTATATTGTTAGCACCACAGACAGTCTCTGGTTTATCAGGTACATGAATAACCCTGATTTAATATGAGGTGCTGTAGAGCTCTGGGTGCTGATGTTCCCTCTTCTGATTGATCTCAGCATGTCAGTGACGACAGGAGCAGAATCTCAACACTGTTTTTGTAACAGAGCGTCACAAACTTTACACTCAAGTTGTAACTTTTCAAGTTGTGTGAATACACGGGGGATATGAATGTTGCTTCTTCACTTCATTCGTGTTGCCAGGTACACATGTGTGTCTTTGTATTGACTCTACATGTAATCAGTTACATCTGCTAATGCTAAACACAACCAGCTCACCAGGTTATTACTATTATTAATAAACCTCTTCAAATACGTCTGAAAAAGATGCTGAGGTAGTCAACTCATTTGTTGGAAGATTTATATTGTTTCAAGTATTATTGTGATTTTAAGAACATGTCATAACACTGATACATTGATAATATAATAGCATATTGAAATATCCTAACATATTGTTAACTGTCCTCTTCGTCCTTGTTGACTGAACTTTAATGCTTTTATTGGTGGCTTGTTATTACAATTCATTTGTGAAGTTGACATGTTTGTATTTGATTTGCTTAACCAGAGGTCCTACATGTGGAGAGAGAGTGTTATTTTACTGGAGTAGTTTACTTAGTTCTCTACTGCCTTTCTTTTTGTACTTTACTGCAAATCTTTACTCTAATCTACTGCATTTCTGTACTTCATTCTACAGAGTGTCTGTACTCTACTGCGCTCATGTAATTATGAAAGAACAGTTTAGATTATACGATTATATATAAATCTGAATCCTCTTGAGGTCAGGTCACAGTAGAAACTCTTACTTTGTGTCTGAGGGTCCGGGTTCATCTCTGAAGTCTGGAGGTTCCTCTTCAGACCGGTCACTCTTCATAGACAGACAGCTGGGGACTGGAGACTCTGCTCTCCTTCTGTGGAAACAACACATGTTTTGCACATCATCAGTTCATTCAAAGAGCAGCTTTTGACTTCTGTCTGTTCACCTGATTAAAGATTGTTGGACTTGCTCTGAACTGAATCTAATGAATTACATGCGTTACATAAAACTGGATCCTCTCCAGGTCAGGTCCAGTAGAAACTCTTACTTTGTGTCTGAGGGTCCAGGTTCATTACTGAAGTCTTTAGACCGGTCACTCTTAATTGAGTGCATGCCAGAATCAGGAGAAGCTGCTCTCAGTCTGTGGAAACAACACATATTTCACATATTATTTAGTTGTTGTAAAGAGCAGAGGTAATATGAACATGACACTTGATTGGCTAATCCTTCAATCTTCTTGCCTAGTTAGGTTTGCCTCCTTGATTTGACTTCTGTCTGTTCAACGGATGAAGATTTTTGGACTTGTGCTAAACTTCTGTTTGTTAGTCGTGCTTCTTGGTTTCTGTCGTTACAGTTCAGTGAAAAGTTTTACGTTTGAAGTTGATTTACTTGACTTAAAGTGGACCTATCATGCTATATTTAAATGATATATTGTAGGGCCATACCTATATAAGGTATATTTATACGTTTCTGTTTTCAAATACCAAACAGATCATGCATTTTAGCCATGCCTCATTTCGCTCTATGTGCTGTTTGCTGTCTACGGGTCTGATTCTGTGAGCTGCAGCTGACCACGCCCCCTGCAGGAGAGGGGAGCCGTGCTCTGATCAAGTCAAGAGGGGGAGAAAAATAGATCTCCGTCCTCCGTGTTTTATTATATAGAGTCATTATTCATTTATTTTAAAGCTCAATAAATAACAAAGAAGACCTTTGACCGGCACTTATCTAATTTTGTCCGGAAGATTTAAATTTTAACGGACATCTTGACCGGCGAAAGAAACTGAAACTGAAACTCTGCCGCACGGTCCCCTCGTTCCTTGGAAGAGGCGGAGAGGTGGGTGTTTGTCATCTGCTGGTGGACTAACCGGAGATAATTACAGTGCTTGCCTCGACGGGGAGGGATTGCATTGAATTAAAGCAGCGGGAGCAAACGCTTGCCTCGGGGAGGGAGAAAGAAGCCACAGCGAGAATAAACAGAAGGGTAACCATGGTTCCATAGAGTGGCGAAGTCCCTCCCCTTCCGGTGGACCTCAATGGGACCTTATTTCGGAAAAATTATGTATTGAAGTCAATGGAGAGAGAAAGATTATCTTTCGATCCCGTTTGAATTGTGCCACGAATTACACATATGATGTTTGTCAATTTAAAAGATAATTTTGCAAGTCAAAAAAAAAAATGTGTCGTAAAACTGTGAAGTAACACATTTGTTTGTGTGAAACGCTCAATGAACTACATCTCTGGTCAACAACACACGTCACCAAGATGGCCGTCACTACTGTCTTGTCAACAAAACGATTGTCTATCCTCACTATCACCACAATGAAACACGTCCTGAAGAATGTCATGCAAAGCTGCCTGCCTGCCTTCCTTTGATTCTCTCTGAACTGCCCGGTCGTTTTAATGTTTAATGTCAACCATTTGTGCAGATAGCATGAAGTAGAGAGATCGCTAGCGTTAGCGTTAGCATTTCTCCCCCGGGCTTAAATTGTGTATTATAGAATGACCACACCGGTGACAGTACTCTTCAAAGGGTTCACGAAATACGACTACTACTCTTACTGTTTAACATTTTGGGTTACTTAATGTTACTTCATGTTAAGGCTAATACAAATGACAAGGCTGTAATGCTAACTAACGTGCTAGCTACTAGCTAGCTTGATCCACACACTCCTGGTCCTTTCATCAGACGGGAAGCAAAAGAACGAGCAAGACCCATTGCTGGTATAATAACAACCTGGTACTAAGCACACAGGCATCTTGTTAAAGTTATCTTATCTTAGCCAGCGCAATATAGATAGATTATATCTATATGGCGCTGATCTTAGCTATCTGTGTCTCAATTGTGACATCACTTACGCGACTCTGGGATTTGTAGTCTTTCTAGTTGCGTATTTTTCATAGTCTTATATTTCAACAGTTTTACGACAAACTGTGACTTTTTTGACATGGAAATTATTTTTTACGATTGACAAACATCATATGTGTAATTCATGGCACAATTCAAACGGGATCGAGAGAAACGTTTTCTCTCTCCATTGACTTCAATACATTATTTTTCCGAAATAAGGTCCCATGGGGCGGAAGCATGGATGTATAATAAGAACTGGATACAGCGTGGGAGGCGGGGCCTCATTCATTCTTATGAGAGTTGCTCATTCGCGCATGATGATAAATGGCCCAACTTTTGAGAGAGCGAAACGTCACAGATTACCCGGCATGCCTGAGAAGTACCCGTATGTGCGCTCATAGCGCATGCGCAACTTTAACCATGCCCCCCAAAATGCTCGTTCACATCAAGCACGTCAATTCGCGTACACGTAACAGCACCGCACGTTCATGACAGCATGGTAATGGTTGTTATGATAGATTTGATATTAACGAGGCGGCAGTTAGCAGCTAGCGGTTAGCTAGTAATTATGCTAATTTACACATCAATCGTTATGTACTTTTATATTACGCTGTAACAGGATCAAGTGATATCCAAGCAACAGAGCTTCATTTAGCATGAAAGAATTATTGCACTGTATATATATATATATGTATATATATACAGTGCAATAAGCTTCTTAGTGCAATAAGAAGCTACAGTGACGTTAATCTACGTTGGTAATATTAACTTTATTAATACAACATTTACGGTACAAGATTTAATCATACAGCCCATGTAGTATAATATTTTACAAATGATGAATTACAGCAAACATGTGCAATATATCCATTATTACAGCTCCGTGGGCTGGCAGTAAGGCGATATGGGTCCGTTCTTATTGTGCATCCATGGGTAAAGATAAACGCATGTAGTGCTGAACACGTAACATGAACGTGCCGGGCGGCGCGGTCTCGTGGGTTAGATGCGCGTTCATAATGCAGAGGGAAATAACTCTCAGAATAACGTTATTAGCACATTTTACAACTTGAGGAACGAATGTTTTTAATAAGGGCTATACAAGTGTTCATACTGGGTAGTTTATTTAGTTTAAAAAAAATTATCCAACGATTTACAGACCACTCTTTCCCCATGTAAGTCAATGGGAAAAAGTGTTTCCGGGCCTGGCAACCAAAAGGAAGTGTAGTACCGCCGTTTGGCCAGCACGAATATTTTCATCAGAGTCCGGCGCACTTCCTGGGGGCTTGGGCGGAAGTAGATGGGCGTGACTTCGCCACTCTATATGGGCGGGAAGTCTTCTTCGCTGCTTTTGTGGCAGACTACAGCGCCACTTACAGGCCTGGCATATGTACTACAGCGTCTCCAGCGCTTTCGAGCGGCAATGGCCGGCCATGGCCCAACCCCACATTCCCCTGATAGGTGGAGAGTTGGCCCAATAGCCGTAGCGCCACCGTCCTGACGTCAGGACAGTGTTCAAATCTGGATCAGTTTTTATCAGATCCGTTGCAGCCCCTTTTTTAGAGATTTGGGTATGGAGGAAAATAGAGAGGGTTGTGTTTTCTGACACTTGGTGAGTTCCCTGGAACACCGGGGACACATATTCATGTATAAAAGATGTACAAAAGTGCATTTTGCATGATAGGTCCCCTTTAAGTATATACATTGTTATAGTTAAATTCAACTGCATTACTGTAATCTACTGTGTTTCTTTATTATACTCTACTGCAGTGTTTCTGTACTGTGTTAATGTAATTACTAATCAACAAGTTATATTATCAGATCATTTAATAACTGAATCCTCTTCAGTCAGTTCACAGCAGAAACAGACTCTTACTTCCTGTCTGAGGCTCCGGTTCATCTCTGAAGTCTGGAGGTTCCTCTTTGGACCGGTCACTCTTCAGAGACAGACAGCTGGGGACTGGAGGTTTGGCCTCTTCGTCTTCTTTTAAATCACACATCTTCTCCAGTCTGAGAGATAAACCAGTAACACTACACACACACACACACACACACACACACCACACACACACACACACACACACACACACACACACACACACACACACACACACACACACACACACACACACACACACACACACACACACACACACACACACACACACACACAAAACAAATCAGTCAGTCTTCAGGCAGGCTGCTCTCCATGTTGACTGCGCTGGGCTGTTACATGTTATGTAAATCTGATGAATCAGAAACCAGGAAATGGATAAAAAAGTTCACAACATTTGAAGATGTCACTTTGGAGTGCAGGAAATATATATATTTTAATGTACAGATTATTTTCTGACATATAGTATAACAGAGTAAATGATTAATGTGTTAAGAAGCAGATCCTGGTGTTAACACTCACCCTGTTGTTCTCCTCCTGCTCTGTCGAAGTGTGAAATGGAGTCTGGCACTCTGACCAGTCTGACTTCATACTTGGACTTTAACATCCTCACCTGTCTGTAGCTCCTCCCTCTGTTTCATAACCAGCCTCGTCACCTGGACAGGTACAAACAGGGATTCTTTTAAATTGCTCTCACAGTAAGACAGTTCCAAAAACATGTATAAGAACAATATATTGTTCCATATTATATATTTGTTTGAGGAATAATATTACTGCTGCATGAATGCACAAATGGCATAGTGTAGATTATTTGAACTTCTTTATATACTCTTGGTTTGTTAATGCATTGCTGCAGATTCTATGAGATCAATATATGTGTGTAGCTTTGTCCTGTGATAACCACGTATCTTTAAAAAGTCAACTTTTCATGAGTTTTTCAGAAAAACAGCCTGTTTTCAGCTTTGAGACGGTGCATTTTCAAGATGATCCAAGAGGTTTTTTAAAGGCATATAGCTTAAGGAGGAGAACTGCCTCAACACATAAATAAATACTGGATCCTAGTTCATCGTAACATTTAAAATCATCTGGAGATACGTGGTTATCACTGGACAGGAGGGGGAAGAACATCTGTAATCTTAAAGTAACTAAAGCTGTCAGACAAATGTAGTCGGGTAAAAAGTGAAATAATTACCTCTGAGATGTAGTGAAGAAGTGTACAGCTGATACCTTGAATTTGTACTAAAGTACAGAACTTGAGAATCAGTACTTAGTTACTATTTACAGTAACCATGCCAGAGGGAGAGGTTGGAGCAGGTTGTGTCCCAGGTGTGAAGGTCTGCAATCATAAAGTGGTGTTATTATGTGGAGATTATTCGCCAACAAAACGTTTAAGTATCAGAACTATACTAAACTTATTTGCAACAGAAATTAATAAAATCACATGGAGAAATCCCATTTGCTTTTTGTCAATGGACCCCTTGTGAAGTTAACTCCTGGGTCAGTAGGTCTATACACAAATGCATCATCACGGCACCACTCTATCGAACATAGTACTTATATTCACCCTCTGTAGCCCCACCACTCTCACACTCTAATGTTAGTGACAGGATGAAAATGTCCTGAAACCTCATATAAGGACATCAAATAACTGCAGTGTCTCTTGGGTAGATTTCTGCTCTATGAGGAACTACAAAGCACTGCAGCATATTTAATACGTTTTTAACTCCAAACTAAAGCACATGCAAAATGTTATAGTAACTCTTGCTGCCAGAAAGCCAGATAAATGTCCACACAGAGTTAAAATATAAACGAACAAGTTAACCTAGAGACCGAAATAAATGTAGCCTACCTTAAATTAGCTAGTGAACATTAGCTATTAATGTAACAAGCTAGCTAGCTATCTAACACGCTCATGGATGTATAGAGGTCAGGATGAATAAGTGAACTGGATACTCCGTTCATTCCTATGAGTTATTCAGTGGCGCTTGAAGCCCAAAGTGGAGCGACTGTAGACTCTGAAAGTACCCGGATGTGGGCCCACAGAGCATGCGCAGTTGAGTTTCCATTAAGCCCCGCCTCTGAACTCCCGCCCTGTGTCAGTCAGATGAATGGAAGAGAAAATAACTCTGGATTCAGCTTTTAGTGCATTTAACACATTTAGACCCTAATGATTGAAATAAGGGCTATAACAGTGTTTCGTGGTGGATGGTTTAGTTAGCTCTTACAATTAAAAAAAAGGAAACATATGAGCCCGGTCTCAGTAACAATATTAAGTGTAAAATTAAACTTAAACTGACAATAAAAGAGGCTGCTAATAAACTTTAGCTGAACTCAATGGTTAACCCAACGGTTAAACGTTGACCCGAATAAAATGTTTCTATCGATATTAACACATTAAAAAAGACAATATGACACAGATATCTCAGAACATATCAATAATTACTCTGAATGTCAATGTAATTACTTTCTTTCTCTTAACTTAATCGACTTTATATTAAGATTTATAGATTTACATACATGCCAACCTTTCCAAATCCAAAAGAGGTAGGTTTGCGCGCGGCAAATGTGCACGCCCAAATTAGGTAATCAGAAGAAATGGAACCCCAGTAATTACATGTATAAACCATGTATTTAACATATATTGCATCATTTTATGCATTTTTCAGAAAAAGTGGTAGTTTGGTAAACAGTGACATCAACGACATGTTTGGTCTGTAAAATGCCCGAAAAGTAAAAGAATGGGAGATAAATATCCCAAAGTCTCCACATTTTATTATATTTTTAATGTGTTTCTGGTCTGGTTTCAGTTGCATTGTTGGAGAAGCCTGTGACATAAGATTTTCAACGACATAATTACTCTGTAGCTATGTTAGTTTGACAATAAAGAACCTTGAACCTTGACAGTGTAGATCAGGGGTGCCCAACCTTTTTTGAACCGAGAGCTACTTTTAAAGTTGCCAGTCTGCCGAGATCTACCAGTCCAAATAGAGAGGCGTAGCCATTACTGACAGCCTACTACCAGGTAAATACACACTTCTACTTGTATAAAACTGACTTTGTACGATTAATACTTCATAAAATACTGCAGATCCTTTATCTTACCTCTTTCTAATCTACACACACACAAGTATTTAACTGAAGTTACACAACAGTGTTGTTGATACAGAGTTGGAGTTTATTCACACGTCACATACTACAGTGGGTCATGTTTTCAAGAAACATTGAACAGTGCTGCCACATGACACAGGAAAAAAAGAAAAGACTGAACCCTTTCTTTGTCATTATATAAAAATAGTGTTGCTACAAAAGTATAAATTAGTTTTACTAATAAGACAACTCAGATCTGAAGCTACACAGGAATCTGCTGCCAGAGTGCAATAAAAAAGACAAAATTAATAGAATCAAACCCTTTTCTTTTTTTTGCATTTTAGTAGAGTATAAAAATAAATGCCTTTAAAATAGGATGCAAGCAACACTAGTTTCTTAACCTGAATTGATAATAGACTATAATCAATTTAAACAGAACAGATCTTAAAGTTTGCATTCTTATACCATTTTGTACAATAATTATAATGAATAAGTTCAAAAAACTAAAACGTACAGCTGATTAAAACGGTATCTAACTTGAGTTTTTATTATATCAAAAACCTGTTGAAATGCTACTGTTATTTTTACTGTCCCCAAAAAGCGCGTCGGCAGCCTCCAGGAATGCTTATTTCACAACTTCGCCGTCTTTGAAAGACTTCATGTGTTTTTGCAAGAACGTGACTGACACGATAAGATGCTATGGTAGCAGCCTTGCTCTTGTTGTTGGGCCTGGTGAAAATGGACTGCTGTGCATTTAGCTGTCCTTTCAGGTCCCTCACCTTTTGGGAGCGTAGGACAGAATTAGGAGGGAATTCCGTCTCGTAGCGTTTGTGCACTGTTTTGAAATGCCGCTCCTAAATTACCCTTCTTCGATAAAGCCACGCTCGCATTGCAGATGAGACAGATGGACTTTGAATTGGAATGGATACAAAAAATAATCATCCTCCCCACTCGGAGTGAAAATTATATATTTTGGGCTCTTTTGCTTCTGCCATAATTGTGGTCTTGTGTGTGCGGACTGCACAGCAAACTAGTGCCCACTGCCTACCAGCCACGCCCCGATAAATCACAAAGCTTTGATGCGTTTGAGTGCATTATTCTGGCACAGGAAGATTATGTTATAGGACATTAACGATAAAACAGAATATTGTCGTTCTATTTTTAGACACATCTCGCGATCGACTGAAACACAGAGGACTGTTTGTATGATGGGATCACAGACACGCTGCAAACGGTGTCCGCCAAAAGTCGAGTCCAGTGTCTATGTAGTGTCATTTTTATTTGTTTGGGAAGATTGAAAATCGGTAGGGAGAGTCAGCTAAATCGGTAGGCGGTAGAAACATGTCAAAAGCGGTAGACTACCGCCCAAATCGGTAGGGTTGGCAGGTATGTATTTATCTCTCACTCACCGCGGAGGACTCCCTGCCAGGTCTTACGTGTTGCCATGGTGACGGGCTGGATCGATGCAAAATATCGATACTTCCCATATTACGTTAAGTTTCAAAATATCGATACTAGAGCAAATAGGATCGATACTTTTATACTTTCCCCCCCCTCTCTTCTACTCGTCAATTTCATCAAAAACTATGTGCAGATGAACACAAGTAGGCCTATATGCGCTCTTTTTTCTTTCTCTCCACTGCTGTCCTCCTCTCCCCGAGGCTCGTGCACGCCGCAGCGCCTACCCTGCCTGAACTAATTATTTGTGTGAACATAACAATTATTTGTGTGTAAATATGTGATTTGGAAATGTAAAACACAATCCACAAATGCATTTAAAAGATTTGCAAACTCACAAATAAATTTGCAAATGTAAAACGGATCTTCAAATACGCTAAATATGTTCACAAATAAAAAAAAGATCTGTGAATATCTCTTTAACATTACAACTTTCGATCAGGCATTTGTGAATCCATTTTGTATTTGTCGACCAAAAATGCGCTTGTGGATCTCAACTCTCTGCTCGTGGATCTCAAATGTCTGCTTGTGGATCGTCTTTTTACACACACGGAATTTTGAGACAAACTTTCCTCTGGTCTCAGCTAAAATCTACTCGTGTAACTCGGTTATTTTCGGAAACCACGTGATGGCCTGCTGATGACGACATTTCCGCATGATTTCAAAGTAAGAGCATGATGGCTTGTTTAATGCTCTGTTTTTTTTATTATAATGAACAGCGAAACGTTAGATGCATTCTTTATCACCATCATCATCATCATGTTATGGTGATACAGTTAGTTTGTGTTAGTTTATTGGTTCAATACAGCATATATCGAGCACTTTCGTAGGCATTGATGTTGAAGTACAGGCTACGCCACTTCGGGTCCCGGGGGAGCAGCTGGCAGCGAAGCAGCCCAGAGGAAACTCTTTCTTCATTGTTTTTTGTGTATTCAGTCAAAGTTACAAAGCACTTCACATTTTATTAATCGGCCTAATTTTACCTTACCAGTGCAGTAATAAAGTCATCTGTAGAAAAGCACCGTATTTAGGTCAGCCTTCATAGTAAGGCTACATTAAATGTTATAATATTCATCGTGTCCTTTCTACTGTATATGCATATATTCCTGTCTATTGCTTTCATTTGTATTTCATGTTATTATGTTTATACTTGTTTCCACACATTTCACAATTTGGGATGAATGAAGTATCTATCTATATATGATATATATCTATCTATCTATCTATCTGTCTGTCTGTCTGTCTGTCTGTCTGTCTGTCTGTCTGTCTGTCTATCTATCTATCCATCTATGATATCCATCTATCTATCTGTCTATCTATCTATGATATCCATCTATCTATCTGTCTATCTATCTATGATATCCATCTATGATATCCATCTATTTATCTGTCTGTCTGTCTGTCTGTCTGTCTGTCTGTCTGTCTGTCTGTCTGTCTGTCTGTCTGTCTACCTACCTACCTACCTACCTACCTACCTATCTGCCTGCCTACCTACTTACCTACCTACCTACCTACCTACTAGTTGTTTTGTTTGGAAAGGTTGTCATTGTATTGCTCTTTACCAGCACCTGCAGAGTACAGGACTTTACATTGTAAATATTATATCAATCCTATAATATTGGTTTCTAGCATATATCATTTGCAAGTGTTTAAAACAAATGTGGGATACTGATTTCATAAAAAGACATTCATGATTGTCATATTTTATTATGTAGGATACAGGCATATCGGGAGCATTTCAAAACCACTGCGGGGGGGGTGCTAGTGGATCGCCGGAGCTGTTTTAGATTAACATTAACATGCTTATTGTAGTTGTAAGTGCAATACCTGTAGACCTGTAGCACCATGGAGCATAAGTGTGGGCTGGACCTGGATCCTGGAAAGGAGTGAGCAGAGGGTGGAGTTGTCGATTCTTGTTCAGTTTTCTGTGACTATCTTCCTCACCCTCTCAGACTTTCAGTTGCGTGCGCTACTAAAGAGACGCGCTACCATGGAAACCAAACAATGGTGTAGCTGTATTAAAGTCCGAGTGGAAACACAGGGTCCAGGGTAAATCTGATTTTGTCAGAAATCGGGAGAAATGCGGGAGAAATATGACCCCGGGAGGAAACCGAGAGAGGGTTATGAAATAGGGAGTCTCCCGCGAAAATCGGGAGGGTTGGCAAGTATGGATACAGGACTGGACTGTAGTCAAGTAAACTTACTTTACTTATTAGTATTTCCATTTTATGGATTAAGAGGGAATTATTCTCACTTCATTTATGTAACAACTTTATTTAATTTGATGATTAGATTGTTTTGCTTGTATCATCCTTTGCAAATACATAGTCACAATGCTGGAAACAGGGCTGTTCTAAGCCCCGAGGGTACTACCGCCATCTACTGGCTGCAGTGTTTTTGTGTTATGCATTATTGCATGAGTAAAACTAGAACACTCAGTAGCTATAACCTATCAGCATTTGGTTAAATCAGATGAAAGAATATAATTACTTATATTTATATTGACTGTGCGTGGGCCTGGCAGTGGCAGATTCATTTCAGGCAAAAGTGTGCACAATCAACGGTAGGGCATGTATTTTAATTGTTTGAATAATTTATATGGTTATAAAATATAACATCGAAACACTGATGCAAAGAACACGTATTTAGAATGTGTAAGTAAGTTTACTTGACTACAGTCCAGTTCTGTATCCTACATAATAAAATATGACAATCGTGAATTTCTTTGTCAATTACTTTTATCAAATGAATATCCACATTTGTTTTAAGCACTTTCAAATTATATGTTAGAAACACATATTATAGGATTGATATAATATGTACAATGTATAAAGTCCTGTACTCTGCAGGTGCAGATAGATAGATAGATAGATAGATAGATAGATAGATAGATAGATAGATACAGACAGACAGACAGACAGATAGATAGATAGATAGATAGATAGATGAGACAGACAGACAGACAGACAGACAGACAGACAGACAGACAGATAGATAGATAGATAGATAGAGACAGACAGACAGACAGACAGACAGACAGACAGACAGACAGACAGACAGAGACAGATGGATATCATAGATGGATATCATAGATGGATAGACAGATAGATGGATAGATAGATAGATAGATAGATAGATAGACAGACAGACAGACAGACAGACAGACAGACAGACAGACAGACAGACAGACAGACAGACAGACAGACAGATGGATATCATAGATGGATATCATAGATGATAGACAGATAGATGGATAGATAGATAGATATATAGATAGATAGATAGACAGACAGACAGACAGACAGACGGATAGATGGATATCATAGATGATATCATAGATAGGTAGATAGACAGATAGACAGACAGACAGCCAGACAGACAGATAGATAGATAGATAGATAGATAGATAGATAGATAGATAGATAGATAGATAGATAGATAGATAGATATCATATATAGATAGATACTTCATTCATCCCAAATTGTGAAATGTGTGGAAACAAGTATAAACATAATAACATGAAACACAAATGAAAGCAATAGACAGGAATATATGCATATACAGTAGAAAGGACACGATGAATATTATAACATTTAATGTAGCCTTACTATGAAGGCTGACCTAAATACGGTGCTTTTCTACAGATGACTTTATTACTGCACTGGTAAGGTAAAATTAGGCGATTAATAAAATGTGAAGTGCTTTGTAACTTTGACTGAATACACAAAAAACAATGAAGAAAGAGTTTCCTCTGGGCTGCTTCGCTGCCAGCTGCTCCCCGGGACCCGAAGTGGCGTAGCCTGTACTTCAACATCAATGCCTACGAAAGTGCTCGATATATGCTGTATTGAACCAATAAACTAACACAAACTAACTGTATCACCATAACATGATGATGATGATGGTGATAAAGAATGCATCTAACGTTTCGCTGTTCATTATAATAAAAAAACAGAGCATTAAACAAGCCATCATGCTCTTACTTTGAAATCATGCGGAAATGTCGTCATCAGCAGGCCATCACGTGGTTTCCGAAAATAACCGAGTTACACGAGTAGATTTTAGCTGAGACCAGAGGAAAGTTTGTCTCAAAATTCCGTGTGTGTAAAAAGACGATCCACAAGCAGACATTTGAGATCCACGAGCAGAGAGTTGAGATCGACAAGCGCATTTTTGGTCGACAAATACAAAATGGATTCACAAATGCCTGAAAAGTTGTAAATGTTAAAGAGATATTCACAGATCTTTTTTTAATTTGTGAACATATTTAGCGTATTTGAGATCCGTTTTACATTTGCAAATTTATTTGTGAGTTTGCAAATCTTTTAAATGCATTTGTGGATTGTGTTTTACATTTCCAAATCACATATTTACACACAAATAATTGTTATGTTCACACAAATAATTATGAGACATATCTATGCCCATACATGATGGTAGTCATTTTGTCCGACTTGCTCTGGAGGCTCACCTACATGAGACGTTGAAATCTCGCGGGACAAAGACACCCGCAGACTTGAGAGGAGGCGCCGGCGAGGCGGCGCAGTTTCTCTCCACGGGCTGCGGAAGCGAAATGCTTGATGGGAAACGACTCGCTGGTATCTCGAGCTGAGCGCTCATTGGTGGGTTTTACCCCGTGCTGGAGATGAAACTCTCCATTGGCTCGGCAAAGGTGTGTTGTTGTTTTGTGTCACTTTTACGTCGCCACTTCCATCACATTTTTCATCATTGTTCCACAATGTTTATCATCATTAAATGAATATCTATATATTTGTAGACTACACTTGCACTGCTTACCGTTTTCATACTTTATATATCTTAGCATATTCATACACACTGTTCATACTAGGCTAGGCTACTGTGTATATCTAGTGTATTCATACCCCTCACTGTTTTTTCATCATTCAATTAATTCTATATTTTATTCTGTAGATTGTGTACATTACTTTTCACTTTACTGCTTTATGCACTCCTGGTTAGAAGCTAAACTTGCATTTCGTTGTCTCAGTACCTGTAATCTGTGCAATAAACAATAAAGTTGAATCTAATCTTGAGCAGGAACAAATGTATTTACTTAGTACATATCTGACATTAACGATTAAACACATTTGTCCATTCTTTATCAATCAATGTTCATTATAGCCCAATATCACAAATGTTTTACTTTCGAGGCGAGCCGCAGCTCGTCTCAAACAAGCCTATAGGCCCAATCCCAAACCGACCCTACCCCTCCGTGACGGAGTGAACTCCGTCTGTAGCAGCACTCACAGCTGAATGAGGCTCCCTCCTGTCAGATGGAGGGAGTAAATACAGCGGCAAGCTTTGGACAAACTCCCTCTCTCCGGCAGAAACAGGAAATGCCGTAACTGTATGTAACAACGGTTTCAAATCAGCATGTTTTAGGCCCCGCTCACACGGGACCGTTTGCGTTTATGCACAGTATGCGTATTCAAAAAAGTCTTCCGTTCACATGCATTTATTTCATTTAACGTGTCTGTTCAAACGAGGCCGCTGGAAACGCTGTAGTACATATGCTGGGACTGTAAGTGGCGCTGTAACTTCCGCCAAAATACACCAAAAGCCGCGAAGAAGAGCAACCGAGCAGCCCCGCTGCAATGTTGCCATGGCTACCCTTCTGTTTAAGCCCCGAAACTGAAATTGAAATAAACTGAAAGAAACCGAATCTGTGGATATTGCATCCCGACCAAGAAGCACGTCTCCGTGGAGAGGACGGCTCAGAAAGAGAGAGATATTCTCTACAAACACCGGGTGAGATCCTCCTTTGTCAATATAATGGATCAATGCATGAAATCTGACTCTGTTTATTTTGTTTAAGGAGTATATTGGGCGTGAACAATTCTGGTTTGCCTTTTATAATATTATTTCATTCAAGAACCCCTTGTGCGTTTAATTAACACAGCTATTTTTGATAGTTGCTACAGCAGTGAGCAGGAGAGGTGGGGAGAGGCGGGGCTATCGTTATTTTTTCAGGAAATATTCGTATCGAGGTGATTACACGTTTGCAAATCTATCCACCTTGGGACCCGTTATTGTTTGTGGGGTCAGTTTCTATCGGCCTCGTGTAAATAATAGGGCTATACGCACGCGAAACTATGCAGATACAAGCAGTTTTCTCCTCGTGTAAACGGCGCCTTAGACAAAAAATGTAAATTAATAACTCAAATAAAACTCAAAAAATATTTAATTGTGTTACTTTTTCTGTAAAGCTCTATTAGTTTTAAACCTGATTTTTATAAGCTTCTTAGTTTTTGCAACAATCTGTAAATATACACAACTTTATAATAAAATGCACACATTTACCTTTTTCTAGACTAAACACAGGTATGATCCTAACTTAAAAAAATATGAGGTTACCATGAGGTTGTTAACATCGCAATTTATCAGTGGATGTTTGCTGGAACTGTTTGTAAACAGCGTGTTTCCTGACGGACACACACAGCGTTGAGACCGGTCAGGTAGAGACCGGTCATAGATATATATATAAACACTAGAATCTAGTGTTTATATAGTATATATAAATAGTGAATAGTGAAACATGGGCTTGTGCTTCACTGAGGATCTTTGTCATTCTGACAGGGAGGCAACTGCAGTTATTACACTTCACGTTTTGAAATATATGTAACTCTGTTCATAAACCCACACTGCTCAAACTTTGTTACTTTTCCTAAAATTGGTATATATTTTTTCGAAATTTTTTTTTCATTAACATAACATAAATCTCACGTACCCCCTGCAGTACTCCAACGTACCCCTAGGGGTCCGCGTACCCCCATTTGAGAACCACTGCACTCGATGACTCACCCGCGTTGCTGGCCAATGGAGACCGACGTTGCCACATGGCCGCCATCTTGCTACCGGCAGTGCTCTCATTCATAACATTATGGTTTACAATTTAAATAACCATAGCTTACTCAATTTTCAACCAATTTTCAAACGGTTTGGTTTTTTATAAACATCAAAGATGTAGTGATGATACTGCATACTTATAATCATGGACTTTCATATGAAAATAACATTAAGCAGATAAAGCAATAGCTATACACACACACAGGTATTTATATTAAATATTTGCCGGTGTATATATTTCCATTTATTTTATTATATTGTTAATATTTAAAATAAATTATAAAATTTAAATATATTTATATTTTATATATAAAAATCGGTCTCATGTTACCACTCTGTAAGCCAAGAGTTGTTCATTTAGCAATGCCTTAGCTTGAAGAACAGGGACACAACTAATGACAATAGCATATGGTGGTATATTATTTAGATATTCACACCTTTATCAGAAGAACCAAACCAACATAAAATGAGCCACAGACAGGCCAGTTCTGTCTCATTTATCACAATTATTTTTGACATGAGATCTTCATATCGTCCTAGTTTTGTATTTAGTTTCTAGATTTGTAAACAAATCCAGAACCTTTGAAATACGCAGTGGCGAGCCGTCAGGGCCCTCTAGGCCCTCTGTGAGAGCCTAACATATTCTAAAAAATAATATTTGAAAACATTTAAAAAATATATTTTTTTTAAATATATATATTTTTAATATTATTTTTTTTATATTTTCGATTAGTTTTACCAAAAAAAACTTGATTTTAATTGTATTTAACAAACATTTCCAAAGAAATAAATCCTTCGAATCTTCCTGTTCAGTTTCTGTTTGAATGTGAAGGGTTTCATGAAAGAAGCTCGTCTGGCCCTCTCTGCGATTCACAGAGGGCCGCTATAGTAACTGAACGAGAGAGTAATGTCAAGTGACAGTACAATTGACCAATCATATCTTCCCTCTAAATGGGTGGGCTTTATTATCGCGGACTGTATGACAAGTTCCGCCCGCTGCGCTGCCAAGTTTATGCATGTGATATAACAACGGTCAAGCTAGGCGGAAGTAGCTAATTAGCAAACGTTCATTCACGATGGCTCACGTCAGTGATAGTGATGACATCGTTGCGAAACTACTAACCAAGTCTTTTTCAAGAATGAGTTACACTGATAAATTGGAGTTAATTTCCAAAGGGCGACCAACACCACAGCTTAATTTAGTTCAAAAAACCAAACGGTTCGAGAGGCATTTTAATATCGGCAATTACGCCAGATACAACTGGATGACCGGATCAACCAGGGAACAAAAGCTGTACTGCTGGGATTGCTTGCTTTTTGGCGCGGACAGTGGGTCATGGGCCAAAGATGGATATTCTGATTTAGGAAGTTTATCCAAATCAGCACATCGCCATCAGAATGCTTCAGGTCACCTCAGAGCTACTATTCGCCTTAAAACATTTGGGGACACCAGGATAGAGCTCCAGCTGGATGAGCAACAACGCCGGGGTGTCATCATTCATAATGAAAAGGTGAAGAGGAACGCCTCATAAATTGTGTGGTCTACTTAGGCAAGCAGGAGTTGCCGTTCCGAGGTCACGATGAGAGTGTAACTTCATCAAACAAGGGGAATTACATAGAGTTGCTGGATTTAGTGGCAGAATATGACAGCGACCTGCACACACCAGTGGCGTCGCCTGGGCTGGGCATCCGGGGCTTTAGCCCCGAATGTTTTTTCTGTAGCCCCGGACAATTCTCCCTCAATAATAATTTACGTGAACCTCATCATGACACAAGAGAGGACGGCAGCACTGTAATTTCCCGTGTTCAGTGAATGCAACAGAGGCATGACACCAGACCAATCAGAGAGTTGCATGGAAATAAACGTGTGCTTGTGTCATTCAAGCTCGGCTCTGTGTGTGTGTGTGTGGCATGGATGTGAATAAGAACTGGATACAGCTTGGGAGGCGGGGCCTCATTCATTCCTATGAGAGTTGTTCATTCGCGCATGATGATAAAATGGCCCAACTTTTGAGAGAGCGAAACGTCACAGATTACCCGGCATGCCTGAGAAGTACCCGTAAGTGCGCTCGTAGCGCATGCGCAACTTTAACCATGCCCCCCAAAATGCTCGTTCACATCAAGCACGTCAATTTGCGTACACGTAACAGCACCGCACGTTCATGACAGCATGGTAATGGTTTGTTATGATAGATTTGATATTAACGAGGCGGCAGTTAGCAGCTAGCGGTTAGCTAGTAATTATGCTAATTTACACATCAATCGTTATGTACTTTTATATTACGCTGTAACAGGATCTAGTGATATCCAAGCAACAGAGCTTCATTTAGCATGAAAGAATTATTGCACTGTATATATATATATATATGTATATATATATATATATATACAGTGCAATAAGCTTCTTAGTGCAATAAGAAGCTACAGGGACGTTAATCTACGTCGGTAATATTAACTTTATTTAATACAACATTTACGGTACAAGATTTAATCATACAGCCCATGTAGTATAATATTTTCCAAATGATGAATTACAGCAAACATGTGCAATATATCCATTATTACAGCTCCGTGGGTGGCAGTAAGGCGACATGGGTCCGTTCTTATTGTGCATCCATGGGTAAAGATAAACGCATGTAGTGCTGAACACGTAACATGAACGTGCCGGGCGGCGCGGTCCCGTGGGTTAGATGAGCGTTCATAATGCAGAGGGAAATAACTCTCAGAATAACGTTATTAGCACATTTTACAACTTGAGGAACGAATGTTTTTAATAAGGGCTATACAAGTGTTCATACTGGGTAGTTTATTTAGTTTAAAAAAAATTATCCAACGATTTACAGACCACTCTTTCCCCATGTAAGTCAATGGGAAAAAGTGTTTCCGGGCCTGGCAACCAAAAGGAAGTGTAGTACCGCCGTTTGGCCAGCACGGATATTTTCATCTGAGTCCGGCGCACTTCCTGGGGGCTTGGTGTGGCAATAGCGCATTTAGTGTGATAGAGAGAGAGAGGGGGAGAGAGGGGGAGGGAGGGACCGGTGCCAGCATGGACCGTGTTGTTAGCATCTGGTTAGCTAGCTGCACTAACGGACATAAGGAGCTGTTTGTTCCAGAAGCTGGAGGAGAGTCCTCTCCTCTCAGACTGAGAGACTCAGGTGAGCTAAAGGACTCTCTGAGTGTTTAGATACTTAACTTTAGTCTAAGTTATCTCAGTGGGTCTCAAACGGTTTGGTCACAAATTATTCAAAATATTATTTCCGCGGCACACCTTCATATGATCATTATAGTTATAAAAAATAAGAGAATAAAGGAAAAACAGTTATGAAATACTATATGGCAGTAAAACAAGAATAGAGTTTAAAAGGGGAGTGATTAGTAAAATATCCATAAAGAAAAAGTACATCTGTTTACAGTTCTGCTTCATATGGGTGTTGAGAGAGGTATCCATAGATCTCTTCATTTTGCTCTCAAAGTGCACCAGATTGATGCATTTAACTTCAATATTTAAAAAAAAAATCTTCCCGGGGGAGCATCCCCCGGACCCCCCTAGAGGAGGTGAGACCCCCACTCATAAAAAATACCACTTTACCCCTGCTTATATGCCGTGAGCTGATTATCGAGCCTTCATTGTAACAGTCGCGGGTGTACTGTGTGTGGGGAGTGTTGCAGTAAAAAATGCCACTGTAGTGCCACCGCCACTGTGGGCTAAGCCCGAATGTTTTCAGGTCCAGGCAACGCCCCTGGCACACACACCTCGCCACATCAACAGTCTTTACCAGCACGTCTTCGAGGATTCAGAATTACCTGATCAGCGCTGTCGCTAGTGTAATGACGGATAGCATGAAAGAGGAGCTGAGGAAGGCACCTTTTGTCGCGGTCATGTTGGATGAAACAACAGACATTAGCAACGTGGCACAGATGTCATATGTGCTTCGATATGTCACTGAAGATGGGATAAAAGAGCGTTTCTTCAAGTACGAAGATGTGACAGAGGACAAACGAGCAGAGGCCATAGCTACACGGCTGCTGGAGTTCCTGAGGGAGAGTGGCTGTATTGACAAAGTGGTCGCGCAGTGCTACGATGGAGCAGCTGTTATGGCCTCTGGATTGAATGGGGTGCAAGCGAAAGTTAAGGAAACAATTCCACAGGCCCTTTTCATTCACTGCTATGCTCACATCTTAAATCTCGTCTTGGCAAAGGGAGCTTCCAAGATAAGAGAGTGTAAGGTCTTCTTCTCACACCTCTCTGGCTTGGCCACCTTTTTCAGCCACTCAGCAAAGCGCACCAAGCTACTGGATGATATTTGCCAGCATAGGCTTCCACGGGCAGCTCCTACTCGCTGGTGCTTTCATTCTCGCTTCGTGTGCACAGTGACAGAGAAGACCAGGGAATTGAGAGAGGTAAGATAATAATAATAATGACCGTAATGAAAATATTAACAATAATAAAGAAATTATATAGTGTTGGAAACTACCCACTCATAAAAACATGAAGGTAAAGAACTATGCTAGTATTACATTAAATGAAAAGCTAATGTTAGTGTTTACTGGAGGTCTATAAGTTGTTTTTTCTAAACTAAGCATTACTCTCGTAGGTGTTCGAGCACATCGTAGACCATCACACAGAGTTTGATGACGAAACTGTTCATTGCTCTGATGGATACATCACCCTCCTTACCAGCTTCGATTTCAGCTTTTGGTTGAAAACCTTCCACGCTATCTTCTCCTACTCGGATGTTGTTTTTCAAATACTTCAGAACAAAGGTTTTGATATGCAGTTCTGCCTGGCCAGAGTGGATCAGCTACAGCGGAAATTGAACAGGAGAAGGGGAACTTTGACAGCGTCTACGATGAAACCCAGGCTTTGGTTGGCCCTCCGCGCGGCCGTGGAGCTCAAGGAGACGTTCGCGCACGGTACAGGGAGCTCCACTGCAGCGTAATTGACAGCCTGCTAACCCAGATTGCCAACCGCTTCAGTGACCACAAAAAGCTGGAATTCCTGGCCCTTCTGGACCCGCAACAGTTCGGGCATTACTGTAACTATTTCCCAACTGCTGCCTTGAACAGTTTGATGGAGAGCTATGGCGGATATTTCGACCAGCCTCGACTGCACACAGAACTCGCCGTGATGTACGGCATGTCTGACATTTTGGGGAAAAGCCCAGCCGGCATTCATCATTTTCTCCTAAAAAAAGGACTGAGTGAAAGCATGAAGCAGGTGTACACCCTCTCATGCATCATCCTGACAATACCTGTGTCCACTGCCTCTGTGGAGAGGTCATTCTCTGCGCTGAAGCGCATAAAAAGCTACTCGAGGTCCACGACTGGGCAAGTCCGACTGTCAGACTTGGCCTTAATTTCGATCGAGAAGGAATTGCTGATTGCTTTAAAAGCAAAGGATCAGCTGCATGACCCCGCCATCAAGTTCTTCATACAAAAGGCAGGAGGATGGACTTTGTGTTTCAGTGATATGATCATCAAAGGTAAGCCAAAGTGATCAATGTGGGCCGCCGTGCCGACTTAATTCATTTTTAATTGTTACTTGGCTGTGGGTGCCCTGTCATGATAGGTGTTTATATAAATGGTGTTGTTCTGTGTGGTAGAGGGTCGCTGTCATTGATGCGTTTTGCACCCGGGCCGTTGTTTTGATATTCCGTTGAAGTATACGCTGTGACGTAATAACTCTTCTTTTTTTCGAGGGAAGGGGGGGGTCAGAGGGCCTAGGTAGAAAAGTCACGGCTCGCCACTGGAAATACGTTACCACTTCACAGCACGGTGCGCTGAGTTCTTGTAGTCGAAAAAAGCTGTACCCTGTGTCCTTTTGTGTCCTTCTGTAGTCCATTTACTGTTGTTTGTCTTGTCTTACCCCGGCTGATATCTCACTAAATCCAGTTTTAATTGTTCCCTATATTGCCCCTATGCCCTGTAAGGTGTCCTTGGGTGTTATGAAAGGCGGCCCCCCAAAATAAATGTATTATTTATTAGGGCTGTCAAGTTAACGCGTTAATAACGCGTTAACGCAAAAAAAAAAAATTAAGCCACTAATTATTTTAACGCGATTAACGCATGTGTATTTTTTGTCCTCGGCCGCCCCGTAGTTTCAGAGCGCATCGAGTTTAAATACCATCTACGTGCTGATGCTGACAGCCCCGCTCCTGCCGCCCGCTTGTTATGGCAGACCACACTTCCACGCTCACTGGCAGGCCCGGACAGGCCATCGGGAGGACCGGGAGGGGAGTGTGTATGTGTGGCGCGACTCGCGCGCGAGCGAGGGCACACCTTACGTGTTGTTGTTGTTAGCATCTGGTGCTAGCTAGCTGCGCTAACGGATATAAGGAGCTGTTCAATGACATTTCGCCGACAACTGCGCCGAGCACTTGACTTTATGCAGGTAGCCAGACAGTGGGACATTGTACGAAAAGTCAGCGCACTCAGCACGGATAGTACGCGCTACATGATTGCAGCGTCCAGGCAGCACACGTTCGAGCATATATGCCTTGAGCGGCACATAGCTCCAATGTATGAGGTTTGTGAACACACACACACACACAGATTATTGTATGAGAGAGGTTCCAGGTTGAATTGAGGCGAATATTTGTAATGTTCAGAGGTTGTTGTGTTTAATATTCATGAGAATATTGTCATTGTTCAAATGATAATAAACAAACATATAAAGCATATTTGTCCACTCAATTTGATAAGAGTATTAAAAACTTGAAAAATATCCCCTTAAGGTACATTTTAGAACAGATACAAAATGTGCGATTAATTTGCGATTAATCGCGATTAACTATGGACAATCATGCGATTAATCGCGATTAAATATTTTAATCGACTGACAGCCCTAATTATTATTATTAAGAAGAACAACTTGGTGTGGTTTCTATTCTCCTAAAAAAATGTTACGTTCTCCAACAGAAAACACAACTCAGCGTACTTTTAAGAAATTGATCTTAATAGGCTTGTCCCCTTATAAGGCAGAAATATGTTTTGAGGCTCTGGACAAAAATGGCTATTTTGATTGTAAAGGTTGCCAACCCCTGGGTGTAGTTTCAATGTTTGCACATGTTTATTCAAGTGTATGAGTGACATAGAGCAAGTGAGATGGCCAGTGGTTCTCAAACTTTTTACACAGAGTACCACCTCAAATGATATTGGGCTCTCCTAGTAACACCATCATAGACCTTCCTGGGTACCACCGAGATAAAGGATTTAATATGACAAGCCATATGATGCTCTCATTTGTTAGTGACATTCCACATGCAAATAAGATAAGATAAGATAAGATGGTACTTTATTGATCCCAATTTGGGAAAACATTTTTAGTTACAGCAGCATAAGGGACAAGGCATTTTACAATAAATTAGAAATAAGCAAGAAAAATAAAGAAAATAAAGAAAGAGGAAAATAATATACATGTTGAGTTTGGCAGGATATTATATATATCTAATATACATATACATAAATATAAGGCATATGGAATATTAATGTTAAAGGTGGGGTAGGTAATTTTGGAGAAACCAGCTCGAGCGCTAGAATTTGAAAATACACAGCCGGAAAAAATCTGCTACTTCCTTACAGAGCCCCTCCTCCAACACACACGAACGCGCACATGACCAATGAGGGCACGAGATAAGTTTGTGCACAGATGGAAGGCTGACAGGCAGGTAGGCCATCCAGTTATTTTAGCCGGGCCGGCTAAAATGATTGGTCGTGCTTTTTACAGTACTACGGCTTCCACAGATGATATTTTTTATGGATTTTTGTCAAAGCACTTCAGATATTCATTGCTATCGGGATGTTAAGAGCATTCCATGGAATATAACAAAAAGTGTATCTCGAGCCGGTTTCTCAAACTTACCTACCCCACCTTTAAATATTGAACAGATTATATATGTGTAAAATGTACAACGTGGTATATTCAAGATAAACTATGGAGCAGAGAGTTATCTTCCAGCCAGAGGTGATTTGTTGTACAGAGTTATGGCACTGGAGCTGCAGCAGTCTGTTGGAGAAGGAGCTCCGCTGACTGTCCAGCTGCAGGTGGAGAGGATGGGTGGGGTTATCCATGATGGACAACAGCCTGTTCAGTGTCCTCCTCTCCACCACAGCTTCAAAGGGGTCCAGCTTGATGCCGATGACTGACCCAGCTTTCCTGATCAGTTTATTGATCCTGCTGGTGTCACCGGCTCTGATGCTGCCCCCCCAGCAGACCGCAGCAAAGAAGAGTGCACTAGCCACAACAGACTGATAGAAGATCTCCAGCATCTTGCTGCACACGTGGAAGGATCTCAGCTTCCTCAGAAAATAGAGTCGGCTCATCCCCTTCTTGTGCACAGCGTCAGTGTTGATCCTCCAGTTCAGCCCATTGTCTAAGTGCACTCCCAGGTATTTGTAGTCCTCCACAACAGCCACATCCTCTCCCAGAATGCACAGGGGTAGAGAGGAGACGTCCTCACCCTCCTGAAATCAATGACCATCTCTCTGGTCTTGGCCACATTCAGAATACTCACAACATTAGGCTGAGGTTCATCTTCCGCTCTTCTTGAAGTGGTTGTGCTTCTTGTTGCTTCCGGCTAAAATAAACATAATTAAAGACATTTTGAGTGTTTAAAATGTGCTGTAATACACAACACATTATTTATTCCTAAACTTGCAGAAAGAAAAACTAAAGTGTGACATTTAATCACATATTTATATATCAATCTTATACACCTTGAATTCTTGTTGGCCAATGATACACATACCCTTTGAAGATGAGCTGGGAAGTTGAATACTGTTGGCACAACACCATCTTTAAGCCGGACAGTCTGCCCCGTCCTGTCAAAGTCCTCACAACTGAAGTGCTCACTGCAGAGCAGTGTCCTGCCCTTAGGGCACTTCCCACTGCCTCCTCCTCTCTCCGGTTTTGGGAAACCTTAAAAACATGAGAAAGGTAGCCAGATATATCAATTATTGTCAACATTTTCCTCCTTCTTTCCTTTAACATTAAGGGTAAGGACAAAAATACACACCGAAATTATCATATTTTTGGGGTAATTGTATGTATGTATGTATACTTTAAGAATAAGACAACACACTAAGAGTTATAAAAAAGGTGTCCAAAAGAAACATTAAATAATTGTGTAAAGAAATGGTAGCAACATATTCTAAAGAGGCTGGGTCAACAACAATCTTGCAATACTATTATCTCACATAGCCCCACTGATCCTGTGTAGCAGGACTTGTAATGTACATCCACAAGTAATTAACGATTATCCTAATTATAGTCATAATATTGTCATATCTTACACGGGTGTTTCCACGCGGTGATTAGAGCATCTGTAGGCTGCACTAAAGTCCGGCAGTCAGGTACTTCTGTAAACACAAAGCCAGCAATTTCCTGTATCATAATGTATCTAAATGTCAGATGTTTTTAACAAGCCAAACCACTTGGAAGAAATCATGTGTAACTTAAGTTATGTTGAAAAGAAAGAGCAGTTCTGCCTCTCCCACTGGTGTAAAGTTGCTGGGTCAACTTTGTAATACTAGGTCTCACTCACAGCCTCTTGTTATTAGCCAGCTAATAAATACAACCACACATACACAAAGAAAAGCTGCAATTTCAACATGTCCAAGCATCCTGTATCATAGCCATGCTAATAATGTTTATAATAAACCAAATCGTTTGTAAATCAGTCAAGATTTCAGCGAGTTAAGAGTATTTTTGTGCAGATCACTCACCTTACAACAGCTACCATAGCGCGTACCAGAGTAGCTGTTGACTGTAGCAAGATGGCGGCCAGTGAGCTACGCTGGAAAATCTCCCATGAGCCATCTAGTGTTTATATATATCTAGGGTTGGGACGCTACTCAAGATGGCGCAGACAAATCAACTTCCGGTGAGACCGAGACCGAGGAGCGAGGAATGAAAAATAAGAGAAGTGAAACGCAGCCATAGTCTCTCCCCCACTCTCATTGAGTATTTTACGAAGAGTGAAACAAACAGCGCCCTCTAGATGTTATGGTGAAACAGTAGATTGCATTCACTGTTGCGAGAGGAGGCCAGCTGAATCGGGCTTCCCTTGGTGAAAAAAATGGAGGGATTGACCAATCAGATGAGGCCCACGTGATGCCCCTGCCAACCTGTGATTGGCCAGGGCCATGCCAAGGGAAGCCAGCCGCCCCTGGCTTCCCTTCAGAGGCGGCTGGCGGCTTGATTGGACACTGCCATCCAATCGATCACCTGAATAGATGAGATTGTTTATATTTTTTAGTTACTTTTGGACTACGGACTGAGCTAATTACAGAGACGAGGACTGTTGCTGCACTTGCCGTGTGTTAGAAAGGGAAGGGAAGAGAAGGTGGACTATCACATGCAAATGTTTCTGTACATAATTGTTTTTGAATTCATGTGTTCCTACTGATACTTTGATGTGAACGTAAAACATTAAAGGTCTCCTGATTTACTTTGTGAATGAATGCTTCTTTTTTATTCATTACCAAATCTGCACTGCGCATTGAGCGGCTGGTATTGCATTTGGGGTGTGTGTGTCTGCATAAATTAATAAGAAAATGCTTAAATTAATAAGACGAGAGAGTTTCGGCTGGAGAGTGCGTGCGGACCTGTCGGTTAGATAACAGGCGTGTGCAAGTCCTGCATCTGTGTGATACAAATGTGTGTAAAATGATACCGGGCGCTGTAATCACTCATCTGGTTACGTTATTGACCACCCAACCCAAAAAAATGGGCTTCCCCTAAATTTTTCCCCACGCCACGCTACTGAACTAGAGTCTGATTTAACACTTGGTTATATTTCACATCATTCATCCACATCTGTAAAGTAACTAAAGGTATTAAATACATGTAGTGGAGTAGAAGTACACCATGTACCTCTGAATTGTAGTGGGGTAAGTACAAAGCAGCATAAATGGAAATACTCAAGTACAACATTGTAAAACACTTTTCTGCTTTTATCTTGTATATCTATCTCTATGCTGCCTGCAAACACACACAGGTGTCTCATTGTATGTCATACACTACATATAAATGCTCATTATCAGTTTATTTGGTGAAGAGGAAGGAAGTAACTCTGTCACATAACAAATAAAACGTGAAGTTATCTTACACTTTCTGTCAATTCATTTAAAGTTTCTTCACACTTCCTTGTTCTCTAGTGCACACACACACACACACGCACACACACACACACACACACACACACACACACACACACACACACACACACACACACACACACACACACACACACACACACCACACACACACACACACACACACATTATAATAACACACTTGTTTCAATCATAACCATCATAATAATAAACTTGTGTTATGATATTAGAGTCATGCAGAGTCAGGCAGCTGTCCCTTTAGAAGAGAGAGGGGGGGGGGGTTTGGCGCGTGCATGTGTGTGTGCATGGTAGAGCGAGCGAGAGTGAGCGAGCGGTGGTATGTGTTTTTGAAGTGAAACGAAGCAGCAGCAAAGGTCTGTCGAGTGTCTTCAAAGTTAGATCTGTAACAAAGACCTTAATAAATGCAACGGCCTCCCAAAGAAGAGCTCGCCTGTCTGCCTTATTGAAAAGTGGGTTATTGAACCCGAAGTTTGTTGCTTCAGCCCTGGAAGACTGCAGAGAGTCACATGTTATGTTGCTTTGATGAATCATAACACAGGAAATAAAAAAAGTTTAAAGCACTTGTAGAAGTCTCATTGGACTCTAGGACGCTGATGTTCTGACATCCAGTAAATAATGTGTTAGAAAGCAGAGCCTGGTGTTAACACTCACCCTGTTGTCCTCCTGCATAAGATTGTTCCCTATTATATGTTTGTTTCTGGATTAATAACCCTGCTGCATTGATTGCATATATTGCTGTATGTTCCCAGAATACAAATGTGTGCCTCTGCATGTTGAGGTTACAACCACATTAACATTTACTCTTCACAATTAACTTAAGACAAACACAACTGAGTTAAAATTATAGTTAGTGTAAGCATTGGGTTGAGAGGTCATGTGTTGTGAGCATGCGCAGTCTGTGCTAGAGTGGTGAGAGAAAGGGGGTGGTGTGACTCGACGATAAATAAACGGAGGCATCTGTGACGCTCCAAAAAGTACTAAGTTCCTGAGTTTTTGTTACACAGAAGTATTCTTGAAGCCTTAACACCTCGGACGTTACATTGGTGGCAGCGGTATCGGAGTGTGTTTTATCTGCTCTTGGATTTTTCTTTTCTGTGGACAATTACTGGACTTTCTGGTCGGCTCTGCTGGCTAGCTGTGCTAACGGTGCTAGCGTCGAAGCGTCATGTTCGGAGGAATGAAGAGTGACGGCGATATGGAAGACAATTATAACGCATGTACTGCTTCTTGGACTGGTTCTGTGAGTAGTGATATTAGAGTGGAGCTGCCGCCGATGTTTAGGGGCGACGGCCAGAGGCAGTTCGCTACGTGGATAAGACAGTTTGAAACCGCTGTTCGTGCTCAGACGAGGGGTGCGAGGGGCACGAGCTACGCAGCTACCTTGCTGAACATTCTACCTACCAGACTGGACGGTGCAGCTTTCCTGCTGTGGGACAGTTTACCGGCAGATGTGCAGGGTGATTACGAACGTGTGAAGGAGAAGCTGGCGGAGGCTTTTGGCCAGAGACAGTTCCTGCTTTATTTCCAGACGTGTGTATCTGCACGGCCCCGCCAGCGCGAACGAGTGTTTGGAGGTGTATGCGGCGGACATTTCCAGACTCGTGGCTGAGGCGTTTCCCGATTATGACCGCGCTGCAGTAAATGGTGAGAAATTCAGACGTTTTTTGGCTGGCCTTGATCCTGCACTTCAAGCAAAATGCCATGAACAGGGGGCGACTGATATGGAGGAGGCGTTGATAATTGCTGGGCGTTGTGAGCGGGCCAGGCAGGCAATGAGGTCGAACACGCCTGGTTTGCCCTACTGTCCTCCGCATCCTGCTGTTGTTGCAGCCCTAAATTCACCGTCGGCTGGTGTTTTCGACTGTAAGGCTAATACCACGGATAAGCTCATAAATGTGGTTGAACGCCTCACCTTGAAGGTGGACAACTTACAGACTGAGGTAAAAGGCTTGAGAGCGCATAACCGTGGAGCTGAGAATGGCAGAGGAGCTCCGCCTTGACCTGGGATCGTCAGCAGGACCAAGTGGAGCAAGCTATTCTGCTGGGGTTTGATTTCATGTTGCAGGCTCGAGCTGTTATGGATGTTGGTCGTGGTCTGCTTCACCTGGGGGATGTTGATATTCCTCTCATGCATGCCACAGATTTCATACCAGAATGTTGTTACATCTCTATGTCTGTTGATGCTATTATTCCCCCTTTCAGTGAAATGATTGTCCCAGTTAATGTGAATATTCCCCGTACTGCTGGTCTGCCCATTGACTCTTTCTTAGGCTACCTGGAGCCTGAGGTGCGTGATAACGTGGGACTTGTGATTGCACGTACAGTTGCACCTGTGAAGAATGGATGCACTGTGGCAAGGCTGCTCAACCCGACAGAGAAGGAGTTAAAGCTGCACACCGGTTCCCATTTAGGTGTGTTGCACCATGTTAAGGACTGTGATCTACTCACCCCCGCTGAGGTTTTCCCCTCTCAGCAGGGGGCTACCCCTCTGCCGGATGTGGCTGGCTTCCCGTTGTCTGCTGAACAGAGACTGCAGCTGCAGGCCTTGATGGGGAAACACCAAGGGGTGTTTGGCTCTGGGAAGGGCAGAACAGGAAACACCGGTCTGATCAAACACCGCATACAGACAGGTGATCATTCCCCGGTCAAGCGTCGGGCCTACCGTACTTCGCCAGAAAAACGGAAGGAGATAGGCAGACAGGTTCAGCGCCTGTTGGAGGATGACATAATTGAAGAGAGTTGTAGCCCGTGGTCCGCCCCAGTGGTCCTCGTCAGGAAAAAGAACAACACATGGCGATTCTGCGTGGATTACAGGGACTCAACTCTGTGACAATAAAGGATTCTCATCCACTGCCACGGGTGGATGACACATTGGACGCATTGGCGGGGGCCTCCTGGTTCAGCACCTTGGATTTTTCTGACGGTTACTGGCAGGTGGAAATGGCTGAGGAGGACCGCGAAAAGACAGCATTCACCACTGGCCAGGGCCTATAACAGTTCAAATCCATGCCTATGGGTCTAACCAATGCACCCGCTACCTTCCAGAGGGTTATGGAGCTGGTGTTAAGGGGGCTGCCATGGCACATCTGCATGGTGTATCTTGACGATATACTAATTTACAGTAGTTCGTTTGAGGCCCACATGTCTGCTTTGGAGGAGGTCTTCATTCGGATTGGGGCAGCTGGGCTTAGATTGAACGCCAGGAAGTGCCATCTTGCCCGTGATCATGTGGTATTCCTTGGTCACGTCATCTCCGCCCGGGGGCTTCGTCCTGACCCCCGTAACACAGATAAGGTGAAGGCTTGGCCAGTGCCACGGTCCGCTACAGAGGTTACTTGGGTCTTCTCCCCTTCACAATTATCACAGATCATCAACCTTTGTTGGGTCTGCGACTACTTCAGGTTGACAATGACAGGACGGGGCGTCGTAGCCGTTGGGCTCTGGAGCTGGACCCATACGACTGGGTGATTGTGCACAAGAGTGGGGCCAAACACACAAATGCAGATGCCCTTTCACGCAGGCCTGACACCCCTGAAGCTTTGGAGAACTCAGGCAGTCTCAATGCCACATCCGCTCCCTTGAGTACAATTCTCCCTGGCGCTGGGGACAGTGGTCCTAGTGATGTGTGTGCTGTGGGGACTCCTGCCACGGCCCAAGCCCAGGGACCGATTTCAGGCCCTCCTTCTCCTGACTCACGGTCTTCAGTGGACCAGATCCTAATCTTCACTCTGTCACATGATGGCTCCGGTATTAGGGAGCTCCAGCAAAAGAATGCAGACATCGGACAAGTTTTGGCCTGGCTGGAGCATGGCCAACGGCCCCCTAGATGGAGGTTAAAAGATGCTAGTCGGGGTGTGAAGAGACTTTGGCATGAGTTTCCCCGGCTGACTTTTGTGGAGGGACTTTTATGTAGAGTTGTTTGGCTGTCTGAGGCAGGGCAGTCTACTCAGGTTGTTGTTCCTGCTGTCTTAGTTCCAGAGGTCCTGGGACACTTGCATGGTGCTCCACTGACTGCTCACCTGGCGTATGATCGCGTTTTGGCACGCGCAAGAAGTGTGTGCTATTGGCCCTCCATGCACAGTGACATTCGTTCGTGGTGTGACCAATGTTATGCCTGTCAGAGAAGGAAGTCCCCGGTGCCTAAACACCATGCCCCCATGAGAACTTCACATGCAGTTAGACCTTTCCAGCATGTGGCGGCTGACATACTGGAGTTGCCGGTCACATCAAAAGGCAACCGGTATGTGTTGGTTGTTGAGGACTATTTCACAAAATTTGTAAATCTGTATGCCATCCCCGATCAAAAAGCCCCGACGGTCGCGGAGTGTCTCTTCCAGAACTACATCTTGGAGCATGGGGTAATGGAAACTCTGCACACTGATATGGGCAGACAGTTCGAATCAGATGTTGTGAGGCATTTGTGCGGCGTGTTAGGTGTGAAGAAGACGCACACCACGCCTTACAATCCGAAGTCTGATGGCATGGTAGAGAGGTTTAATAGGACACTTATCGATCAGTTGGCGAAATCTCTTCTATCATGTGAGGGGGAGTGGGACTCTTTTCTGTCACAGGTCGCATTTGCGTACAATACCAGTGTACATTCCAGCACAGGCTTCACGCCGTATTTTCTCACGCATGGCAGGGAGGCCAGGACTCCTGTGGATGTTTTACTGGGTCCAAAGCGGGATGATCTGGTGCAGGGTCCTCGGGAAGACTTTGCTGTTTCCCTTCTCAGACGCTTGGACACGGCGTTTGATCAGACAAGGGATAACAATTTTGCTGCAAGCAGCAAACAGAAGTCGTACTATGACGCCAGAGTGAGGCACGACCCGTATGAAGTCGGGGATTTGGTGTGGTTAAATGATCCCACTGAGAGCCGCCGTAAGCTGGCTCCCCACTGGAAGGGGCCTTATCTAGTGCAGAGGCGAATGGATAGGGGTGATGAAGTGGGGGTCACGTACCAACTAAGTAGCCCGTTTGGGGATGAAGCCTCTCTCCAAACTGTCCATTACGACAGACTACGGCGATACAACCTGCCGGTAGCCTTTCCCTTGGAGGGACCATCAAGGTCTCTCTTACACCTTTCTCAGCCTCTTCCGTTGCAAGATGCAGTCTCCCCACAGAGCTCTGGACGCTTGAGGTTTTCCGATGGGGAAAGTGGCTGTGATCTTGGGCCGGGTTCTGGGGCTGGTGATTCCCCTGAGCCACACCGACGGTGTCCCGGGCTGGGAGGTTAGCGCGGCCTCCTGTCCGATTGATGGACTTTGTTATGGGCTGAATGACTGGTGTTCACGTGCTTGTGTGATTATTTTCTCCTGTGTATTCTGTGCTGCATAATTGGTTTTTTTCATGTTTCGAGTGTGCAGGACAGGGGAATAAGTTATGTCATACCTAGTTTGATGTTTTATTTGGGCTGTGGATGTGTTTTGTTTGTCATTGTTTTTATTCAAAGATTTTTTTTTTTTTAAATGTACGTCATGCCTGCATGTATTATTCTGCGGGGTGGTGTGTGGTTTGTTATGTTTTTGGGTTTTTTTGTGGTTGTATTGTTTTTTTATGTTTTGTTGTGTTCTCACCATGTGTGTGGAAATGGGGACATTTCTTTCAGTAAGGGGGGACGCATGTAAGCATTGGGTTGAGAGGTCATGTGTTGTGAGCATGCGCAGTCTGTGCTAGAGTGGTGAGAGAAAGGGGGTGGTGTGACTCGACGATAAATAAACGGAGGCATCTGTGACGCTCCAAAAAGTACTAAGTTCACCTCGGACGTTACATTAGTGTTGGGGAAATATTTTCCAAGGCCCATAGCTTTGACCCAGTGTATCAGTTCATACTGTCCTGACTGAGCGCAGGCACCTGTAACCTTGGCTGCTGTGCTCTCAGTGTTTTGCCTCCCTGTTCCTGCCTGTTGGCGTCAGCTGATAGAGGTGTTATGATTCTATCTTGTTATCCACAATGTTGATTATTCTCTCTGAACTAGCTAAATACACGGGTCTGGGGTAGAGTTCTTCAGAATTTATTGTGGCGTCTCAACCGTGTGGTCAAACCGTGGCCCGTGACATGTCTTGTGAATTCTCCTGCCGAAACTCCAAATAGACCGTCAGTGTTTGCCATCAAAGCTCCAGCTCTCCTCGTGTCTCCTTTGAGTCCTGACTCCTCCATTGCTACAGACGTTTCCCCCACAGTTAGATCAAGAGGTTAATAGACCTTTTTTTAATTGATTTCTAATCATTTCAACCCACCATTGAGCGCTGTTAACAGCAACAAATGAAACATCAGATACAAAGAGAACCATTGATGTCTGAGCTGGACTGATCCATTTTTTGAAGGCTTAATATTTCTCAAATATACTGAATACAAACAAAACAAAAAAAGGCTTAATTTAATCAAATGTTTTGATGTCTAAATGTCCTCCAATTCTGGAATGATCCAAATAAAAAGTGAGTCAAGCTCCAGCAAGAGGACAATATTAAATGTTATCAGATTCACCAGCTAGCTAGCAGTTAGCATTAATTAGCATTGCTAGTGTAACCCTTTATGTAGCCTTACCCTGCTGGTAGGCGATCTGTAATGCTAACGATGGCACAGTATTGAGTAAATGTACTTTATTTCCCACCTCTGCTATAATATATATATATATATAGATATATATAGATATATATATACTACTATATTATAACACAACCAAGTCTCAACTATGTCTTATACCCCACAATATATCATAATTTACAATATTTACATAAACTTGTTTTACCTCTAAATACTCTTCCATAATTTGGATTTTTATATTTATGATATTTTATTTTATTTTACCTGCGTTTTTCTCCGTCCGGTTGCAATAACTGGATTTCCTCCTCGTGGATCTAATGAAGGTGCATCTTGATGTAATCCAGTGGTTCTCAAACTTTTTCTGTCATTCCCCACTTTGAACAGGTGGGCCTTTTCAAGCCCCACTGTTCCTCATCGCTCCAATAAAATGGTAGGCCAAGCTTAAAATTGTCAAATGTATCGTTCTATAGCAGGGGTCTCCAACCTTTTAGGGTGAGGGCTACTTTCAAAAAATAAAACAAGTCGTGAGCTACTTTTACTCCTCTTTTTTTGTTTTTTTGCAGTGTATATATTTAGCACATTTTAACATGATGATATGCTGACCTTTAACCTTTGTGTGCTGTTTGGGTCTGTGGGACCCGTTTGCAGTGTTTACTAAAAGAACATGTATTCAATTTAATTATTTTAACCTGCTTTATTTGGGGGTGGACCTCCCCTCCACTAGGGGGGTCGGGGGGCATGCAACCCCGTGAAGATGTTTTTTTAAATGTTGAAGTGAAATGCATCAATCTGGAGCACTTTGAGCACAACATGAATTGTAGAGATGGCAAATCCGGATCCTTTTACGGACTCAGGGTCTTCTGAGTCAGTCATTGAAGAGATCCGGATCATACGAGTCATTTGAGTCATATGAGTCAGCATCACCAAGACCGTAGAAATCCTATCGGTGAAACCGAAAAGTTGTTGCATTTCACGAGCATATTATTATTCCATATATTTTGAATATATATATATTTGTATATATATATATATATATGTAATATCTGCATGTATATTTTCTATTTCGACATGTATATTTTATATTTTATTTTATTTTTCTTTCTATTCTTGCATATTTTGTAGTTTTGTTTTATTGTAAAATGCCTTATGCTGCTGTAACAACAACAATTTCCCAATTTGGGATCAATAAAGTACTATCTATCTATCTATCTAAACTGACGTTGTATTAACCTCCGCTACACAGTGTATTTTGCTTTAATAAAAAACGTTGATCACAAAAAAAAGGGTTATTTTGCGATTTGGCAAATGTCTGCTGTTGACTCGTGCATGAGGACGAGTCTGCTGGATCTCTGGATCTGCTGCTATATGGTTACGGCTCCGAGTCCGCACGAGTCTGCTCTGCTGTGTGTTGCACAGCGAGTCAGGATTTGCGAATCTGCGAGTCTGCGAGTCTGCTGTTGATAGCGTGGGAGCCGGGTGCTGGAGGAGGGGCTATGCTCGTGCACATGACGAGTATGGATCTCTGGATCTGCTATGCTATTACGGTTAGGAGCCGTCGGCTCCTCTGAGTCCCCACGAGTCTGCAGGAAGTTTCACTGATCCGCGTCCCCTCCCCTGAGCCAAACGATAACTTCTGGCAGCTATCCTACTTGCTAAAGGGTAGGCAGATGGACTGGGGTACGTTGTAATGTGATTTTACATGTTATAAAGAGAGTAGCGAGTGACGCAATTTATAGTTTTAATTTGTACGTCACACCAAGTGTGGGACTCAAGGACTCGGGTTAATGGAGAGGGGAGACTCGTCACGACCAGCTCATTTCTAGGATCCGGGTTAATGATCCGGATGAATCAGGACTCGCCCATCTCTAATGAATTGATGGAAACAGCTCTCAATACTCAGATGAAAGGGAGCTGTAGACTTTTCAATAATCCAAACATCTTTAGAATATGATCACAACCAATAACAAATCATTTAAACTGGTTTATTCTTATCTTATGTTACCTAGTTAGCATTCTTTCTTTCTATGTATGCATATTTTACTAATCACTCCCCTTTAAACTGTTTTTTTTTTTTTTTACTGTCCTATAGTACACATTGGAATGATTTCTTACTTTATTTTTTACAACCAGGCTATATTAAATAGATAAAGGTGTGCTCTTCTCTCTCTGTCTCTCTCTCTCTCTAAACATAGACCTATTTTTAAAGTGGGGGGACACAAACGGGATTTTGAAAAGTGTCACGGTTAAACTCCTTATGAAGTGGTGAGGTGCTGCTCCACATTGCTTTTCTTCCTGACTGCAGCGCTGTTGTGTGTGTGTGTGTGAGAGCGATTCACATGTGTGTATGAGAGATTTTTACATATGTCTGTAAATTATTTTGGTTTCAGTTGTGTGTGTGTGAGCAGGCTCGGATTGGCCATCGGGAGATTCGGGACTTTTCCCGGTGGGCTGCTGCCTTCGGTGGGCCGCTGGCTCTGGCATAGGTGGGCCGTGGACTTTCACAGCTCCGCTGCGCCGGTGTTACCGTTTAACTGGTGACGCGGGGGAACTCGTGACGTTCTATAAAATACATATACACATTTCGATCGCTTCTTCTGTCGTTTACATTAATCTTTTGGTATATTTGGCTGGATAGGAACACTTTGATGCACATTCAGTACCAGTGTGTGAGGTTGTGGTTGCGATGCCGATATCCTGACGCGTACAGCGAGGACTACAAAAAGACACATGAGGTGACTGGGGATGTGTGTGTTCAAAACATTGCACGCTTGAATAAATCATTTAAACCAGCTATTTTTGCCAGACTTATTACTGAATATCGTTCTTAATGTGATACCAAGTCCATCTGAGACCTGTGTACACCTTCAGACAGCCTCCAAGTGAAGCACACGTTGTTTACTCACAGTTTGAAAGCAGCGTGGAGAAGTCTTCAGCTGAGCTGTGATCCGCCCAGTTTAACTTGTGATACGACTTCTGTTCTGTGGCTATCAACCAGCGATCATGTTTAATATTAAAGACTACACACATGTATCCCTTATCAAAACGGTATTCTGCACTTTGCAGCACTTATCCAGATAAGATGTGACTGTTTACTTGGTTAACTTTCGTTATGCATCGATACAGCGAATGACGAGGATACTCACATACGTTGAGAACTACAAACACATATATTCATAATTTTTACTCTGCTGTGAACATGTTTTCGTTTCTATCTTAACGTTTATGCTTTTATCTTTGTGTTATTTTGTCTTATATGTTGTATCTATTTCTGTGTAACTTGATAATATTAATATGAATTCCTTGTTATTGTTGTCTTTCCATCTGTCGGTGATGATTATACTACATAACGAAACACATGGCCTGATTAGCATATTTTATATTTATATATAATTTAATGTGTGCACTGGAATACATTTATATGTAAAATGACCACTTATCACAACATAATGTGGGCTCGCAGGCTGATAAACTAGGATATCTGATCTCGGTGGGTCTTAATACATGAGACTTGATACAGACCTCAGTCAGTAGGCTATACTATTTAAAAGCAAATGCCTACTATAATATGTATATTATATGGCTTAAGTGTACATACATTCGCTCGCATTATAAATGATGGTTGGCTTGCATTTTTCTGAATCTTTTAACAATGTTAATGTGTAAAAATTTAGCTGTGATGAATGAATATCTTGTAATGATTTGTGGCTCACTCACAACGCGCAGGACTAGAGTGATTTTTGCTGTTGGGACTCGGGTTTGAGTCCAGCATGAACTTTTTAGTTATTTTCATGTCGATGGACACTGAATTATATGTTTGAATAGAGGATTCATAATATTGTTTGCGGAGACCAAAATGAATGACCAAGCAGCATTTTACAGTCTAAATATCCCTACACATGCATCAATTACATTTCTGCTGCTATCTTTGCAAAACGAGTTAACAGTCACATCTTATCTGGATAAGTGCTGCAAAGTGCAGAATACCGTTTTGATAAGGGATGTGTGTAGTCTTTAATATTAAACATGATTGCTGGTTGATAGCCACAGAACAGAAGTCGTGTCACAAGTTAAACTGGGCGGATCACAGCTCCACAGCTGAAGACTTCTCCACGCTGCTTTCAAACTGTGAGTAAACAACGTGTGCTTCACTTGGAGGCTGTCTGAAGGTGTACACAGGTCTCAGATGGACTTGGTATCACATTAAGAATGATATTCAGTAATAAGTCTGGCAAAATAACTGGTTTAAATTATTCATTCAAACGTGCAATGGTTTGAACAGACATCCCCAGTCACCTCATTGTCATTTTGTAGTCCTCGCTGTACGTTTCCGGATATCGGCATCGCAACCACAACCTCACACACTGGTACTGAATGTGCATCAAAGTGTTCCTATCCAGCCAAATATACCAAAAGATTAATGTAAACGACAGAAGAAGCGATCGAAATGTGTATATGTATTTTATAGAACGTCACGAGTTCCCCCGCGTCACCAGTTAAACGGTAACACCGGTACCGCACCCGCCACCGCAAATACCTGCCGTTGTGAGGCTCCGGCGGGTCCGGCGCAGCGGCGCTGTGAAAGTCCACAGCCGTTGCGAGTCTCCGGCTGTAACAGTCCACTACCGCCCGCGAGGACCCAGGTTCGATTCCGGCCTGAGGTCCAAATAATTAATTAAAAAAACATTTCGTTTTTTAAATCTCCCGTTCATCACGTCCATTCGCGACCCACCTATCACATCTCTGCGCCCCACCAGTGGGGCGCGCCCCACACTTTGAGAAACGCTGATGTAATCCAATGTAAAGGTTACAAATAAATAAATACACAACAATAAGAAATGATTAATAAAAACAGGGTTTATTTAATTCACCTGACAGATAATTACAAAACAAAACCATCAAACTTCTGTTTTCCCTTCTGTCTGAACTTTAAATGTGCTTTGCAGAATGAAATGACTGCCAACAGATATCTTATTATTATAACTTTTTTTCTCTTAGCTTACAATATAACATGTTGTATTTTCTTATTGGACAAAACAGAAACACACATTTTAAAAGGTCCCCTATTATGCAAAATCCACTTCTTCATGTCTCTTCTACATCAACATGTGTCCCCTCTGTGTAAAGAGATTCTAACGATGTCTTGTCTTGTGTAACCATTAGCCAATCACCAACCAAGGTAACCCCCCCACCTTATCACCTGAATCTCCTCCTAGAGCACCACTGTCTTCTTTGTAACCAAATCTCTCTCAGAGGGGCGTGGGGAGGGGCTCCTTATTTTCATCTAAAGTAACAGACAGAGAATCAGCACTTTGGAAACAGGGCTGAACCAGAGGGGATTATGGGATGCTGCAATGATCTGTTTGGTGTTTCAGCCAATCAGAGACAGGTTCTGTATATATCTGAGACCTGTGATATATTGTTGAAAAGAGCATAATAGGGGACCTTTAAAGCGTAATCTTTGCAATATTAATTATTTTGTATTTCACTGTATGTCCACTGTAATATAGAGAGACTTGTTTAAAATGATTAAAAAAGAAAATATGATGTATTGTAGACCATAAAATGCACCTTATAGTTCACTGAATGATATTATTTTAAATTACATTAATCTTAATGATAGTTAAATTGATGATTGCATTTGTCACCATTACTGCTACATGAAAATGCAGAAATCAAATTCTCCCACACATAAATGAAACCTGTATTCAAACCATTCATGTCCCTTTGTTGCTTTCCCTGCTTTCACTAAAGTGCAAAGAATTTGTGAAGAATTGGCAAAGATACAGAAAAAAAACACCAAAATAATTTCACACTGCGCATGCAAACACTCATTCAGATTAAACACATTAGAGAACATCACCTCTCATTGGCTGAACAGGTCCTTACAATGTGTGATTCAGTCATTTGACTGATTTTAGGCTTTCAAAGTATATAAATGGTTGTTAACGATTATAGGCAACATGAGACAGTTTTAAATTCATTTTAGGCCAATTAATACGGTGTTTGATAGTTGCAAACGTGCTACAACCGCCCAGAAACATTTCCATTAGGAGAAACCCGCTGCAGCTTGCAAACGCTGCAAATATAAAAACACAAATGTTCCAAAACACAGGGGACACTAAAAAGTGACGCACACAGCTGGGAGACCAGGGGACACTACAAGGTGACGCACACAGCTGGGAGACCAGGGGACACTAAAAGGTGACGCACACAGCTGGGAGACCAGGGGACACTAAGGAGTGACGCACACAGCTGGGAGACCAGGGGACACTAAAAGGTGACGCACACAGCTGGGAGACCAGGGGACACTAAAGAGTGACGCACACAGCTGGGACGGAGCGCTTGGTGACGTTCAGGATGATAAAGCTGAAACTGTCTCTGTCTCAGAGTGAGTCTGTCTCATAACTGTAAGTGTTTGTCAGGATATCTGAAATGACTAGGTTAGCTACGTTAGCTACGTTAGCTACGTTAGCTACGTTAGCTAGCTAGCTTACAGCAGATCTGCAGTAACATCAGAAGGAGTCATGTGATCACATTGTTAAAATAAGACCATAAAACATTTTAGGTAAGTTTCCAACAACATAGACAGTTGTCACTTTTTAGTGTCCCCTGGTCTCCCAGCTGTGTGCGTCACTTTTTAGTGTCCCCTGGTCTCCCAGCTGTGTGGGTCACTCTTTAGTGTCCCCTGGTCTCCCAGCTGTGTGCGTCACTCTTTAGTGTCCCCTGGTCTCCAGCTGTGTGCGTCACTCTTTAGTGTCCCCTGGTCTCCCAGCTGTGTGCGTCACTCTTTAGTGTCCCCTGGTCTCCCAGCTGTGTGCGTCACTCTTTAGTGTCCCCTGGTCTCCGTTGTGTTTTGAGCTTTTTGCAGCGTTTCGTTTATGCAGCTTTTAGTAAACACTGCTCAAGTTGGTGATCATGTTTCTTCATTTCTTTGCATATGTTTGGTACATTTGTGTTTTTATATTTGCATCGTTTCTGAAACTGCAGAGCGTTTCTCCTGATGGAAATGTTTTGGGCCGTAGTATGTTGGAACAGAACACCTATTGTGGTGGCTGATAGCCACCCCCTCTGCTACGCGCAGTTCGTTGGATGAGGCTGATCTCTATTTAATAAAGAAAGGAATTGAAAACACCGGAATCAAAAGTTATAACAATTATCTGAGTTTACTCTGGTAGGAAACAAAACACGTATACAAGTTATACAGAGTACTCGACTTCAGGCTTTTGATGCGGTTTACAGGTAGACAGACCAGCTTTCAGAAAACGAGAAGTATGGACTCCAGGTGTGTGATGCGGTTTACCGTCTCTAGAACCAGCTTTCAGCAAACCAGAAGTATTTTTACATACAAAAACAAAAGTATTCATATCCATATTTTGGGGCGGAGATGGGTCGACTCTTCCTTCCCATTTTACTCCGAAGCGAATCAGAGAGTCCGTGGGGAGGAGCTGTGTGAACTGCTCACTCCCCCAGTTGTCCTTACTGGTTGGATCCACCTCTGGCCGGGTTCAATACAGCGAATCAGAGTTCTGACCAGAACGTGAGATTCTAAGGTTTCACAAGGTCAAAGTCAATCTTATCTCTGCACCGGTATTCACTCCCTTATTTTCCCAATGAATATTTCACATAAACTGTTACTCTCAGACAATTAAACATTGTATACAGATATAATGAGCCCAGAAAGAACATACTGATACCCAGAAAGAACCTTGAAAAGAACATGTGTGTCGCGCTCTGGTGAAAAGGAGCTGTGTGTGTGTGAAACAGGATCTCTGTGTCAGTGAGTTGTAAGTGAGAAGACATTATATATGGGATTACTTAAAACAGTTCAAACAATACATGTTCACTTCAATACAGTTTAGAATCATATCTTTTTACTTCAAGTAGCGCGTTCGCTCCCGTCGGCCACCGTACTTTAAGCTTCTATTGTGACAATAAACTTGATCTAACTTGAGATTAAAAATGCAGCAGAAGCACCGGTTAAAACAGAGAAATGGGAGGAAACACCACATACTCTCAGAGTATTAAAGCACATTAAAGTGTGAACACAAAACACACACACACACACACACACAAACAAACAAACAAACATATACACACACACATATACAGTATGAAAGTAACATTATAAAAACTGATTAGTTTACAGTTGTGGCTTCGTGGGCAATAGTCAAGTTTCTGTCAGAAATCATTCCCTCTGGACCCCCGACGGTGTGACACATTTATGTTATGCTGCTCAATAAAAATATGAAAGCCGAACGAAAGGAAATTAATGCAGATTTTCGGTGATTTTCAATAAGAAATATAAAAATGGTGATTGTCCCCAAACATGGCTGCAGAGTCATGGATGGAAAATTCATTTTTGGTGTTAATTAGACGACGAATTCTGATTAATAAAGGGTTGATTTTCAGTCTACAGCATCCTATTTAGGTTTTACAAGCTGCCAATGTAGCACAACTACCACGGGAATATAAAATAAATGAGAATTCTTCAAAACATCCATGGTGGTTATTCAAATATCAGCGTAAAGTGACAATTATGCGACTAAAATCAATGTGACTCAATGCACTGCCACTTTGATCATTCAGAGGGATTTTCCTATAAAACCACTTGTATAAAAGTTCAAATATTATTAAATATGAAATGTTATTATCATCACTCTATATGATAAAAGGACCATGCAGTTTGACTTCACAGGAGTTGTGTACACATATCTTAAAATACGATAGAAACTTGTTATTAGAACTCTTTTATGTGTAATTTCTCTTCATTTTTCTTAAAAAGTTCAGGTAACACTTTAGATTAAGGTACACATATTCACCATCAACTAGTTGTTCATTTACACATTAGAGTCAAACTACTAGCTTATTGGTTATGAACAAGACTTCACTTTAAAATAGGGAACTTATTCTGAGTTAGAAAAACCTAATTTTGAGTTATTTTGACACAATTAACACTTGTAGTTTCATGTCTTGTTACATAAGAATAGATCATATTTGTTAGGTGTTATTATGAGAGTTATTAGGCCCATATTGAGCATATTAAGACCCTAACTCATGCACAACAACGTCCTTACTTACAATAAATAAGCACTAATTAGAGGGTTATTGAGGACAAACTCTTAACTAATGGCCGTACTTGTAAAATAAGGTCATGTAGAATAAGGAATTCATTTGTGGTGTTATTTTACAGTCGGTGGTCACTACCGCCATCTTGCGGTTATGGTGGGTACAACACAAAGCTGAGTATTCATTCATTTTCTACTATCAGAGGTAGAAGAAGTACTCAGATCTTGTAGTAAAAGTAGAAGTACTCAGATCTTGTACTTGAGTAAAGTAGAAATACTCAGATCTTGTACTTGAGTAAAGTATAAGTACACAGATCTTGTACTTGAGTAAAAGTAGAAGTACCAGAGTGTAGGAATACTCGGTTACAAGTAAAAGTATTAGCATCAAAATATAGTTAAAGTACCACAAGTAAAAGTATTCATTGTGCAGATTGGTCCATTTCAGAATAATATATATGATATGTTTTATAATTATTGATCATTAAAGTGTTATCAAAGCTGGTAAAGGTGCAGCTAGTTTTAATGACTTTGTATACTACATATACTATGTTTAAAATATTTTTAAAAGATCGGAGAGCCAGCCTCTCGTCCAACATCAGTGTGTGACCTCACTAATGCTCTTCTGGATGAAAGGGCTTCCCACAGACACACTCCAAGATCTGTAGAAAGCCTTCCCAGAAGAGTGGAAGCTGTTATAGCTGCAGAGGGGGACCAACTTCAAATGAATGCCTAAGAGTTTGGAATGGGATGTCCTGAAAGCTCCTGTAGGTGTAATCAGAATCAGAATCAGAATCAGAATCAGAATCAGAATCAGAATACCTTTATTAGTCCCACAGAGGATACATGTACATTGTTACAGCAGAAAGAGCCAGAGACAGCTTCATGTTACCTAAAGCATGCATACAACAAAGTATTAAAGATTAAAAAAAGAAATGATAATAGGTGTTATAGTCTGTGTTGTTGTGGGGGGTCTACTAGGGGTCGTGGTGGTTATATAGTCTGACCGCTGCAGGAAGGAAGGACCTGCGGTATCTCTCTAATGTGTAGGTGGTCCAATACTTTTGTCTATATTGTGTATAATTGAGTATCATCCACATAACAATGAAAATGTACCGAGTGATTCCTTATTGCCTAAAGGAAGCGTATATAATGTGAACACAATAGGTCCAAGCTCTGAGCCCTTATGCTTTACTGCGGCAGAACTGGCTGGATTAAATCAAACAGAACTCTAAACACATTTTCAGCTCTGCACACAATCTGCAATTCAACTCTGCACTTTCTAAAACACTGCACACGGTTCTCTGAGTAACACACAGAGATCTGACATATTCACCTGTCAGCCATTTTCAACACACTGCCATTAAACATGCTACACATATGAGCCAAGGAACAGATACACATGCCAGCTGACCGTTAACGCCTGGCTGCTTTACTGCTGACTCATCAAGCAGGATATAAGTACAAGAAGTGGGATATTTATTTAAAAAATGTGTTTTTTTATCACAGAGCTGAGAAACTAATATTATTATTAAAAAATCAAATATCCTGTTTATGAAATACACAAGAAAAAAAAAAGATTTAAGAACAAATTAACATTACATTTAAGCAAAACAAATATTATGCTATTTGGAAAACATAAAACAAATCCTCAGGTGCAATTAATACTAGATAACATAAACATAGAAAGAGAATATGAAATGAAGTTCCTTGGTGTGGTTTGAGACCACAAGATCAGCTGGAAACCTCATATCAATCATGTAAAAGCAAAACTGGCTAAGACTATCGCAATATTGGGGAAAGCAAGACACATTCTGGACTACAACTCATTATGCTCTGTATAATACACTCATATTGCCATGTCTGAGTTACTGTGTGGAGATTTGGGGAAACACTTACAAAACCAACCTACAGCCGTTATGCACATTACAAAAAAGGGCTATAAGAATAATCAATAATGTTGGATATCTTGAACACACTCATTCATTATTCTTGAAGTCACACACACTGAAGTTTACTGATCTGGTTACATTTAAAACGGCACAAATGATGTACAGAGCAAGACATAATCTACTTCCTAGGAAATTACAAACATTGTTCATAGAAAGAGAGGGCGGGTATAATTTGAGAGGAAATCTACATTTGAAACAACTCAAGGTCAGAACAACTGTGAGAAGTATGAGCAGAACAATCTGTGGGGTGATTTGATGGAACGGTTTGGAGCAGGAGTTAAAACAAAGCACAAATATAATTCACTTTAAAAGGATGTACAGAAACACTTTCTTGGAAAACTATGAGAATGATTTAAGGTGATTGAAGATGAGAAATTATTGTAAATGTATGTATAAATGTAAATATGTAAGTAGGAATTGTTAAGGAATAATTCTTCTAGATATCTAACCTTTTACTCTGACATGTGTTATCTCCTCTAAGGAAAGGCCTTGGTGCCATATGTGTTGTTGTCACCAGTGTGTGACCGGTCAACTTGACTGGCACGAAGGGTAATTGTTGTGAGAACACTGAGGCACTTCTTTATCGGGTTTGTGGGCTCTCGGATGTGAAATCCTTGAGGCCATGAGCGTCGGACGCAGATGATTCAGTGTTTAGTCTACTCCTTCAGAGATGTTGATTTCTCTCTGTGAACCTGTTAAAAGGTCTAGCATAGAGAGGTTCTTCAGAATTGACGTGGCAACTCTACTGTGTGGTCAGAACCTCTGACTCTTTGATTTGTGATGTGAATCCTCCGGCCGAATACTCTGAATAAACCCATCAGTGTTTGACATCAAAGCTCCAACTCTCACCGTGTCTCCTTCCTGAGTCGGTGACTCCATGCATTACTACACAGAAGTTTCCTCCACAGCTTGCAGAAATGATTTAAAGGATAATCATTGATCAGCGGTAAGTAAGGGGTAGGAATTAATAAGCATTTTCTTCCTGCCGCTCCCTTACACACATATGATTTATTATTATTATTAATATGAATATTGATAAATACTGTATTCTAACAATAAGGTATTCTGTTTTTCACATTTGTTATTTGTTTTTTTAATCTGTTCGAAATAAAGATGGAAATGAAATTAAGTCGTTAATTCATGAGAAAAGCACTCAGATAGAAAGTCAGAAACATTTGAAATATTTGTTTAAAATAAATGTAAATAAAATGTCCAAAGAAAGTATTCAGACTAATTCTTATTACAGTTTTATAATTGTTTTATATATTTCTCAAATGATCTGCTTTGACTGCAGCTTGAGAAACTTCTGGATTCAGTCTGAAAGCATCCTTTTTTAACTTTAAACATGATCTTTAATAATGTTGTAGTTTAGTTTAACTCTGAGAGGTGGACTGGCTGGACTCCTCACTGGGACTCTGGTTCTGGACCAGCTTGCAGGGTCCAGGAGTTCTTGGAGAGAAGGAGCGCTTCCTGCCGCAGGACTCGGGGGATGGGAGTTCCTGAACATGGAGAAACAGCTTCAGTTTTTATGCTCCAAATATCTGGAACAAAGTCACAGAAAGAATGTGTCTGCAGCTCAGAGAGTCCTGCTGGGAACCCACACATGTTGAGGAGCCCAAAGTGTGATGAGAGAAATGTACGGGTCCCCAGCACATAGAAGCTGCCGGATGCTAACCTGCATATGTTGGGAGAGCTTTACAGATCAGGGGCCTCATTTATAACGCCTTGTGTAGGATTCACGTGGGAAGGTTGCTTACGTAGTACAAAGCAAAAAAATAGGTACAGAAATGTTCCGACATTTTCCGATTCACAAAACATTGCGTAGCGGCGAGGGAAGTGCGTACGGCACTTCCTACGCCTGTTTCCCTTTATAAATCACAATCGACTCGTAACGCCCATATTTGCCTATAAATAGTCAAAGAAACGCCCATTCATTCATTCATTCATTGTGACTGACTGCATGAAGAAGATCGCAGGAAATGAGGACAGAACAGCTAAAAAAGACATCTCACACCGTGTCAGATTTGGGTTATTTTGGGGAGGTGGAGATAAATCATATTGTTTGGTGGATGCAGTTTGAACCAGAGTAGCAGCATGGAGGTCGGATCGTCACCAAAATAAATAAATAAGTGGTCCGAAAAAAGTTAATGACAAAAAAAATACACATAACCTTCCTCAGGCAGTGTGTTTGTCCCGGGGACAGGAGACCCCCCCTGATGAGAAACTGTAAGAAATGATGGGGGAATCCCTCCGGAGTGGAGTCATGACGACTGGATCTGAATTATTTTGTTGTATTTGGTGGTTTGTGTTCCAGCTGTCGATCAGCAACTATATATCCATAATCCACCAGTTAAAGGAAATACAACTAATGTGTTGTGTTATATTAGCTGTACAATTTACCACATATGGTGTTCTTAGTTTCCATACCTCCTGTGTTTTACGACTTATCAAGTCTTGGCAAACGGCATAAAACACGATTAAACGTGATAGTATATAAAACCATGCTCGTATCTACAACCTATAGAAATGCAAAACGGCATCAGTTTAGACGTAATTCTGTCCTCCTGCTTAGCGGATCATTTATGAGAAAACATTTCATAACATTAACACAACATTTGAGGTGGTTTTAAATAACATATCCGTATTTATTTATTTCTCCAAGTTATGTTTTTGTGTGCACTGAGGAGTCTCAAACAGGCGTTTGTTTAATCATTTAAAGATTGGCTTTAATCAATGTTTGAAAATGAATTCTTCATATTTGATAAATGAGAGGTAACATTTTATTTATGGTATTATTTCCACATATTTCTCTCCATTCTTCCTTCTGCCAACGGTGTCGCAGTTTCTCGTCTCTCCCGTGTGTGTGCGTAGTGCGTACGCATGGGTTAGAGTTTGCGTGGAGGACCGCACATTTTCCCGTCAAGTTAGTATTTTATAAATCGCAAACATTGCGTACGCCATTTTTTGAGCGTATATCCCTTTATAAATGAGACCCCTGAAGAGGAACTAAGTACATTTACTCAAGTACTGTACTTAAGTACAATGTTGAGGTACTTGTACCTTTCCTGAGTATTTCCATTTTATTCTACTTTGTACTTCTACTCCTCTACAGTTCAGAGGTACATGGTGTACTTTTACTCCACTACATGTATTTAATACCTTTAGTTACTTTACAGATGTGGATGAATGATGTGAAATATAATCAAGTGTTAAATCAGACTTTAGTTCCACCTGGAGTAAATTCACAAGCTACCCTGCAGTATACAAAGTCATTCAAACTAGCACCTTTACCAGCTTTGAGAACACTTTCATGATCAATCATTATAAAACATATCATATATATTATTCTGAAATGGACCAATCTGCACAATGACTACTTTTACTGTCACTACTTTCACTATATTTTGATGATAATACTTTTCTACAGAGTATTCCTACACTCTGGTACTTCTACTTTGACTCAAGTATATTTTGATGATAATACTGTAACTGGTTATAATGTTGATGTTTTCATGTGTTTTATTCTTCAGAGTTTATTTACATTTTACAGAGTGTCAGTACACGCGTCACTGTTTTGATAGACAGTTGTTGTGAAGAGAAACAGCCAAAATGATGAAGAGAGAAAAACAAGAGTGTTGTTTTCCTCTGAGGACATGCTCCATGAAAGAGTTTCATATCTGGATGAATGGAGGATATTCAGTACTCACAGTTCTTCTGGATCTTGGCTCTGATCGTCTCATCCTCTCTGATCCTGTAGGGAAGAACACAATCCAACAGTTATGGATCCAGTTTAAAATAAGTGTTTGTTCTTTGAGTCAGCTTCGGAGTCCTGACTGACCTCATGCTTTACATCCCATCATATCTTCTCTGCAAACACTACGACTGACTGCCACAGCTCTCAGCTGCATTACAGGAAGTAACAGTCATTAGTCAAGGAGCTAAAAACATCCCATCAAAAACAGACTACCTTTTCCACTCTTCTGTCAAATCCCATATGTCTGGTGGAAAGTTGATTACTTACTAAATGTGGCTTTGCATTTTCAGCTGGCCTTCTATAGTTGATGGAAGAATGAAAGAGCCTGCAGTCAGTGGGTAACATCACTGATCTGTTGTGATTCCCCAGTGAGAGAATCACCTCCCTGTGGTTCATACAATACTGCTGAACCAGCAGAGACCCCTTACTGACCTGAGGGTCTCCAGTCTGCAGTCTGGACTCTCCAGAAGATCTCTCAGCAGCTTCTCATCTGAATCCTGCAGATCGTTGAGACTCAGGTCCAGATCTCTCAGATGGATGTTGGACTTCAGAGCTGAGATCAGAGCAGAACAGCTGATCTCTGACAACCAGCAGTCCCTCAGTCTGAATAAAGAAAACATGATGAGGATACAAATCTGTTTATAATCCAATCAGATGTTACTCAACAACAACAACAACAATTATACTCACTTACTTACTTTAATAATATCATTGTGTGATTCTTATTTGCTAATGTTTATCTATATTTACTACTTCTCACTCTTCTTAGCTAAGCTTGGGGAAAGTCCTTGACTCTCTATGTGCACCAACAGTATGACCTTCACCTCAGGTGAACTGAGAACTTCCTGATACGGCCTCCCTACTCCCGAACTCCCAGAATGCTCCTTCATTATCACCAAGCTTCCCCCCTCCCTTTCTCCTCTCTCGAGCCTCATCTCAATACCCCTCCTCGACTCCTCCTTTCCCTCACTCGCGTCCCTTCCTTGTGTCTTAGCTCCGCCTCCGTAAGACGCGAGGAGGAGACGCGAGGACAGAGGAGTCCTCAGGTATTAATTGGGATGTCCTCGTTCACTCAAACGTCACTCTTAAACGACGTCTGTTAATGATGACATGTGCACAGCTGTATCCCCTCTCATCATTTAACTACTCAATATTTTAACACAAAGCAAAACAAATAATTGTTATTTATCAAGATCTAGCCATTCATGAAATAGCTTTCTTAATAGCTATGTTTTAGTGATGTTCAAGATCATTAAACATGACTTAAATTGTTAGTATAACCTTAAGAAATTAATTGCACATAATAATTCCCACGGAGCTGTGAGCACTTATACATTTATGTGACGCTTTCCCACTCATTCTTCCAGTTCTCCGTTTTCCTCTCTTGAAATCGACCAGCTGTGAAGGTGGGGGCGGGGCTTTTATACGCGAGTAGTGAAAACACTTCCGCGTAGTCTGCTCTCGTGTATCCTCCCTTTCGTCTCCTCGCACCCCTCCTCCCGCACCCCTCCTCCCTCACCCCTCAAAGAAAACGTCCTTCAAAATGGCGTGTCTTGATCGATTTCCGGGTCAAGTCCCGGAGGAGGGGAAGAGAGGAGTCGAGGAGGGGTATTGAGACGAGGCTTCTGTGTTTAAATATGCAACCCAAACTCTACTCTTCCTCTTCCTCTCTGCAGACTGTATGCTCTCTGTGTGACTGACTGAACTTTCTTCAAGAAAAAAATAAAAACAAAGAGCTGAATGCTTTGATTCTCTCTCCACATTTGATGAATAAATTCCCACCACAATGTCAAACTAAAATGACTTCAGATGACCTTTATTCAGACGTTATCGTTTACTAAATATTAAATACATAGATTTACTTTTTACAGCTAACATCTATTTCAGTTACTTCAAGAAACAGTCAACATGTATGTCTGCAGTTCTTTCTTCTTACTCTTAAAAATGAGATATGAATAAAGGGACATTTACAACTTCATGGATGTAAGTTATTAATGAATATAAATGAGGTTAAATTACAAAGTGAACATGTGAGATCTCCAGCAGTAACAGAGAGTCAGTGAACTGACCTGAGAGTCTCCAGTCTGCAGTCTGGACTCTCCAGAAGATCTCTCAGCAGCTCCACTCCTGAATCCTTCAGCTTGAAGTTCTCACTCAGGTCCAGATCTCTCAGATGGATGTTGTACTTCAGAGCTGAGATCAGAGCAGAACATCTGATCTCTGACAACATGCAGTACCTCAGTCTGAATAAAGAAAACATGATGAGGATACAAATCAGTTTATAATCCAATCAGATGTTACTCAACATTTAAATGAATCTGAACAGAAACATCTGTCTACTTCAGAAAGTAAACTTTATCATGTAAAACTAATATTACTTCAGATGACCTTTATTCAGACGTTATCGTTTACTAAATATTAAATGCATAGATTTATTTTTCACAACTAACATCTATTACAGTTCCTTTAAGAAACAGTCAACATGTATGTCTGCAGTTCTTTCTTCTTACTCTTAAAAATGAAATATGAATAAAAGGACATTTACAACTTTTTGGCTGTAAGTTATTAATGAATATAAATGAGGTTCAATTACAAAGTGAACATGTGAGATCTCCAGCAGTAACAGCGAGTCAGTGAACTGACCTGAGAGTCTGCAGTCTGCAGTCTGGACTCTCCAGAAGATCTCTCAGCAGCTCCACTCCTGAATCCTTCAGATTGAAGTTCTCACTCAGGTCCAGATCTCTCAGATGGAAGTTGGACTTCAGAGCTGAGATCAGAGCAGAACAGCTGATCTCTGACAAACCACAGCCCTCCAGTCTGAATAAAGAAAACATGATGTAACTTTAGAAAACAATGTTCCTGTTTGAAATAACTCCAGGTTTAATAATCTGTTCAGAGTGAAACAGGGTTTTAATGTCAGAGATGATGCAGAAACAATCCACTGATAATCTGGAACTTTAACTTTGATCAGATGTTGAACAACTCCTTCATCTCCCTCACAGCTCATCAGTACTGACAGCATCTCCACTGACTCATGGAGCACAGAGTGAGTCTGTGGAAGCTCAAACACTCTCCCTCACACATTCACCTTCTCTCTGTTACTCTGATCAATATTCAGTTATTAGCAAAAATGGAACAAATAAAAATAACATTGTATTTGTTCAAATTCAGAAAATCATAAACACAAACAGATCAATATGAAGTGCAGTCAGTGAACTGACCTGAGAGCCTCCAGTCTGCAGTTTGGACTCTTTAGTCCAGAACTCAGCAGCTCCACTCCTGAATCATACAGAGGGTTCTGACTCAGGTCCAGATCTCTCAGATGAGAGGGGTCAGACTTCAGAGCTGAGGCCACGACTTCACATCCAGGAATGGAGAGTCCAGAGAGTCCTAAGCTAGTAAGTCTATAATAAAACATATATTACAACATGTGTTAAAAAAGAGGAAACATTATATTAACCTCAAGCATTTGATGAAAAAAGATTTGACATGTTCTGATAGACATTTGCTGTTAGTCCATTTAATATAATATAATAATATATGATAATAGAGTGTAATGAGTTGTCAGTGTGATCTGATCACATGTCTGTGCTCCTGCTGTCACTGACTGTTACCAAAAGAAACAGAAATTAAATGAATCACTTGACAATATTAGAGATGTACATATTTAAATGTTAATTAATATGTGGATGTGAATGATGGATGAAGGATGTTTTGGCTTCTCTGAGCATCTGAACTTTTATTGCGCACACAAACACAATTAACAAACCAATAAAGTTTCAACATGTTCAACTGAATACCATCAGATGTTCCCAGTATATCAGCATTAAGACAGATTTTAAACTCTAACACATTGTGATAAAAACGTGTTTAATGATAAAGAAACTACTAGAAAGTAATAATAACATGTTTCTGTGATAACTGTAAGTCCTGCTGTGTGGTGTGATCACATGCTGAGAAACCTCTAAAGTCCTTCATGTGTTTGACATGTCGCCTCCATCACTCAATATGAAGAGAGGAACGCTTCAGTTTAACTATTATTATAAATAAATAGAAGAACAGTGTTGGTTTATTTTCTCAGTATTTAAACAGCAGAAATGTTATAGTGTTTATTTGAATAATTAAACTCTGATCCACATTAGTTTATAAAGTTAATCACATCTGGACTTACTTGAACTTCCTGCAGTTCCTCACAGCTGGAATCAGTCTATGTCGTCCCTCATCTGATGTGTTGTACTGATCCAGGTCCAACTCATCCAGAACCTCCTCTGACATCTGCAGCATGTAGGCCAGAGCAGAGCAGTGGATCACAGAGAGTTTCTCTCTGATCTGTTCTCTGACTTCAGGAACTCTGTGATCTCCTGATGTACTGAGTGGTCCTTCATCTCTGTCAGACAGTGGAAGATGTTGATCTCCTGTCAGGAGAGATATCATCACTGTTCATCTCCTTCAGGTTGCTGATGGCTCTCTGGATGGTTTCTGGTCTGTTGTCTGTGCGACCCAGCAGGCCTCCTAACAGTCTCTGGTTGGACTCCAGAGAGAGGCCGTGGAGAAAGCGGACAAACAGGTCCAGGTGGCCATTTTACTTTGAGGGATTTCTCCATGGCTCCCTTCAGGAAGTCATCCAGGGATGGGTAATCCTGATCTCTGCTGTTGCTATAGTCTCTCTGCAGGAAGTCCTTCAGTACCTCTGTGTCTCTGTTGGTGTAACAGTGCAACATGTAGACTGCAGCCAGAAACTCCTGAATGCTCAGATGAACAAAGCAGTAGACTGTTTTCTGAAGATCACTCTCTCTCTTTTGAAGATCTGTGTACAAACTCCTGAGTGCACCAAGGCCTCGGTGACATCAAGACCACAGCGCTGCAGGTCTTCTTGGTAGAACATGATGTCTCCTTTCTCCAGATGTTCAAACGCCAGCCTCCCCAGCTTCAGAAGAACCTCCCTGTCAGCCTCCGTCAGCTGCTGTGGACTCGTCTCATGTCCCTCTTCATACTTCTGCTTCTTCCTCTTGGTCTGGACCAGCAGGAAGTGTGAGTACATGTCAGTGAGGGTCTGGGGCAGCTCTCCTCTCTGGTCTGTAGTCAACATGTGGTCCAGAACTGCAGCAGTGATCCAGCAGAAGACTGGGATCAGACACATGATGTGGAGGCTCCTGGAGCTCTTGATGTGAGAGATGATTCTGCTGGACAGGTCTTCATCACTCCATCTCCTCCTGAAGTACTCCTCCTTCTGGGCGTCAGTGAAGCCTCGTACTTCTGTTACCCTGTCCACACACTCAGGAGGGATCTGATTGGCCGCTGCAGGTCTGGAAGTTATCCAGACGAGAGCCGAGGGAAGCAGCTTCCCCCTGATGAGGTTTGTCAGCAGCACGTTGACTGAGGACTGCTGAGAGACATCAGACACAACCTCATTGTTTCTGAAGTCCAGAGAAAGTCTGCTTTCATCCAGGCCGTCAAAGATGAGCAGCACTTTGCAGACAGCCAGCTGCTCTGCTGTGACCTTCTGTAAGGTTGGATGGAAAACATGGAGCAGCCTGAGAAGACTGTACTGCTCACCTTTGATCAGGTTCAGCTCCCTGAAGGAGAGCGGGATCACCAGACTGACATCTTGGTTTCCAAACCCTCGGCCCAGTCCAGAGTGAACTTCTGCACTGAGAAGGTTTTTCCAACTCCAGCGACTCCGTTGGTCAGGACCGCTCTGATGAGAGTCTGTTGGTCAGGTAAGGCTTTAAAGATGTCCTGGCACTTGATTGGAGTGTCATGGAGGGGCTTCTTCTTGGAAGCTGTCTCCAGCTGCCTCACCTCATGTTGGGTATTAACCTCTTCACTCTGGCCTTGTGTGATGTAGAGCTCAGTGAAGATCCTGTTGAGGAGGGTTTCACTTTGATCAGTTCCTTCAGTCACACGTTCACATCTCCTCCTCAGACTGAGCCTATGTTCATCTAAAACCTCCTGCAGACCACTATCTGCTGGAAGAGAAGGAAACAGGAGAGAATCAGGGAAATGCTCTGAGAATCTAATTATAACAATAAAACAACAAAAACAGACTGAGTTTAAATGTTTTATAAACAGCTTACTGTCTATGCTCTACAACAGTATACCTATTCAAAAACAAATGAACCAGGAAGAGGAATAAGACGCTGCATGAGTTCGGCCTCTTACCTCGTACAGAGCTGGTCTGACTGGCTGTCTGCAGTCCAGCTCTGGTTCTGGATCTTTCTCCACACTGGGGACAGGAGGGGTCTCCTGATGGAGGTCTCTGCTCCCAGTATGAGGTGATGCACTGTCTGCAGAACCAGTGTCCACAGCTGGTAGAGACTGGATCCTTCAGGACGTCCTGACACAGAGCACAGCTGGACACTGCTCCTCCACAGGAACACCACTCTTCCTCTTCCCTCTGTGGAGATGAACACATCCTTTACAGCACGTACATTAGTGGAGCTGATTCTCACCAATGGGCAGAGCGTCACAAACGTCACTCTCAAGATGAAATGTGTCACGCTGCACGAATACGCAGGTGACATGAATTTCACCTCTTCACTTTCTTGGTGTCTCCAGGCACGGATCTGGGTCTTTGCATTGACTCTACATGTAATCACACAAAGCTCTGTTATATCTGCTAATGCTAAACACAACCAGCTCACCAGGTTATCACTATTATTAATAAACATCTTTAAAATACATATCATAAACATGCCCAAGTAGTAAATAATGTTTTGGACGATATATTTAGTTTTTAGTGAGTATTTATCAATATCTTTGCCATTTAAAACCTTTTGATGCCACTGATACAATGATGCTATAAATGCATATTGAAATATCCTCAAATAATGTTAGCTTGCTGTACTCTGCTGCCTTTGTTCTGTACTATACTGCACACATGATATTATTAAAGAACAGTTTAATATATTAGATTATAAAAACTGGATCCTCTTCAGGTCAGGTTACAGCAGAAACTCTTACTTTGTGTCTGAGGGTCCAGGTTCATACTGAAGTTTAGAGGTTGATCTCTAGACCAGTCGCTCTTCAGAGACAGACAGCTGGAGACTGAAGATGTGTCCTCTTCCTCATCTTTAAAACCACTCATCTTCTCCAGTCTGAGAGATAAACCAGTAACACTGGAGACACACACACACACACACACACACACACACACACACACACCCACACACACACACACACACACACACACCACACACACACACACACACACACACACACACACACACACACACACACACACACACACACACACACACACACACACACACAAACACAATAATAATAAACTTGGTTAAATAACGTCATCAAATCAGTCAGACTTCAGACAGGCCGCTCCCCATTTTGACTGCGCTGGGCTGTCGCATGTTATGTTGCTTTGATGAATCAGAAAACAGGAAATAATAAAAGTTTACAGCACTTGTAGAAGTCTCTTTGGACTCTGTTTTACTGGATGTCAGAACATCAGCGTCTTAAAGTAAATAATGTGTTAAAAAGCAGATCCTGGTGTTAACACTCACCCTGTTGTCCTCCTGCTCCGTCCAGGTGTAAAATGGCGTCTGGCAATCTGACTTCTTATTTGGACTTTAACGCCCTCACCTGTCTGCAGCTCCTCCTCTTGACATAACCAGCCTTATCAGCTGAACCAGTTCACACACAGGGACTACGTTCAGTGAGATATAAATAGAGCTTAACAGAAGCTCAACAAAGTTATTGAAATGAACATATTAAAACCACAGTGTGAAAATCACCCAGTAAACATCCTGTATTCAAAACCTCACTTAAAGGGGACCTATCATGCAAAATGCACTTTTGTACGTCTTTTATACATGAATATGTGTCCCCGGTGTTCCAGGGAACTCACCAAGTGTCAGAAAACACAACCCTCTCTATTTTCCTCCATACCCAAATCTCTAAAAAAGGGGCTGCAACGGATCTGATAAAAACTGATCCAGATTTGAACACTGTCCTGACGTCAGGACGGTGGTGCTACGGCTATTGGGCCAACTCCACCAATCAGGAGGAGACAGCCACGGCCATTGCCGTTCGAAAGCGCTGGAGACGCTGTAGTACATATGCCAGGCCTGTAGTTGGTGCTGTTCTCACAGAATAAGCCCTTGCAAAAACAGAGCTAAAAAGTGCAAATTGAGCGAAATGAGGCATGGCTAAAATGCATGATCTGTTGGTATTTTGAACAAAAAAAAGTATAAATATGCCTTATATAGGTATGGTCCTACACTATATTATTCAAATATAGCATGATAGGTCCACTTTAAGTTAAAGTGTGTAGGTATTTAAAGGTAGGGTAGGTAAATTGGAGAAACCAGCTCGAGATCGCTAGAATTTGAAAATACACAACCGGAGAAAATCTGCCACTTCCTTACAGAGCCCCTCCTCCAACACACACGAACGCGCACATGACCAATGAGGGCACGAGATAAGTTTGTGCACAGATGGAAGGCTGACAGGCAGGTAGGCCATCCAGTTATTTTAGCCGGGCCGGCTCAGATGATTGGTCGTACTTTTTACAGTATTACGGCTTCCATATGAATATTTACGTAAACTTGTTTTACCTCTAAATACTCTTCCATAATTTGGATTTTTATTCTATATTTATCTTATCTTATTTTACTTCACCTGCGTTTTTCTCCGTCCGGTTGCAATAACTGGATTTCCTCCTCGTGGATCTAATGAAGGTGCATCTTGATGTAATCCAACATAAAGGTTACAAATAAATAAATACACAACAATAAGAAATGATTAATAAAAACAGGGTTTATTTAATTCACCTGACAGATAATTACAAAACAAAACCATCAAACTTCTGTTTTCCCTTCTGTCTGAACTTTAAATGTGCTTTGCAGAATGAAATGACTGCCAACAGATATCTTATTATTATAACTTATTTTCTCTTAGCTTACAATATAACATGTTGTTCTTTCTTATTGGACATAACAGAAACACACATTTTAAAAGGTCCCCTATTATGCAAAATCCACTTCTTCATGTCTCTTCTACATCAACATGTGTCCCCTCTTCTTCATGTCTCTTCTACATCACCATGTGTCCCCTCTTCTTCATGTCTCTTCTGTGTAAAGAGATTCTAACGATGTTTTGGCTTGTGTAACCATTAGCCAATCAGCTACCAAGGTACCCCCCCCCCCCCCACCTTATCACCTGAATCTCCTCCTAGAGCACCATTGTGTTCTTTTTAACCAAATCTCTCTGCAATGATCTGTTTGGTGTTTCAGCCAATCAGAGACATGTTCTGTATATATCTGAGACCTGTGATATATTGTTGAAAAGAGCATAATAGGGACCTTTAAAGCGTAACCTTTGCAATATTAATTATTTTGTATTTCACTGTATGTCCACTGTAATATAGAGGGACTGGTTAAAATGATTCAAAAGGAAAATATGATGTAGACCATAAAATGCACCTTATAGTTCACTGAATGATATTATTATTTTAAATTACATTAATGTTAATGATAGTTAAGTTGATGATTGCATTTGTCACCATTACTGCTACATGAAAATGCAGAAATCAAATTCTCCCACACATAAATGAAACCTGTATTCAAACCATTCATTTCCCTTTGTTGCTTTCCCTGCTTTCACTAAAGTGCAAAGAATTTGTGAAGAATTGGCAAAGATACAGAAAAAAAACACCAAAATAATTTCACACTGCGCATGCAAACACTCATTCAGATTAAACATATTAGAGAACATCACCTCTCATTGGCTGAGCAGGTCCTTACAATGTGTGATTCAGTCATTTGACTGATTTTAGGCTTTCAAAGTATATAAATGGTTGTTAACGCTTATAGGCAACATGAGACCGTTTTAAGTTCATTTTAGGCCAATTAATACGGTGTTTGATAGTTGCAAACGTGCTACAACCGCCCAGAAACATTTCCATTAGGAGAAAACCCGCTGCAGCTTGCAAACGCTGCAAATATAAAAACACAAATGTTCCAAAACACAGGGGACACTAAAAAGTGACACACACAGCTGGGAGACCAGGGGACACTAAAAGGTGACGCACACAGCTGGGAGACCAGGGGACACTAAAGAGTGACGCACACAGCTGGGAGACCAGGGGACACTAAAAAGTGACACGCACAGCTGGGAGACCAGGGGACACTAAAGAGTGACGCACACAGCTGGGAGACCAGGGGACACTAAAAGGTGACGCACACAGCTGGGAGACCAGGGGACACTAAAAGGTGACGCACACAGCTGGGAGACCAGGGGACAATAAAGAGTGACGCACACAGCTGGGAGACCAGGGGACACTAAAAAGTGACACGCACAGCTGGGAGACCAGGGGACACTAAAGAGTGACGCACACAGCTGGGAGACCAGGGGACACTAAAAGGTGACGCACACAGCTGGGAGACCAGGGGACACTAAAGAGTGACGCACACAGCTGGGAGACCAGGGGACACTAAGTGTAATTTCTCTATTAAGACCCTAACTCATGCACAACAACGTCCTTACTTACAATAAATAAGCTCTCATTAGAGGGTTATTGAGGACAAATCTTAACTAATGGCTTAGTACTTGTAGAATAAGGTCTTGTAGAATAAGGAATTAATTTGTGGTGTTATTTACAGTCGGTGGTCACTACCGCCATCTTGCGGTTATGGTGGGTACAACACAAAGCTGAGTATCATTCATTTTCTACTATCAGAGGTAGAAGAAGTACTCAGATCTTGTAGTAAAAGTAGATGTACTCAGAACTTGTACTTGAGTAAAGTAGATGTACTCAGATCTTGTACTTGAGTAAAGTAGAAGTACTCAGATCTTGTAGTAAAAGTAGATGTACTCAGAACTTGTACTTGAGTAAAAGTAGAAGTACACAGATATTGTACTTGAGTAAAAGTAGAAGTACTCAGATCTTGTACTTGAGTAAAATAGAAGTACACAGATCTTGTACTTGAGTAAAGTAGAAGTACACAGATCTTGTACTTGAGTAAAGTAGAAGTACACAGATCTTGTACTTGAGTAAAAGTTTAAGTATTCAGATATTGTACTTGAGTAAAGTACACAGATCTTGTACTTGAGTAAAAGTAGAAGTACTAGAGTGTAGGAATAGTAAGTATTAGCATCAAAATATAGTTAAAGTACCACAAGTAAAAGTATTCATTGTGCAGATTGATCCATTTCAGAATAATATATATGATATGTTTTATAATGATTGATCATTAAAGTGTTATCAAAGCTGGTAAAGGTGCAGCTAGTTTTAATGACTTTGTATACTGCATATACTATGTTTAAAATATTTTTTAAAGATCGGAGAGCCAGCCTCTCGTCCAACATCAGCGTGTGACCTCACTAATGCTCTTCTGGATGAAAGGGCTTCCCACAGACACACTCCAAGATCTGTAGAAAGCCTTCCCAGAAGAGTAGAAGCTGTTATAGCTGCAAAGGGGGACCAACTTCAAATGAATGCCTAAGAGTTTGGAATGGGATGTCCTGAAAGCTCCTGCAGGTGTAATCAGAATCAGAATCAGAATCAGAATCCCTTTATTAGTCCCACAGAGGATACATGTACATTGTTACAGCAGAAAAAAGCCAAAGACAGCTTCATGTTACCTAAAGCATGCAGACAACAAAGTATTAAAGATTTAAAAAAGAAATGATAATAGGTGTTATAGTCTGTGTTGTTGTGTGGGGGGTCTACTAGGGGTCGTGGTGGTTATATAGTCTGACCGCTGCAGGAAGGAAGGACCTGCGGTATCTCTCTAATGTGTAGGTGGTCCAATACTTTTGTCTACATTGTGTATAATTGATATCATCCGCATAACAATGAAAATGTCCCGAGTGATTCCTTATTGCCTAAAGGAAGCGTATATAATGTGAACACAATAGGTCCAAGCTCTGAGCCCTTATGCTTTGCTGCGGCAGAACTGGCTGGATCAAATCAAACAGAACTCTAAACACATTTTCAGCTCTGCACACAATCTGCAATTCAACTCTGCACTTTCTAAAACACTGCACACGGTTCTCTGAGTAACACACAGAGATCTGACATATTCACCTGTCAGCCATTTTCAACACACTGCCATTAAACATGCTACACATATGAGCCAATGAACAGATACACACGCCAGCTGACCGTTAACGCCTGGCTGCTTTACTGCTGACTCATCAATCAGGATATAAGTAAAAGAAGTGGGATATTTATTTTAAAAATGTGTTTTTTTTATCACAGAGCTGAGAAAATAATATTTATTAAAAAAAATCAAATATCCTGTTTATGAAATACACAAGAAAAAAAATAAAGATTAAGAACAAATTAACATTAAATTTAAGCAAAACAAATATTATGCTATTTGGAAAACATAAAACAAATCCTCAGGTGCAATTAATACTAGATAACATAAACATAGAAAGAGTATATGAAATGAAGTTCCTTGGTGTGGTTTGAGAGCACAAGATCAGCTGGAAACCTCATATCAATCATGTAAAAGCTAAACTGGCTAAGACTATCGCAATATTGGGGAAAGCAAGACACATTCTGGACTACAACTCATTATGCTCTGTATAATACACTCATATTGCCATGTCTGAGTTACTGTGTGGAGATTTGGGGAAACACTTACAAAACCAACCTACAGCCGTTATGCACATTACAAAAAAGGGCTATAAGAATAATCAATAATGTTGGATATCTTGAACACACTCATTCATTATTCTTGAAGTCACACACACTGAAGTTTACTGATCTGGTTACATTTAAAACGGCACAAATCATGTACAGAGCAAGACATAATCTACTTCCTAGGAAATTACAAACATTGTTCATAGACAGAGAGGGCGGGTATAATTTGAGAGGAAATCTACATTTGAAACAACTCAAGGTCAGAACAACTGTGAGAAGTATGAGTAGAACAATCTGTGGGGTGATTTGATGGAACGGTTTGGAGCAGGAGTTAAAACAAAGCACAAATATAATTCACTTTAAAAGGATGTACAGAAACACTTTCTTGGAAAACTATGAGAATGATTTAAGGTGATTGAAGATGAGAAATGATTGTAAATGTATGTATAAATGTAAATATGTAAGTAGGAATAACTTGCAGAAATGATTTAAAGGATAATCATTGATCAGCGGTAAGTAAGGGGTGGGAATTAATAAGCATTTGCTTCCTCCCGCTCCCTTTCGGACACATATGATTTATTATTATTATTATTATGAATATTGATAAATACTGTATTCTAACAATACGGTATTCTGCTTTTCACATTTGTTATTTTTTATTTGTTTTTTTAATCTGTTCGAAATAAAGATGGAAATTAAATGAAGTCGTTAATTCATGAGAAAAGCACTCGGATAGAAAGTCAGAAACATTTGAAATATTTGTTTAAAATAAATGTAAATAAAATGTCCAAAGAAAGTATTCAGAGTAATTCTTATTACAGTTTTATAATTGTTTTATATATTTCACAAATGACCTGCTTTGACTGCAGCTTGAGAAACTTCTGGATTCAGTCTGAAAGCATCCTTTTTAACTTTAAACATGATCTTTAATAATGTTGTAGTTTAGTTTAACTCTGAGAGGTGGACTGGCTGGACTCCTCACTGGGACTCTGGTTCTGGAGCAGCTTGCAGGGTCCAGGAGTTCTTGGAGAGAAGGAGCGCTTCCTGCCGCAGGACTCGGGGGATGGGAGTTCCTGAACATGGAGAAACAGCTTCAGTTATTATGCTCCAAATATCTGGAACAAAGTCACAGAAAGAATGTGTCTGCAGCTCAGAGAGTCCTGCTGGGAACCCACACATGTTGAGGAGCCCAAAGTGTGATGAGAGAAATGTACAGTACGGGTCCCCAGCACATAGAAGCTGCCGGATGCTAACCTGCATATGTTGGGAGAGCTTTACAGATCAGGAGAGTAACCAAGTACATTTACTCAAGCACTGTACTTAAGTACAACTTTGAGATACTTTACCTGAGTATTTCCATTTTATGCTACTTTGTACTTTTACTCCACTACATGTATTTAATACCTTTAGTTACTTCACAGATGTGGATGAATGATGTGAAATCTAATCAAGTGTTGAATCAGACTTTAGTTCCACCTGGAGTAAATTCACAAGCTACCCTGCAGTATACAAAGTCGCTATTATGAGCCAAGACGGCCTGCTAGTGGGTTGCTTGCGGGTGATAGCACTGCTACAAACAATGTGGTCGCACCTGTACAACACGGGAATCATGCATCTGCTGATGTAAATGACTGTAGTACATAAACAATAGGATGCGGGTGGTGTCATATAACTCGCGTGGCCTACGAGTGGGGCACAGTGCTGGGGATAAAGCGAGGAGGCTGGTTGTTGATAAACTGTTGGGAATGTGATATTCTGTGCTTACGAGAGACATGGTTACCTAAGCAAGATCTGGAAAGGCTGAATACACTACATGCACATTTTCATGGAGTTGGAGAGTCAACTACTGATCTCTGTGATAAAATAGCCCATGGCAGGACACCTGGTGGTGTGGCGATTCTCTGGAACAGTAAATATGATCCTTTGGTTACAGTGGTAAGATTGGACGTCGACTGGGCCATTGGTATAGAGATCAAGTATGAAAATAGGTCATTTATTATCTTAAATATTTACACACCTTATGAATCGTATGAAAATGAAGATGAATATCTCAATAGATGGCATTTGTTAACGCATTCATTAAGGATAATGCCACAACTTGTGTGTATGTAGTGGGGGACTTGAATGCTGACATTTCAGATGATAAATCTCTGTTTGGCAAACGATAATAATCTCATACTGTCAAGTAAATCTCTACTACCTGAGAAAAGCTTTACATATATTAGTGAAGCATGGGTCTTACTGCTCTAAAGCTGACCATGATTTGGTGAATGTTACATCGATGATACCGTTAGTTATTCTCTCCAAGGGCCTCGTCACATCACTCTTATCAAGAAATCACAATGGAATATCAACCATATATACCCTGCAAAGGAGGGGGCCGAGTTACGAGCGTCGTGTTACCATGCTGTTACCATGCCACGGCAACCTCTCATTCCCTGATAGGTCAGCTCCTCCGTCCTAATGTTCTGTCCAGCTCACAGACACTTTGGGGAAGGTGAAGCTGGTTTCAGCATAGCCTCACTACTAACTAGATCACTCTGATGTATTCCCGTTTGAGAAGATTACACAACAATGGCAAAGTAACAGAAAGTTAAAGAGTGAGTACAACATCATGCGCACTTCCTGCCTCTCTGCAGTGCAAACAATGGGCCGGTTTCAAGTCTCAATCTGGCAACGTCAGGTCTGTTGTCCGTTCTAGGAAACCAGAAGAGGGGTCAGGGAGGTAAGGGTCATTGTTGCTGAGAGAATAAGAGGGGAAGTGGCCGGTCATGGTTTTAATGGGGGGCTGACAGATGTTTTGGTCACATATCATGGCTTGATCACTGTATATGCACAGCTGATGCACACGCTTCTCTGGACAACATTGACATTTGTTATGAGTTGGCCACTACAGATCATATTCCTTTTGTATTGACCCTAAATGTTGAAAATATTCCGGTGCTATCTGTTGAGGACAATACAACGTACACAGGGAGGCTGGATTGGTCAAAGTTAAGTGAGAAGGATATTAAACACTATACCTCACTCACTGACTAATCATTAGACTTGGTTGTAATTCCAAGAGAAGCAATGCTGTGTAGTGACACCAACTGTAAAAATGCACAGCATGGTAGTGATCTATGTTTTACATATGATCTTATTATTAATGTGTTAAATGCCTCAAGTAAGGGTTTTACAACAAGAAGAAAAAGGAGCATAGTATAAAACCTGGATGGAATGAACATGTGACTGAGCTACACACTGCTGCTAGAGATGCTTTTAAATTGTGGGCAGAATCTGGTAGGCCGAGACAGGGGTCTTTGTTTGAACATAAACAGGCCACTAATGCCAAGTATAAGTATGCTGTCCGCTTCATTAAAAAAAACGAGGACACATTGAGGGCTGACTCACTTGCCAGAAAGCTGCACAACAATAGTTGCTATGATTTCTGGAAAGAGGTCAAAGTCATAAACAGCTGTAAGACTCCTTACCGTCTTCTATTGAAGGAGTGTGTGGGTCAGACAACATTGCTGAACTGTGGCGACAACACTATCATGAGTTGTTCAACTGTGTTAAGAGTAGGGATGCTCCGATCGATCGGTCACCGATCGAGATCTGCCGATACTCACTCTTACGGATCGATCGGTGCTCTCTAAACATGCCGATCGCGAGGGCCGATCGCATGACGTAAAATACATGACACTTTTCTCGTGCGCGGCAAAACAAGCTCGCCAAAATGGCTTCACCAGTCTGGCATTATTTTAAGGTGTCCGAAAAAGACAGTAAAATAGCGGTATGCAACGTGTGTGTGAAGCAGAAATCCTGCAGCTCCACCGCTGTGACGGAGCGGTGAGCGGAGCGGTGAGCGGAGCGAAACACACAAGAGTTAGACCTAACACACTTAGCTATTTTATCTACCTCTGGAACAAGCTAAACTAGTTATAAATATGTTTATTCTTCACTGTCGGCCTCACACATTACTGGATCAGCGAGCTGCATGAGACGATACTGACGGGCTGTCAGGAGAGGGAGAGCGGGGGAGAGAGAGGGGGAGAGAGAGAGGGAGAGAGAGGAAAAGAGAGCGCTTGCTCATTTCTCCCGTGTTATTATCCAAAGTGAATGTAAACTTGAATAATATACATAATTTGAATGTAATAATTAAGTTGATTGTTGTTTGTGGAAGCTCCAGTGAATGAGCCCCATTAACTGAGTTTTAAACATCACTTTAAATGGAAGATTTAAAGTGATGTTTAAATCTTCCATTTAGGCCCCGCCCACTCGATCGGATCGGCGATCGGTATCGGCAGATACTGATTCTGGCGATCGGCGATCGGCGATCGGCCCCAAAATTGGCGATCGGAGCATCCCTAGTTAAGAGTGATGCATTTGTGGTTGAAAAGGTTGACTCCACTGAAAACGTTACAGTCAGATCAGAGGAAGTCTTCAACACTATAATGAATCTAGAAAATAACAAAGCTTGTGGCCCGGATCTCATCTCAGCTGAACACTTCAAATATGCCAGTCTTAAGCTTGCTCCTCTTCTTGCTCTGTGTCTTACTGGTTCCTTAATCATGGTGTATTACCAGATTCCATGTTATCTGTGCTACTTGTGCCAGTCATCAAGGATAAAGCTGGAAGGTGAATGGCATTGATAATTACAGACCCATTGCTTTAGCTAGCATTCTCTCCAAAGTGTTGGAGAGAATTCTGTTGGATAGGCTGGAAAGGTATATTACCACAGCTGACAACCAGTTTGGTTTGAAAAGAAAACACGGCACAGATATGTGTTTTTGCTTTAAAAGACATTATAACAAAATATAGAAGCCATAATTCCACCATGTTTCTGTGTTGTATTGATGCTTCCAGGGCATTTGATAGACTGAATCATTTCAAATGATTTGACAAAATGTGCCAGAGAGGGTACCCAAGTACATAATAAGGATCTTAGCCTTCTGGTATGCACATCAGACTATGCAGGTGAAGTGGGGCAATACTGTGTCTGAACATTTTGATGTTGGTAATGGGGTCAAGCAAGGTGGGATTTGATCTCCTTTGTTGTTTAATCTGTACATGGATGATCTGTCTAGGAAACTGAACTTGTGTGAAACTGGCTGTGTCATCGGTGCTACTGTTGTCAACCACCTTATGTATGCAGATGATGTAATCATCTTTTCCCCGTACAGTGCTGGCTTACAACAGCTTCTGAGGATTTGTTCCCAGTATGGCATGATTTTAATATTAAGTATAACGCCAAGAAGAGTAGCATCATGATTGTGAGAAGTAAAGAGGATACAAAGGCTGTATTTCCTAATTGTATTCTCAGTAGCAACATTCTTCTTGTGTGCAGTGAGATGAAGTACCTTGGTCATTATATTTCTGATGATCTTACAGACGACAAAGACATCCATAGACAACGCTGCAAACTGTATGCCCAGGCAAACATATTAATGCGGACATTTCACAAGTGCTCTGTAGATGTCAAGGTATCACTTTTTAAAGCTTTCTGTACACCATTGCACACGGCTCAATTGTGGAGTAACTACAAGGCTAGCAGCATGCAAAAACTAAAAGTTGCATACAATGATGCTTTACGGTTGCTGGTGAGGGTACCGAGATGGCACAGTGCTAGCCAGCTGTTTGGTAACTTGGGGGTACCTACCTGTCAAGCCCTTTTAAGAAAGTTAATGTACAAATTCATGTGTCGCCTAGAAGACTCTGACAATCATGTTATCTCGACTCTAATTAACCCTGTGAAGAGTTCTACTCGGTTCTCTTCCATGATTTGGAGACATTGGCGCAACAGCCTCCACAGACAGTGAGCATGTGTGGTTATTCTGAAATGGACCAATCTGCACAATGACTACTTTTACTGTCGCTACTTTCACTATATTTTGATGATAATACTTTTCTACTTTCACTTGAGGAACATTTTGAATGCAGGACTTTTACTGAAACAGAGTATTCCTACACTCTGCTTCTACTTGTACTAGAGTACAAGATCTGAGTACTTCTACTTTTACTCAAGTATATTTTGATGGTAATACTGTAACAGACTGGTTATAATGTTGATGTTTTCATGTGTTTTATTCTTCAGAGTTTATTTACATTTTACAGAGTGTCAGTGAACGCGTCACTGTTTTGATAGACAGTTGTTGTGAAGAGAAACAGCCAAAATGATGAGAGAGAAAAACAAGAGTGTTGTTTTCCTCTGAGGACATGCTCCATGAAAGAGTTTCATATCTGATGAATGGAGGATATTCAGTACTCACAGTTCTTCTGGATCTTGGCTCTGATCGTCTCATCATCTCTGATCCTGTAGGGATGAACACAATCCAACAGTTATGGATCCAGTTTAAAATAAGTGTTTGTTCTTTGAGTCAGCTTCAGAGTCCTGACTGATCTCATGCTTTACATCCCATCATATCTTCTCTGCAAACACTACGACTGACTGCCACAGCTCTCAGCTGCATTACAGGAAGTAACAGTCATTAGTCAAGGAGCTAAAAACATCCCATCAAAAACAGACTACCTTTTCCACTCTTCTGTCAAATCCCATATGTCTGGTGGAAAGTTGATTACTTACTAAATGTGGCTTTGCATTTTCAGCTGGCCTTCTATAGTTGATGGAAGAATGAAAGAGCCTGCAGTCAGTGGGTAACATCACTGATCTGTTGTGATTCCCCAGTGAGAGAAACACCTCCCTGTGTTTCATACAATACTGCTGAACCAGCAGAGACCCCTTACTGACCTGAGGGTCTCCAGTCTGCAGTCTGGACTCTCCAGAAGATCTCTCAGCAGCTCCTCTGAATCCTGCAGATCGTTGCCTCTCAGGTCCAGATCTCTCAGATGGGGTTGGACTTCAGAGCTGAGGCCAGAGCAGAACAGCTGATCTCTGACAACCTGCAGCCTCAGTCTGAATAAAGAAAACATGATGAGGATACAAATCTGTTTATAATCCAATCAGATGTTACTCAACAACAACAACAATTATACTCACTTACTTACTTTAATAATATCATTGTGTGATTCTTATTTGCTAATGTTTATCTATATTTACTACTTCTCACTCTTCTTAGCTAAGCTTGGGGAAAGTCCTTATGAAGAAGATGTGTTGCAGTGTTGTTAGTGACTCTCTATGTGCACCAACAGTATGACCTTCACCTCAGATGAACTGAGAACTTCCTGATACGGCCTCCCTAACTCCCTAACTCCAGAATGCTCCTTCATCCACCAAGCTTCACCCCTCCCTTTCTCCTCTCTCTGTGTTTAAATATGCAACCAAACTCTACTCTTCCTCTTCCTCTCTGCAGACTGTATGCTCTCTGTGTGACTGACTGAACTTTCTTCAAGAAATAAAATAGCTGAATGCTTTGATTCTTCTCCACATTTGATCATAAATTCCACCACAATGTCAAACTAAAATGACTTCAGATGACCTTTATTCAGACGTTATCGTTTACTAAATATTAAATACATAGATTTACTTTTTACAACTAACATCTATTACAGTTACTTAAGAAACAGTCAACATGTATGTCTGCAGTTCTTTCTTCTTACTCTTAAAAATGAAATATGAATAAAAGGACATTTACAACTTTATGGATGTAAGTTATTAATGATATAAATGAGGTTCAATTCAAAGTGAACATGTGAGATCTCCAGCAGTAACAGAGAGTCAGTGAACTGACCTGAGAGTCTCCAGTCTGCAGTCTGGACTCTCCAGAAGATCTCTCAGCTCCACTCCTGAATCCTGCAGATCGTTCTGACTCAGGTCCAGAACTCTCAGATGGATGTTGGACTTCAGAGCTGAGACCAGAGCAGAACAGCTGATCTCTGACAAACGCAGTCCCAGTCTGAGTAAAGAAAACATGATGTAATTTAGAAAACAATGTTCCTGTTTGAAATAACTCCAGGTTTAATAATCTGTTCAGAGTGAAACAGGGTTTTAATGTCAGAGATGATGCAGAAACAATCCACTGATAATCTGGAACTTTAACTTTGATCAGATGTTGAACAACTCCTTCATCTCCCTCACAGCTCATCAGTACTGACAGCATCTCCACTGACTCATGGAGCACAGAGTGAGTCTGTGGAAGCTCAAACACTCTCCCTCACACATTCACCTTCTCTCTGTTACTCTGATCAATATTCAGTCATTAGCAAACATGGAAAAATAAAATAACATTGTATTTGTTCAAATTCAGAAAATCATAAACACAAACAGATCAATATGAACTGCAGTCAGTGAACTGACCTGAGAGCCTCCAGTCTGCAGTTTGGACTCTTTAGTCCAGAAATCAGCAGCTTCACTCCTGAATCATCCAGAGGGTTGTGAGCCAGGTCCAGATCTCTCAGATGAGAGGGGTCAGACTTCAGAGCTGAGGCCACGACTTCACAGTGATCTCTGAGAGAAGCCAGTAAGTCTATAATAAAACATATATTACAACATGTGTTAAAAAAGAGGAAACATTATATTAACATCAAGCATTTGATGAAAAAAGATTTGACATGTTCTGATAGACATTTGCTGTTAGTCCATTTAATATAATATATAATAATATATGATAATAGAGTGTAATGAGTTGTCAGTGTGATCTGATCACATGTCTGTGCTCCTGCTGTCACTGACTGTTACCAAAAGAAACAGAAATTAAATGAATCACTTGACAATATTAGAGATGTACATATTTAAATGTTAGTTAATATGTGGATGTGAATGATGGATGAAGGATGCTTTGGCTTCTCTGAGCATCTGAACATTTATTGCGCACACAAACACAATTAACAAACCAATAAAGTTTCAATATGTTCAACTTGATACCATCAGATGTTCCCAGTATATCAGCATTAAGACATAACTCTGTTATTGGTGGGAAATGATATAGATCTGATTTTAAACTCTAACACATTGTGAAAAACGTGTTTAATGATAAAGAAACTACTAGAAAGTAATAATAACATGTTTCTGTGATAACTGTAAGTCCTGCTGTGTGGTGTGATCACATGCTGAGAAACCTCTAAAGTCCTTCATGTGTTTGACATGTCGCCTCCATCACTCAATATGAAGAGAGGAACGCTTCAGTTTAACTATTATTATAAATAAATAGAAGAACAGTGTTGGTTTATTTTGCTCTCAGTATTTAAACAGCAGAAATGTTATAGTGTTTATTTGAATAATTAAACTCCTGATCCACATTAGTTTATAAAGTTAATCACATCTGGACTTACTTGAACTTCCTGCAGTTCCTCACAGCTGGAATCAGTCTTGTCGTCCCTCAGTGATGTGTTGTACTTGATCAGGTCCAACTCATCCAGAACCTCCTCTGACATCTGCAGCATGTAGGCCAGAGCAGAGCAGTGGATCAGAGAGTTCCTTCTCTGATCTGTTCTCTGACTTCAGGAACTCTGTGATCTCCTGATGTACTGAGTGGTCCTTCATCTCTGTCAGACAGTGGAAGATGTTGATGCTCCTGTCAGGAGAGATCATCACTGCTCATCTCCTTCAGGTTGCTGATGGCTCTCTGGATGGTTTCTGGTCTGTTGTCTGTGCGACCCAGCAGGCCTCCTAACAGTCTCTGGTTGGACTCCAGAGAGAGGCCGTGGAGAAAGCGGACAAACAGGTCCAGGTGGCCATTTTTACTTCTGAGGGATTTCTCCATGGCTCCCTTCAGGAAGTCAGCAGGGATGGGTAATCCTGATCTCTGCTGTTGTTATAGTCTCTCTGCAGGAAGTCCTTCAGTACCTCTGTGTCTCTGTTGGTGTAACAGTGCAACATGTAGACTGCAGCCAGAAACTCCTGAATGCTCAGATGAACAAAGCAGTAGACTGTTTTCTGAAGATCACTCTCTCTCTTTTGAAGATCTGTGTACAAACTCCTGAGTGCACCAAGGCCTCGGTGACATCAAGACCACAGCGCTGCAGGTCTTCTTGGTAGAACATGATGTCTCCTTTCTCCAGATGTTCAAACGCCAGCCTCCCCAGCTTCAGAAGAACCTCCCTGTCAGCCTCCGTCAGCTGCTGTGGACTCGTCTCATGTCCCTCTTCATACTTCTGCTTCTTCCTCTTGGTCTGGACCAGCAGGAAGTGTGAGTACATGTCAGTGAGGGTCTGGGGCAGCTCTCCTCTCTGGTCTGTAGTCAACATGTGGTCCAGAACTGCAGCAGTGATCCAGCAGAAGACTGGGATCAGACACATGATGTGGAGGCTCCTGGAGCTCTTGATGTGAGAGATGATTCTGCTGGACAGGTCTTCATCACTCCATCTCCTCCTGAAGTACTCCTCCTTCTGGGCGTCAGTGAAGCCTCGTACTTCTGTTACCCTGTCCACACACTCAGGAGGGATCTGATTGGCCGCTGCAGGTCTGGAAGTTATCCAGACGAGAGCCGAGGGAAGCAGCTTCCCCCTGATGAGGTTTGTCAGCAGCACGTTGACTGAGGACTGCTGAGACATCAGACACAACCTCATTGTTTCTGAAGTCCAGAGAAAGTCTGCTTTCATCCAGGCCGTCAAAGATGAGCAGCACTTTGCAGACAGCCAGCTGCTCTGCTGTGACCTTCTGTAAGGTTGGATGGAAAACATGGAGCAGCCTGAGAAGACTGTACTGCTCACCTTTGATCAGGTTCAGCTCCCTGAAGGAGAGCGGGATCACCAGACTGACATCTTGGTTTCCCAAACCCTCGGCCCAGTCCAGAGTGAACTTCTGCACTGAGAAGGTTTTTCCAACTCCAGCGACTCCGTTGGTCAGGACCGCTCTGATGAGAGTCTGTTGGTCAGGTAAGGCTTTAAAGATGTCCTGGCACTTGATTGGAGTGTCATGGAGGGGCTTCTTCTTGGAAGCTGTCTCCAGCTGCCTCACCTCATGTTGGGTATTAACCTCTTCACTCTGGCCTTGTGTGATGTAGAGCTCAGTGAAGATCCTGTTGAGGAGGGTTTCACTTTGATCAGTTCCTTCAGTCACACGTTCACATCTCCTCCTCAGACTGAGCCTATGTTCATCTAAAACCTCCTGCAGACCACTATCTGCTGAAGAGAAGGAAACATGAGAGAATGAGGGAAATGCTCTGAGAATCTAATTATAACAATAAAACAACAACAAACAGACTGAGTTTAAATGTTTTATAAACAGCTTACTGTCTATGCTCTACAACAGTATACCTGTTCAAACACAAATGAACCAGGAAGAGGAATAAGACGCTGCAGTGTTCGGCCTCTTACCTCGTACAGAGCTGGTCTGACTGGCTGTCTGCAGTCCAGCTCTGGTTCTGGATCTTTCTCCACACTGGGGACAGGAGGGGTCTCCTGATGGAGGTCTCTGCTCCCAGTATGAGGTGATGCACTGTCTGCAGAACCAGTGTCCACAGCTGGTAGAGACTGGATCCTTCAGGACGTCCTGACACAGAGCACAGCTGGACACTGCTCCTCCACAGGAACACCACTCTTCCTCTTCCCTCTGTGGAGATGAACACATCCTTTACAGCACGTCACATTAGTGGAGCTGATTCTCACCAATGGGCAGAGCGTCACAAACGTCACTCTCAAGATGAAATGTGTCACGCTGCACGAATACGCAGGTGACATGAATTTCACCTCTTCACTTTCTTGGTGTCTCCAGGCACGGATCTGGGTCTTTGCATTGACTCTACATGTAATCACACAAAGCTCTGTTATATCTGCTAATGCTAAACACAACCAGCTCACCAGGTTATCACTATCATTAATAAACATCTTTAAAATACATATCATAAACATGCCCAAGTAGTAAATAATGTTTTGGACGATATATTTAGTTTTTAGTGAGTATTTATCAATATCTTTGCCATTTAAAACCTTTTGATGCCACTGATACAAATGATGCATATTGAAATATCCTCAAATAATGTTAGCTTGCTGTACTCTGCTGCCTTTGTTCTGTACTATACTGCACACATGATATTATTAAAGAACAGTTTAATATATTAGATGATATAAGAACTGGATCCTCTTCAGGTCAGGTTACAGCAGAAACTCTTACTTTGTGTCTGAGGGTCCAGGTTCATTACTGAAGTTTAGAGGATCTTTAGACCAGTCACTCTTCAGAGACAGACAGCTGGGGACTGGAGACTCTGCTCTCTGTCTGTGGAAACAACACATGTTTTAAACATCATTAGTTCATTCAGAGAGCACATTTTGACTTCTGTCTGTATGTAGATTATTTACTATCGCTGATGACGCCAGGGATCAAGAGTTTAAACGTTGTTACTGTACTGTTACTAAGTTTCTTTACTGCGATCATTAAATAACAGGTTAGACTAGAAAAGGCATTTCCTGCTGAAAAATGCAGAGAAAGCTGAATATTTGAATAGCTGAATGGTGACTGTAGGTGTAGTGATCAGTGAAAGGAGAGGGTTTCATGTGAAAAGTTTTTGTCACTCCTCGCCCTCAACAGCCTTTTTTTCAAATTCTATACTTAAATGTTTTTATTTTTCAACCTAAGAGATGTCTTCCTACATTTTCATCAACAAATGAGTGTAGAGTTTGGGACTTATGGCAGGTTTAACATTTTTTTTTTAGGCGAATTTCAAGCTCTCCTCACTCTGTTTTGAGATCAAAGCACTCTAGACTTAACGAGCTGCACAATACACACTAATGTTAAAATCTGAAGAAGGCCTCTTTACCTTAAGATTCTAAATGAGTGCATTACAGAAACAATGAAAATATGGTCGACAATACAAAATACATTTAATATATCACTGATGACGCCAGGGATCAAGAGTTTAAACTGTGTTACTGTACTGTTACTAAGTTTCTTTACTGCGATTAAAGAACAGGTTAGATGATCAGATAACATAAAAACTGAATCCTCTTCAGGGGCCTCATTTATAAAGGGATATACGCTCAAAAAATGGCGTACGCCAGTTTCTACGCAATGTTTGCAATTTATAAAATACTAACTTGACGGGAAAATGTGCGGTCCTCCACGCAAACTCTAACCCATGCGTACGCACTAAGCACACACAACGGGAGAGACGAGAAACTGCGACACCGTTGGCAGAAGGAAGAATGGAGAGAAATATGTGGAAATAATACCATAAATAAAATGTTACCTCTCATTTATCAAATATGAAGAATTCATTTTCAAACATTGATTAAAGCCAATCTTAAAATGATTAAACAAACGCCGTTTGAGACTCCTCAGTGCACACAAAAACATAACTTGGAGAAATAAATAAATACGGATATGTTATTTAAAACCACCTCGAATATGTTGTGTTCATGTTATGAAATATTTTCTCATAAATGATGCGGTAAGCAGGAGGACAGAATTACGTCTAAACTGACGCCGTTTTGCATTTCTATAGGTTGTAGATACGAGCATGGTTTTATATACTATCACGTTTAATCGGTTTTATGCCGTTTGCCAAGACTTGATAAGTCGCTCAAAAACACAGGAGGTATGGAAACTAAGAACACCATATATTGGATAATTGTACAGCTGATTTAACACAACACATTTGTTTTATTTCATTTAAGTGGTGGGTAGAGTTGTTGAGGTGGCGTTGAGACACACATGGACACTGCCTCAAGTTGAAGAAACAGTACTCAAGACTGGCTATCCGCCGCAACTTTTTCAGCCTGCGTGTGGTCGACTTGTGGAATGATCTGCCAGAAAGCGTTGTCACATCCAAGACGGTTAACTGTCTCAAGTCCCGCCTCGACTATTACTGGTCAAACATCACCTTCACTTTGGACTATGTGACTGTTGCCAGCATCCATAGTATATAAGAACAGTGATCTACTTATTTATGAGCGACTAAAAGGCCTTAGGCCTACTACAGCCGTATCCTATTGATTGATTGATTGATGGTGCAGTGGAGCCGCTGCGCACAGCTGATCGGCAGCTGGAACACAAACCACGTTTGTAAACAAAGCCCCAACTGTTTTACATGCATGTGCTAACCCAGCTTAATTGCACTCGGTTCGGTTTACTATAATTTCTAAAAAGGGAAGAACATTACGTTACATCTGAGGTAGGCTATCCTGTGCGTCTGGTGACGGGCCACCTCGGTGTGCAACTAGCCTATATACGTTTCTGTGATTAAAAAAGCTTGCATGGTCTAAAATCAATTATCGATAATAACTTTTAACAGTAGTAGGCTACAACAAAGTAAATTAAATAGCAATATTAATTATCATTTAATACTATGGCCACCAAACAAAATGTTTTGCCTTGTCTCTACTTCTCCGACAAGGATTTCAACTTCAGTTATTGAAGTTTCTTTTCTTGCCTCTTTTTTCTGTCTTTGCCATGTTCGTTTTTGCCTGAAATCGGTTGATGAATATTCATTATGGGCGTATCAATGACTATTTATGGGCAAATATGGGTGTGACGGGAAGCCCGCAAAAGCTGCGCCGCATTTCGAGTTGATTGTGATTTATAAAGGGAAACAGGCGTAGGAAGTGCCGTACGCACTTCCCTCGCCGGTACGCAATGTTTTGTGAATCGGAAAATGTCGGAACATTTCTGTACCTATTTTTTTGCTTTGTACTACGTAAGCAACCTTCCCACGTGAATCCTACGCAAGGCGTTATAAATGAGGCCCCAGGTCAGTTTACAGCAGAAACTCTTACTTTGTGTCTGAGGGTCCAGGTTCATTACTGAAGTTTAGAGGTTGATCTCTAGACCAGTCACTCTTCAGAGACAGACAGCTGGAGACTGAAGATGTGTCCTCTTCCTCATCTTTTAAACCACTCATCTTCCCAGTCTGAGAGATAAACCAGTGACACTGGAGACACCACACACACACACACACACACACACACACACACACACACACACACACACACACACACACACACACACACACACACACACACACACACACACACACACACACCTTTTAGTCTGGCTTTTATCTAGTGTGTGTTAACTTCTTAAACTTGCACTGTATCTTTTCTTCCTGAGGAGCCCCTAAGGACAAACGTTGACCTTATTACTAATACATTATACTTGTATACATACACATAATGACTGTTTGATGGTTATGATTAGAAAATAACCCAAAGCAGTGTTGACCTTGATGAAGCTGGCGTTGATGTAATCAGAGTCAGTGTCTGCAGTGAGGAGAGACACACACACACACACACACACACACACACACACACACACACACACACACACACACACACACACACACACACACACACACACACACACACACACACACACACACACACACACACACACACCTTTTTATTACTGAAATGAAGAGCTTCATCTATTTTATATACACACTTTAATGAGGCCAATTGAGCAGATAGTATTACACTGGAAAACTAGAACAAACCTTTTTAGTGAAAAAATAATGAAGATTGTTTAGAAAATTCAGCAGTTTTATTTAAAAAGCATGACACCTTTTTGTGCTGATTTTATATGAATATTTGAATGACATTTTAGCTGAAGCCACTCTCACAAAATCACAAGTGTAAAAATGTAAAAAAGTTGCAAAAACAACACACTTGTTTACTCCTGTTAGCCACAGATCAACACACACACATGCTGTGTATCATCATATTATTTAATGTAATGTAATATATGTCGGTCTGTTACCTGCTGGTATGTTAGGGTCAGAGCTCTGATCACCACGTGTTCATTAGGATGTGTCTCCCCCTGCTGGAAACACACAGGAACAACACGTGGTAAATACACACAATATGTTCTCAGTTAATGAACATTCTCTAAAGCTTCACTTCATTAAATGCTTTAATATTACCAGTGGCCGACTGTAACTAAGTATATTTCCTCAAGTACTGTACGTTGTTTTTGTTTAATCCAATACATCTCAGAGGGAAAAATTGCACTTATTACTGACTACATTTATCGAACCCACATGGTTTCATCTAAATAACAAATGATCATTCTTTCATTACAAATACAATGTTGGAGACATGTCTAGAAAGGGAAAACAGATTTATGTTTTAGAAATCATTTGCTTCTTTCCACCCGAGATTTACCTGGTGACCTTTGGAGGGGCCCGACCCTTAGGTTGAGAACCTCTGGACTAAACTATCAAACTTTATATTAAGGAGTAAAAAAGCTGCTCTAAGATTAAAGCGTTTGTATTAATAATGTCAGTAATTATGACACACACACACACACACACACACACACACACACACACACACACACACACACACACACACACACACACACACACACACACACACCAGGGGTGTCAAACTCAATTTCATCGCGGGCCACATTAGAATGATGGTTGCACTCAAAGGGTGGTAACTTAAAGACTATATAAATATACATAGATAAATATATATAATATATATAAAATAATGTATTATTTTACAATATTTCCTCTGCATTAGATTATTATCAGATAGGGTAATAACTTCATAATTAACTACGTCTGAAAGCAGAAGTCGAGGGCACATAATGACAAGTCTCTTCAGTGCGCATCTCACAAAATGAGATGCGTTGTGGGACATGAGTTTATGGGCAACGTGCTCCTGTAAAGCAGCACGTAACCTTATAATAAACGTATTATATTATTTGCAAGCTCTTGTGGGCCACATAAAATGAAGTGGCGGGCTGTGAGTTTGACACCCCTGATCTAAACCATCATAATAATAAACTTGGTTAAAATACATCAAATCAGTCAGACTTCAGACAGGCCGCTCCCCATTTTGACTGCTCTGGGCTGTCACATGTTATGTTGCTTTGATGAATCAGAAAACAGGAAATAAAACAAGTTTACAACACTTGTAGAAGTCTCATTGGACTCTAGGACGCTGTTGTTCTGACATCCAGTAAAACAGAGTAAATAATGTGTTAGAAAGCAGAGCCTGGTGTTAACACTCACCCTGTTGTCCTCCTGCTCCGTCGAGCTGTAAAAAATGGCGTTTGGCACTCTGACAAGTCTGACTTCATACTTTCATTTCAACTTCCCTCCCTCCCTGTCTGCAGCCCCCCCCCCTTCTCTGTTTCATAACCAGCCTTATCAGCTGAACAAGTTCACATATGTTCAGTGAGATACAATAAAGCTAAAAACAAGCTCAACAAAGTTATTGAAATAAATATATTAAAACCACAGTGTGAAAATAAACCAGTACAAGTAAACATGCTGTCTTCAAAACCTCACTTAAGTTAAAGTGTGTAGGTATTTAAGTACTCTAGTGTTAACATCACATTAAATTGTTCCCTATTATATATATATATATTTTTGTTTCTGGTAATAACCCTGCTGCATGTATTGCATATATTACTGTATTTTTCCCAGAATATGAATGGCGTTTTTTGTTTTTACTGGTACCAGGGAGCCATTGCATGTTCAAATTCAGACTGTTTGCAGTCAGTATAGAAACCTTGTCCGATCTAGACAGATTAACGTACAGATAAAAAGATACATTATATTTAAATGTTTTTTGAGTGCAGTACTTGAGTAAATGTACTTGTAATCCTTGACCACTAGAGGTCGGTGTTACATCAGTTTCTGCATTTAATCACAAACATCCATA
>JAAOOA010000097.1:660000-710000 GCA_012861695.1 Trematomus loennbergii
ATATATATACTACTATATTATAACACAACCAAGTCTAAACTATGTCTTATACCCCACATATATAATAATTTACAATATTTACGTAAACTTGTTTAACCTCTAAATACTCTTCCATAATTTGGATTTTTATTCTATATTTATCTTATTTATTTTACTTATTTTCACCTGCGTTTTTCTCCAGTGTGCGTCACTCTTTAGTGTCCCCTGGTCTCCCAGCTGTGTGCGTCACTCTTTAGTGTCCCCTGGTCTCCAGCTGTGTGTGCCACTTTTTAGCGTCCCCTGGTCTCCAGCTGTGTGTGCCACTTTTTAGTGTCCCCTGGTCTCCAGCTGTGTGTGCCACTTTTTAGTGTCCCCTGGTCTCCCAGCTGTGTGCGTCACTCTTTAGTGTCCCCTGGTCTCCCAGCTGTGTGCGTCACTCTTTAGTGTCCCCTGGTCTCCCAGCTGTGTGCGTCACTTTTTAGTGTCCCCTGGTTTCCGTTGTGTTTTGAGCTTTTTGCAGCGTTTCCTTTATGCAACTTTTAGTAAACACTGCTCAAGTTGGTGATCATGTTTCTTCATTTCTTTGCATATGTTTTGGCACATTTGTGTTTTTATATTTGCATCGTTTCTGAAACTGCAGAGCGTTTCTCCTGATGGAAATGTTTTGGGCCGTAGTAGCGCGTTCGCTCCCGTTGGCCACCGTACTTTAAGCTTCTATTGTGACAATAAACTTGATCTACTTGAGATTAAAAATGCAGCAGAAGCACCGGTTAAAACAGAGAAATGGGAGGAAAACACCACACACACACCACACACACACACACACCACACACACACACACACACGCACACACGCACACACACAGTATGAAAGTAACATTATAAAAACTGATTAGTTTACAGTTGTGGCTTCGTGGGCAATAGTCAAGTTTCTGTCAGAAATCATTCCCTCTGGACCCCCGACGGTGTGGCACATTTATTTTGATGCTGCTCAATAAAAATATGAAACCGAACGAGAGGAAATTAATTCAGATTTTCGGTGATTTTCAATAAGAAATATAAAAATGGTGATTGTCCCCAAACATGGCTGCAGAGTCATGGATGGAAAATTCATTTTTGGTGTTAATTAGACGACGAATTCTGATTAATAAAGGGTTGTTTTTCAGTCTACAGCATCCTATTTAGGTTTTACAAGCTGCCAATGTAGCACAACTACCACGGGAATATAAAATAAATGAGAATTTTTCAAAACATCCATGCTGGTTATTCAAATATCAGCGTAAAGTGACAATTATGCGACTAAAATCAATGTGACTCAATGCACTGCCACTTTGATCATTCAGAGGGATTTTCCTATAAAACCACTTGTATAAAAGTTCAAATATTATTTAGTTTAGTTTAGTTTAGTTTATTTATTTTTTTCGAGCGTGTAAAACCAAAGAAAATACAAATGAAACAAAAGGTGATACAGACATGATACAGTACTATACAAATGAATGCAATAACAAAACGAAACATTTAATTAATAATTGAATAATCTGTAGTATCATTGTCTGATATCAATAAACAATAAACAACAAAGCTTTAGCTAATTACACGTCCGAAAAGGGGTCGGAAGAAGTTTACACTTATTTAATCCGACCCCTTCTCCCTTTTTTTTTTTTTTTTTTTACATCTTAATATATGTTAACATACAATATAAACGTATACTTATAATCTTGAATAATTTATATAATCATTCATATAATATATACAGGCAAGTTAGGACAATGGTCTCTATATATTATATATATTACATACACAAATTCATACAAACACAAATTCATAAATAAAATACAAAACAAGAATATAAACAGTTATGGTTTAGCAGTTTCATCTATCTGTACCTTGTGAGAATTGTGTCTTTATACCTCTTTTTGAATAGTTTTATGTTTGGACATCCCTTTAGCTCCTCACTCAATTGTTCCAGATCTTCACCCCACAAACAGAAACACAAAAACTTCTCTTTGTTGTGCGCACCCTAACATTAGTGAATATAAATGAACCCCGTAAATAATGATTCCCTTGTCTTTCATTGAACAATATCTGAATATTCCCAGGTAATTGAACATTTTTTGCCTTAAACATGATTTGTGCGATTTGGAATTCAACAAGATCTGACAGTTTTAATAATTTTAGCTCTAAGAATAATGGGTTTGTATGATCCCTATAGCCGACATTTTTAATAATTCTTATTGCTCTTTTTTGTAGAATAAATAGGGATTGTGTTGTAGTTTTATAATTACTGCCCCAAACCTCTGCACAGTAACTTAAATAAGGTAAAACCAATGAACAGTAAAGAATGTAGAGGGAATTTTGATCAAGAATCTGTTTTGCCTTGTTTAATATTGCAATACTTCTTGAGACTTTGGAATGAATATGTTTTATGTGTGGTTTCCAGCTCAGTTTCTCATCAATTGTGATTCCAAGGAATTTATGTTCTTTAACTCTCTCAATGAAAATCCCATCTATCTTAATGGATGCTTGTGTATTGCTATTTCCAAATATGATTAATGTTGTTTTATTCAAGTTTAATGATAACTTATTACTGTTTAGCCATAACTTTAGTTTGCATATTTCAGCTGTGATCTCTTCCAATAGTAGCTGTACATTGTCCCCAGAACAAAATATATTAGTGTCATCAGCAAACAAAACAAACTTGAGTACTGTCGATACATTGCATATTTCATTAATATACATAATAAATAGTTTCGGCCCCAATACTGACCCCTGGGGGACACCGCATGTAATGTCCAAATATGAAGAACAACACTCTCCCAGCTTCACAAACTGTTGCCTGTTGGTTAAATAACTCCTTACCCATTCCAAAACTACACCCCTGATTCCATAACGTTCAAGTTTTTTTATTAATATGTCATGATTAATTGTGTCAAATGCCTTTTTTAGGTCAATGAATATTCCAATGGCATGTTTCTTTTGGTCAATTGAGCTAGTAATTTCTTCAAGTGAGTCTACTAAAGCCATCGATGTTGATCTATTGGCTCTGAATCCATATTGACTTTCGGTGAGAAGTTTGTGTTTTTCTATGAAATTGTCCAGTCTGTTATTGAAAAGCTTTTCAAGAATTTTTGAGAATTGTGGTAGAAGTGAGACAGGTCTGTAGTTTGTGAAGTGATGTTTGTTCCCAGCTTTGAACAAAGGTATGACTTTTGCTATTTTCATTTTGTTAGGAAATGCACCAGTTTGGAATGATAAGTTACATATGTGTGTTAATGGTTTTGAAATAACATCTATAACCTTTTTTAATACAGTCATGTCAATGTCATCACAATCGGTAGATTTTTTGTTTTTACATTTCGTTACAATATCAACTACTTCCCTTTCATGCACTGCTGTGAGGAACATTGAGAAAGGATTAGTTTTATTAAGTTTTCCAGCTTTTTTTCTGATGTTCCTCCATCAGGGATTTTGTCTGCTAATTCAGGTCCAACATTTACAAAGAAATCATTGAAACTGTTGGATACAACATCCATATTTTCCTCTTCCTTATCCTTGTCAATGAAGTAAGTAGGATAACTCCTTTTTCTAGACCCATTTTTTATAATACTATTCAGTATGCTCCATATTTCTTTAATGTTGTTTTTATTTTTGTCCAGTATTTTCCGATAGTATTCACTTTTGCAGGTCCTTATTATAATTGTTAATTTATTTTTATATTTTTTATATCTAATCTCTGTCTCTTTTGTTTTATTTCGCATGAAATCTCTATACAATGAATTTTTCTTCTTACAGGCATTTTGTAAACCCCTTGTGATCCATGGACATTCTGCATATTTCATTTTTCTACTGTATTTGACAATTGGGCAGTATGTATTATATAGTGATAAAAAATTCTCAGGAATTGATCATATGCACTGTCAATATTGTTTTCTTTGTATAAATCATCCCATCTTTGTGCCAGTAAGGCATTTTTTAAAGCGTTCATTGCTTCCTCTGATCTAACTCGTCTGTATTGAATAGCTTTGTCCGGCATGTTATTACTATAGTTTCTGTCATAAACTGCAAATACTGGTAGGTGGTCACTTATATCATTTATTAAGAGTCCACTTACTGTATTGTTTTCTATGTCATTTGTGAATATATTGTCTATGAGAGTAGCACAGTGCGATGTGATTCTGCTGGGTCTAGTAATTTTTGGATATAAACCCATACTGTACATTGTGTTGATAAATTCTTCTGTCATGCTGTGATTATTTGGATTTAGAAGGTCAATATTGAAGTCACCACAAATGAAAACTGTTTTATGAATCACTTTTGAGAATATTTCCTCCATCCAGTCCTTGAAAATCTCAATACTAGAGCCGGGTGCTCTATATATACAACTGATGATTACATTTTTCGTTTTTTCTTTGCAGATTTCAATCGTGATACATTCCAATACATTATCAATCACTGTTGACATATAATTCATCACTTTACATTTTAAAGTATTGTCCACATACAAGGCTACTCCTCCTCCACCCTTGTTTTGTCTATTTATGTATCTGAGTTCATAGCCCTCCAGCTCAAAGTCTATGCCTTTGTCCTCCGTGATCCAAGTTTCAGATATGGCAATGATGCTAAATGTTTGTTGAAACTGATTTAAATATTCCTTGATGAGATTAAAGTTTGCATACATGCTTCTGCTGTTGAAGTGAATAATAGATAGCTTGCCCTCTGATGATATGCTCTGGTTGTACTGTTGATCAGTGTAATAACAGCATTTGTTGATGATAGAAGAGAAGAAATTATTGTCCGGGTCTATTTCATAATCCAGATCTTTTGTTTTATAGTCAGTGTATTCAAATGTTTTTAGCAACAGTTGGTCTTGTTCCTTGATCATCTGAGACATATTAATATTTTCCCCTTTTGAAGATGATTGCCTCCATTCAGTGTGAGTCATGGTTGTGTGTAAGTGCTTGTTACCTTATGTGTGGTCCAGAACATGAAGATTATTGGTATTTATCCAGATCCTCCATGTTTCTGATGACCAGTACTTTGGCCTCCTCAGGTGTTCCGTTTAGCTTTATAAATATTTTGCAGTTTGTTGTCCAGGTGTTCTGAATTTTCTTCTGTTTTTTCATGAAGCGAGCCTTTCTGGCTATGTCGCCGTTGTACTTGGTCAGATGCTCGTTGATGTAGACATCTGATCCTTTCAGCTTCCTTCCTTGTTTGAGTAAGGCCGTTTTGTGTTTCCTGTTCACAAACCTGATGAGAATAGCCGGTTTGTTGCCAGCGTTACTCCTTGGCAGGGGGTGGCATGCCTCGATGTTCTCACAGCCCAGTTATTAAATATGAAATGTTATTATCATCACTCTATATGATAAAAGGACCATGCAGTTTGACTTCACAGGAGTTGTGTACACATATCTTAAAATACGATAGAAACTTGTTATTAGAACTCTTTTATGTGTAATTCTCTTCATTTTTCTTAAAAAGTTCAGGTAACACTTTAGATTAAGGTACACATATTCACCATCAACTAGTTGTTCATTTACATATTAGAGTCAAACTACTAGCTTATTGGTTATGAACAAGACTTCACTTTAAAATAGGGAACTTATTCTGAGTTAGAAAAACCTCATTTTGAGTTATTTTGACACAATTAACACTTGTAGTTTCATGTGTTGTTACATAAGAATAGACCATATTTGTTAGGTGTTATTATGAGAGTTATTAGGCCCATATTGAGCATATTAAGACCCGAACTCATGCACAACAATGTCCTTACTTACAATAAATAAGCTCTCATTAGAGGGTTATTGAGGACAAACTTAACTAATGGCTTAGTACTTGTAGAATAAGGTCTTGTAGAATAAGGAATTCATTTGTGGTGTTATTTTACAGTCGGTGGTCACTACCGCCATCTTGCGGTTATGGTGGGTACAACACAAAGCTGAGTATTCATTCATTTTCTACTATCAGAGGTAGAAGAAGTACTCAGATCTTGTAGTAAAAGTAGATGTACTCAGAACTTGTACTTGAGTAAAAGTAGAAGTACACAGATATTGTACTTGAGTAAAAGTTTAAGTACTCAGATCTTGTACTTGAGTAAAAGTAGAAGTACACAGATATTGTACTTGAGTAAAAGTTAAGTACTCAGATCTTGTACTTGAGTAAAAGTAGAAGTACTCAGATCTTGTACTTGAGTAAAGTAGAAGTACACAGATCTTGTACTTGAGTAAAGTAGAAAAACTCAGATCTTGTCTTGAGTAAAGTAGAAGTACAGATCTTGTACTTGAGTAAAGTAGAAGTACACAGATCTTGTACTTGAGTAAAGTAGAAGTACTCAGATCTTGTACTTGAGTAAAGTAGAAGTACACAGATCTTGTACTTGAGTAAAAGTAGAAGTACCAGAGTGTAGGAATACTCGGTTACAAGTAAAAGTAAAAGTATTAGCATCAAAATATAGTTAAAGTACCACAAGTAAAAGTATTCATTGTGCAGATTGGTCCATTTCAGAATAATATATATGATATGTTTTATAATGATTGATCATTAAAGTGTTCTCAAAGCTGGTAAAGGTGCAGCTAGTTTAATGACTTTGTATACTGCATATACTATGTTTAAAATATTTTTAAAAGATTGGAGAGCCAGCCTCTCGTCCAACATCAGTGTGTGACCTCACTAATGCTCTTCTGGATGAAAGGGCTTCCCACAGACACACTCCAAGATCTGTAGAAAGCCTTCCCAGAAGAGTGGAAGCTGTTATAGCTGCAAAGGGGGACCAACTTCAAATGAATGCCTAAGAGTTTGGAATGGGATGTCCTGAAAGCTCCTGTAGGTGTAATCAGAATCAGAATCAGAATCAGAATCAGAATCAGAATCCCTTTATTAGTCCCACAGAGGATACATGTACATTGTTACAGCAGAAAGAGCCAGAGACAGCTTCATGTTACCTAAAGCATGCACACAACAAAGTATTAAAGACTAAAAAAAGAAATTATAATTTTAAAAAGTTACACGTTTTACAAAATACACAGTTTTTAACGGCATATATATATAATATTGCACATAGTTGGTATTTAACAGCAAGGTCTGTGTTGTTGTGTGGGGGGTCTACTAGGGGTCGTGGTGGTTATGTCTGACCGCTGCAGGAAGGAAGGACCTGCGGTATCTCTCTAATGTGTAGGTGGTCCAATACTTGTGTCTATATTTATATGTCTTGTGTCTCTTATTGTTATTATGTTATGTTATTATGTTGCATTGTTGGAGAAGCCTGTGACATAAGATTTTCAACTGCATAATTACTCTGTAGCTATGTCAGATTGACAATAAAGAACCTTGAACCTTGAACCTTGAACCTATATTGTGTATAATTGAGTATCATTCCCATAACAATGAAAATGTCCCGAGTGATTCCTTATTGCCTAAAGGAAGCGTATATAATGTGAACACAATAGGTCCAAGCTCTGAGCCCTTATGCTTTGCTGCGGCAGAACTGGCTGGATCAAATCAAACAGAACTCTAAACACATTTTCAGCTCTGCACACAATCTGCAATTCAACTCTGCACTTTCTAAAACACTGCACACGGTTCTCTGAGTAACACACAGAGATCTGACATATTCACCTGTCAGCCATTTTCAACACACTGCCATTAAACATGCTACACATATGAGCCAATGAACAGATCCACATGCCAGCTGACCGTTAACGCCTGGCTGCTTTACTGCTGACTCATCAATCAGGATATAAGTACAAGAAGTGGGATATTTATTTTAAAAATCTGTTTTTTTATCACAGAGCTGAGAAAATAATATTTATTTAAAAAAAATCAAATATCCTGTTTATGAAATACACAAGAAAAAAAAAAAGATTTAAGAACAAATTAACATTAATTTAAGCAAAACAAATATTATGCTATTTGGAAAACATAAAACAAATCCTCAGGTGCAATTAATACTAGATAACATAAACATAGAAAGAGTATATGAAATGAAGTTCCTTGGTGTGGTTTGAGACCACAAGATCAGCTGGAAACCTCATATCAATCATGTAAAAGCAAAACTGGCTAAGACTATCGCAATATTGGGGAAAGCAAGACACATTCTGGACTACAACTCATTATGCTCTGTATAATACACTCATATTGCCATGTCTGAGTTACTGTGTGGAGATTTGGGGAAACACTTACAAAACCAACCTACAGCCGTTATGCACATTACAAAAAGGGCTATAAGAATAATCAATAATGTTGGATATCTTGAACACACTCATTCATTATTCTTGAAGTCACACACACTGAAGTTTACTGATCTGGTTACATTTAAAACGGCACAAATCATGTACAGAGCAAGACATAATCTACTTCCTAGGAAATTACAAACATTGTTCATAGACAGAGAGGGCGGGTATAATTTGAGAGGAAATCTACATTTGAAACAACTCAAGGTCAGAACAACTGTGAGAAGTATGAGTAGAACAATCTGTGGGGTGATTTGATGGAACGGTTTGGAGCAGGAGTTAAAACAAAGCACAAATATAATTCACTTTAAAAGGATGTACAGAAACACTTTCTTGGAAAACTATGAGAATGATTTAAGGTGATTGAAGATGAGAGATTATTGTAAATGTATGTATAAATGTAAATATGTAAGTAGGAATAACTTGCAGAAATGATTTAAAGGATAATCATTGATCAGCGGTAAGTAAGGGGTGGGAATTAATAAGCATTTGCTTCCTCCCGCTCCCTTTCGGACACATATGATTTATTATTATTATTAATATGAATATTGATAAATACTGTATTCTAACAATACGGTATTCTGCTTTTCACATTTGTTTTTTTATTTGTTTTTTTTAATCTGTTCGAATAAAGATGGAAATGAAAAAAAATGAAATGAAGTCGTTAATTCATGAGAAAAGCACTCGGATAGAAAGTCAGAAACATTTGAAATATTTGTTTAAAATAAATGCAAATAAAATGTCCAAAGAAAGTATTCAGAGTAATTCTTATTACAGTTTTATAATTGTTTTATATATTCTCAAATGACTGCTTTGACTGCAGCTTGAGAAACTTCTGGATTCAGTCTGAAAGCATCCTTTTTTAACTTTAAACATGATCTTTAATAATGTTGTAGTTTAGTTTAACTCTGAGAGGTGGACTGGCTGGACTCCTCACTGGGACTCTGGTTCTGGACCAGCTTGCAGGGTCCAGGAGTTCTTGGAGAGAAGGAGCGCTTCCTGCCGCAGGACTCGGGGGATGGGAGTTCCTGAACATGGAGAAACAGCTTCAGTTATTATGCTCCAAATATCTGGAACAAAGTCACAGAAAGAATGTGTCTGCAGCTCAGAGAGTCCTGCTGGGAACCCACACATGTTGAGGAGCCCAAAGTGTGATGAGAGAAATGTACAGTACGGGTCCCCAGCACATAGAAGCTGCCGGATGCTAACCTGCATATGTTGGGAGAGCTTTACAGATCAGGAGAGGAACTAAGTACATTTACTCAAGCACTGTACTTTTACATTACATGTCACTTGTTAGACGCTTTTATCCAAAGCGACTAACATACTCAATACTGTGGACAATCCCCACAGGAGCCATTTGGGGTGAAGTGTCTCAGGGACACAACGACATGCTGACTGCAGTGGGGTTTGAACCTGTGCTCCCTTGATCCGAACACCAACGCTCTATCCACTGCGCCACACGCCTCCACACTTAAGTACAATGTTGAGGTACTTGTACCTTTCCTGAGTATTTCCATTTTATGCTACTTTGTACTTCTACTCCACTACAGTTCAGAGGTACATGGTGTACTTTTACTCCACTACATGTATTTAATACCTGATATGATCAATAATTATAAAACTTATCTTAAACTTATATTATTCTGAAATGGACCAATCTGCACAATGACTACTTTTGGTACTTTAACTATATTTTGATGCTAATACTTTTCTACTTGTATTGAGTAACATTTGAATGCAGGCCTTTTACTGTAACAGAGTATTCCTACACTCTTACTTCTACTTTTACTCAAGTACAAGATCTGAGTACTTCTACTTTTACTCACGCGTCACTGTTTTGATAGACAGTTCTTGTGAAGAGAAAGAGCCAAAATGATGAAGAGAGAAAAACAAGAGTGTTGTTTTCCTCTGAGGACATGCTCCATGAAAGAGTTTCATATCTTGATGAATGGAGGATATTCAGTACTCACAGTTCTTCTGGATCTTGGCTCTGATCATCTCACCTCCTCTGATCCTGTAGGGATGAACACAATCCAACAGTTATGGATCCAGTTTAAAATAAGTGTTTGTTCTTTGAGTCAGCTTCAGAGTCCTGACTGATCTCATGCTTTACATCCCATCATATCTTCTCTGCAAACACTACGACTGACTGCCACAGCTCTCAGCTGCATTACAGGAAGTAACAGTCATTAGTCAAGGAGCTAAAAACATCCCATCAAAAACAGACTACCTTTTCCACTCTTCTGTCAAATCCCATATGTCTGGTGGACATACTTAAAGTTGATTACTTACTAAATGTGGCTTTGCATTTTCAGCTGGCCTTCTATAGTTGATGGAAGAATGAAAGAGCCTGCAGTCAGTGGGTAACATCACTGATCTGTTGTGATTCCCCAGTGAGAGAAACACCTCCCTGTGTTTCATACAATACTGCTGAACCAGCAGAGACCCCTTACTGACCTGAGGGTCTCCAGTCTGCAGTCTGGACTCTCCACAAGATCTCTCAGCAGCTCCACATCTGAATCCTGCAGAGCGTTGTGACTCAGGTCCAGCTCTCTCAGATGGATGTTGGACTTCAGAGCTGAGGCCAGAGCAGAACAGCTGATCTCTGACAAACTGCAGAGCCTCAGTCTGAATAAAGAAAACATGATGAGGATAACAATCTGTTTATAATCCAATCAGATGTTACTCAACAAACAAATATATTATACTCACTTACTTACTTTAATAATATCATTGTGTGATTCTTATTTAGATAGATAGATAGATAGATAGATAGATCGTACTTTATTGATCCCAAATTGGGAAAACATTTTTGTTACAGCAGCATAAAAGGCATTTTACAATAAAACAAAATATACAAGAATAGAAATAAAATAGAAAATATACATGCAGATATTATATATATATATACAAATATATATATATATTCAAAATATATGGAATATGGAGTATTAAATATGAAACAGATTATGTATGAGTAAAATGTGGTTTTATTTCTAGAGAAACTATGGAGCAGAGAGTTCTCTTCCAGCCAGAGGTGATTTATTGTACAGTGTTATTGCAGTGGGCAGGAATGTTTTCCAGTATCTGTCCTTGTGGCAGGGGAGCTGCAGCAGTCTGTTGGAGAAGGAGCTCCGTTGACTGTCCAGCTGCAGGTGGAGAGGATGGGTGGGTTATCCATGATGGACAACAGCCTGTTCAGTGTCCTCCTCTCCACCACAGCTTCAAAGGGTTCCAGCTTGATGCCGATGACTGACCCAGCTTTCCTGATCAGTTTATTGATCCTGCTGGTGTCACCGGCTCTGATGCTGCCCCCCCCAGACCGCAGCAAAGAGAGTGCACTAGCCACAACAGACTGATAGAAGATCTCCAGCATCTTACTGCATACGTTGAAGGATCTCAGCTTCCTCAGAAAATAGAGTCGGCTCATCCCCTTCTTGTACACAGCGTCAGTGTTGATCCTCCAGTTCCCATTGTCTAAGTGCACTCCCAGGTACTTGTAGACCTCCACAACTGCCACATCCTCTCCTAGAATGCACAGGGGCAGAGGAGGAGATGTCCTCTTCCTCCTGAAATCAATGACCATCTCTCTGGTCTTGGCCACATTCAAAAGCAGATGATTTCTTCCAGTCCACTCAACAAAATCACCCACCAGCGCTCTGTACTCCTCCTCCCGTCCATCCCTTATACACCCTACCACTGCAGAGTCATCCAAAACTTCTGCAGGTGGCATGACTCTGAGTTGTATTGAAAGTCAGAGGTGTATAAGTGAACAGGAAAGGAGACAGCACAGTCCCCTGTGGGGCTCCAATACTACCAACCACCACATCAGACAGCACACTGCCCAGCCGGACGTACTGTGGTCTGTCTGTGAGGTCGTTGGTAATCCAGGAGATGGTGGACGAGTTTACCCTCATAGCCTGCAGCTTGTCACTCAGTAGCCGAGGCTGGATCGTGTTGAATGCACTGGAGAAATCAAAAAAGGTGATTCTCACAGTGCAACCCGATCCATTCAGGTATGAGTGAGCACGCTGCAGCAGGTAAATAATGGCATCGTCCACCCCCAGGTGAGGCTGGTAGGCAAATTGCAGAGGGTCAAGGAATTATCTCACCTGCGGTCTGAGATGGGCCAAGACCAGTCTCTCAAGCACCTTCATCACATGAGATGTGAGTGCTACAGGGCGATAGTCATTGAGCCCAGAAGGAGTCGTCTTTTTAGGGACCGGAACAACGCAGGATGTCTTCCACAGCACCGGGATGGTCTCCAGGTGCAGGCTCAGGTTGAAGAGATATTGGAGAACAGGAGCCAGCTGGCGTGCACAGGTCCTCAGGACCCTGGGGCTGATACCATCAGGGCCAGCAGCCTTGCCTTGGTGGAGTTTTTCCATCTGACTCTGGACCTGTCCTGTGCTCACAGTGAAGCGGGGGGGGGGGCTTGATGGCAGGGGGGATAGAGGGGGGGGGGGTCAGCGGCAATGTGAGCAGAGGGGGGGTGCAGAAGCCAGGCTGGGTGGTGGAGGAGAGGTGAGAAGTGTAGGTGGTGAGCAGAGGGGGGATGCTGACGCCAGGCTGAGAGGAGGAGGTGAGGTGAGAAGTGGAGGTGGAGGAGACAGCAGCGGGCGGAGAGCTAAACCTATTGAAGAAGGTGTTCAGCTCGTTGGCCCTCTCCAGGGTGCCCACAGTCAGTCTGTCTCTCCCTTTGAAGCCAGTGATAGCCTTCATCCCAGCCCAGACATCCCTGCTATTGTTCTGCTGGAGCTTAGGCCCCGCTCACACGGGACCGTTTGCGTTTATGCACAGTATGCGTATTCAAAAAAGTCTTCCGTTCACATGCATTTGTTTCATTTAACGTGTCTGTTCAAACGAGGCCGCTGGAAATCTGTAGTACATATGCTGGGACTGTAAGTGGCGCTGTAACTTCCGCCAAAATACACCAAAAGCCGCGAAGAAGAGCAGCCTGAGCAGCCCCGCAGCAATGTTGCCATGGCTACCCTTCTGTTTAAGCCCTGAAACTGACTGAACTCCATGTCCACTTGTTGCTGATGGTTGTGGTAGAGGAGCTGTATATTTTTGCACTAATATCTGTAGCATGGTCAGTAGCAGTAGCTAGCAGTAGCTACTGACAGGAGGAAGTGTGTGTGGCGATTGCTGGTATTCAGCGGGATATAGTCATTTCCTCAGCATATGGATAAATGCAACGGGGAAGTTAACTGAAAGAAACCGAATCTGTGGATATTGCATCGAGAGAAGCACGTCTCTGAGAGGACGGCTCAGAAAGAGATATTCTCTACAAACACCGGGTGAGATGCACCTTTGTCAATATAATGGATCAATGCATGAAATCTGACTCTGTTTATTTTGTTTAAGGAGTATATTGGGCGTTAACAATTCTGGTTTGCCTTTTATAATATTTTTCATTCAAGAACCCCTTGTGCGTTTAATTAACACAGCTATTTTTGATAGTTGCTACAGCAGTGAGCAGGAGAGGTGGGGAGAGCTATCCATTTTTCAGGAAATATTCGTATAGAGATTACACGGACTCGGTTGACCCCCAGAGCGTTTCGTTTGCAAATCTATCCACCTTGGGACCCGTTATCGTTTGTGGGGTCAGTTTCTATCGGCCTCCTATCGTCGTAAATAATAGGGCTATACGCACGCAAACTATGCAGATACAAGCAGTTTTCTCCTCGTGTAAACGGCGCTTAGTCTCCAGCTTCTTCCTGTAAGAATCTCTGCCCCTCCTCAAATTGTCTCTCAGCTCATGCTGGATACTCTTCAGCATTGATTTGTCCCCAGACTTAAAAGCTTCCTTTTTCTTATTTAAAAGAGTTTTCAGGTCACTAGTAATCCAGGGTTTATTGTTGGGGAAACAGTTGACAGTTTTAGCCGGTAATATTGTTTGTTCACAGAAGTTGATGTATTCTGTGATGCAGTCAGTCATATTATTGATGTCCTCTCCATGCACGTCCCAGTCAGTGGTCTGAAGCAGTCCTGTAGAGCCTCATTAGCCCCTGGAGTCCATTTCCTCACAGTCCTGGTGGATACAGGCTGCCTCTGCACCAGAGGGACATATTTAGGAGCCAAAAAGACGAGGTTGTGGTCAGATCTGCCCAGGGGGGGGAGGGCAGTGGCACAATATGCATCCTTGGTATTAGCATATAAAAGATCCAGAGTATTATTTTCCCTGGTGGGGCATTTCACATACTGAGTGAATGTAGGCAGAGATTTGTCCAGTTTTGCACGGTTAAAATTCCCAGTTATTGTGATGAATGCATTTGGGTGAAGAGTTTGGAGTTTGGCCACAGAGGAGTGATTGACGTCACCAGCCACCTCCGCGTCCGCGTTCGGTGGAATATAGACCGCAACTAGAAAATGCATTTCCTGCAGAAAATGCGTGCGAATGCTGTAAACTGTGAATGAATTTAGCTGAAAATGCCGAAAAAGCTGAATATGTTATTAGCTGAATGGTAGCTGCTTTTAGCTACAAAAATGCAGAAAAAGCTTAATATTTAAAAGAAAAGGTTTGAAAAAACATGTATAGCCTTGATGTCCTGAAATAGCCAAATAATGTAATAGTTGAATGGTTTCTGCAGCTGAAAATAGGCTGAAGGAGTTAAATATCAGATGTAAGTAGAAGTGAATGAACTTGTATTAAGATGAGAAAAGAAAGTAAAAAGGCTTGGGAAAACAGCAGAATATTTGAACGACAAACTTTTGAACTAACTTGATGGTGTCGCCATGGCAACGGCATTTGAGGACACCCCATAATACGCTTAGATGTGTTGATGGCTGCATCGTTACCAAACCTGTGAAGTTTGGGCCATTTCGAGCATTTTCACTGAAGTTATGAGAAAACCGTGTTTCATGGTGAGCATTGTGTTGCCATGGCAACGGCATTTGAAGAAATCTGTCCCGTAGATGTCTTCACGGCTGGACTGTTAGCACACATGTAAAGTTTGAGCACTTTTTTAACATTTTCATAGGAGTTATACATTACATTAGGAGGTTACATTACTCTCTCTCTTCTCTTGATCACCCTCTCAATCTTCTATCGCCTCTCTCTCTTCTCTTGATCGCCCTTCTCTCTCCTCTTGATCGCCTCTTCTCTTCTCTTGATCACCTCTCACTCTTCTATCACCCTCTCTCTTCTTTCTCTTGATCGCCCTCTCTCTCTCCTTGATCGCCATCTCTCTCTCCTCTTGATCGCCCTCTCTCTCTCCTCTGATCGCCCTCTCTCTCTTCTTCTCTTGATCGCCCTCTCTCTTCTCTTGATCACCCTCTCATCTTCTATCGCCCTCTCTCTCTTCTCTTGATCGCCCTCTCTCTCCTCTTGATCGCCCTCTCTCTCTTCTCTTGATCACCCTCTCACTCTTCTATCACCCTCTCTCTCTTCTCTTGATCGCCCTCTCTCTCCTCTTGATCGCCATCTCTCTCTCCTCTTGATCGCCCTCTCTCTCTCCTCTTGATCGCCCTCTCTCTCTCTTCTCTTGATCGCCCTCTCTCTCTCCTCTTGATCGCCCTCTCTCTCTCCTCTTGATCACCCTCTCTCTTCTCTTGATCACCCTCTCAATCTTCTATCGCCCTCTCTCTCTTCTCTTGATCGCCCTCTCTCTCTCCTCTTGATCGCCCTCTCTCTCTTCTCTTGATCACCCTCTCACTCTTCTATCACCCCTCTCTCTTCTCTTGATCGCCCTCTCTCTCTCCTCTTGATCGCCATCTCTCTCTCCTCTTGATCGCCCTCTCTCTCTCCTCTTGATCGCCCTCTCTCTCTCTTCTCTTGATCGCCCTCTCCTCTTCTCTTGATCGCCCTCTCTCTCTCCTCTTGATCACCCTCTCTCTTCTCTTGATCACCCTCTCAATCTTCTATCGCCCTCTCTCTCTTCTCTTGATCGCCCTCTCTCTCTCCTCTTGATCGCCCTCTCTCTCTTCTCTTGATCACCCTCTCACTCTTCTATCACCCTCTCTCTCTTCTCTTGATCGCCCTCTCTCTTTCTCTTGATCGCCCTTCTCTCTCCTCTTGATCGCCCTCTCGCTCTCCTCTTGATCGCCCCCTCTCTCTCCTCTTGATCGCCCTCTCTCTCTCCTCTTGATCGCCCTCTCTCTCTCCTCTTGATCGCCCTCTCTCTCTCCTCTTGATCGCCCACTCTCTCTCCTCTTGATCACCCTCTCTCTCTCCTCTTGATCGCCCTCTCTCTCTCCTCTGATCACCCTCTCACTCTTCTATCACCCTCTCTCTCTTCTCTTGATCGCCCTCTCTCTCTTCTCTTGATCGCTCTCTCTCTCCTCCTTGATCGCCCTCTCGCTCTCCTCTTGATCGCCCTCTCTCTCTCTATTGATCGCCCACTCTCTCTCCTCTTGATCACCCTCTCTCTCTCCTCTTGATCGCCCTCTCTCTCTCCTCTTGATCGCCCTCTCTCTTCTCTTGATCGCCCTCTCTCTCCTCTTGATCGCCCTCTCTCTCTCTATTGATCGCCCACTCTCTCTCCTCTTGATCGCCCTCTCTCTCTCCTCTTGATCGCCCTCTCTCTCTCTCTCTTCTCTTGATCGCCCTCTCTCTCTCCTCTTGATCGCCCCCTCTCTCTCTCTTGATCGCCCTCTCTCTCTCTTCTCTTGATCGCGCTCTCTCTTCTCTTGATCGCCCTCTCTCTCTCTCCTCTTGATCACCCTCTCTCTCTCCTCTTGATCGCCCTCTCTCTCTCCTCTTGATCACCCTCTCTCTCTCCTCTTGATCGCCCTCTCTCTCTCCTCTTGATCGCCCTCTCTCTCCTCTTGATCGCCCTCTCTCTCTTCTCTTGATCGCCCTCTCTCTTCTCTTGATCGCCCTCTTCTCTCTCCTCTTGATCGCCCCCTCTCTCTTCTTCTCTTGATCGCCCTCTCTTTCTCTCGATCACCCTCTCTCTCTCTCCTCTTGATCGCCCTCTCTCTCTCCTCTTGATCGCCCTCTCTCTTCTCTTGATCGCCCTCTCTCTCTCCTCTTGATCGCCCACTCTCTCTCTCTTGATCGCCCTCTCTCTCTCCTCTTGATCGCCCTCTCTCTCCTCTTGATCGCCCTCTCTCTCCTCTTGATCGCCCACTCTCTCTCCTCTTGATCACCCTCTCTCTCTCCTCTTGATCGCCCTCTCTCTCCTCTTGATCGCCCTCTCTCTCTCTCTTATCTTGATCGCCCCTCTCTCTCCTCTTGATCGCCCTCTCTCTCTCCTCTTGATCGCCCTCTCTCTCTCCTCTTGATCGCCCTCTCGCTCTCCTCTTGATCGCCCTCTCTCTCTCCTATTGATCGCCCACTCTCTCCTCTTGATCACCCTCTCTCTCTCCTCTTGATCGCCTCTCTCTCTCCTCTTGATCGCCCTCTCTCTTCTCTTGATCGCCCCTCTCTCTCTCTCTCTGATCGCCCTCTCTCTCTCCTATTGATCGCCCACTCTCTCTCCTCTTGATCGCCCTCTCTCTCTCCTCTTGATCGCCCTCTCTCTCTCTCTCTTCTCTTGATCGCCCTCTCTCTCTCCTCTTGATCGCCCTCTCTCTCTTCTCTTGATCACCCTCTCACTCTTCTATCACCCCTCTCTCTTCTCTTGATCGCCCTCTCTCTTCTCTTGATCGCCCTCTCTCTCTCCTCTTGATCGCCCTCTCTCTCTCCTCTTGATCGCCCTCTCTTCTCTTGATCGCCCTCTCTCTCTCTCTTGATCGCCCTCTCTCTCTCTATTGATCGCCCATCTCTCTCCTCTTGATCGCCCTCTCTCTCTCCTCTTGATCGCCCTCTCTCTCTCTCTCTTCTCTGATCGCCCTCTCTCTCTCCTCTTGATCGCCCTCTCTCTCTCCTCTTGATCGCCCTCTCTCTCTCTTCTCTTGATCGCGCTCCTCTTCTCTTGATCGCCCTCTCTCTCTCTCCTCTTGATCACCCTCTCTCTCTCCTCTGATCGCCCTCTCTCTCTCCTCTTGATCACCCTCTCTCTCTCCTCTTGATCGCCCTCTCTCTCTCCTCTTGATCGCCCTCTCTCTCTCCTCTTGATCGCCCTCTCTCTCTCTTCTCTTGATCGCCCTCTCTCTTCTCTTGATCGCCCTCTCTCTCTCTCCTCTTGATCGCCCCCTCTCTCTCTCTTCTCTGATCGCCCTCTCTTTTCTCTCGATCACCCTTCTCTCTCTCCTCTTGATCGCCCTCTCTCTCTCCTTGATCGCCCTCTCTCTTCTCTTGATCGCCCTCTCTCTCTCCTCTTGATCGCCCACTCTCTCTCCTCTTGATCGCCCTCTCTCTCTCCTCTTGATCGCCCTCTCTCTCTCCTCTTGATCGCCCTCTCTCTCTCCTCTTGATCGCCCACTCTCTCTCCTCTTGATCACCCTCTCTCTCCTCTTGATCGCTCCTCTCTCTCTCCTCTTGATCGCCCTTCTCTCTCTCTCTTATCTTGATCGCCCTCTCTCTCTCCTCTTGTTCGCCCTCTCTCTCTCCTCTGATCGCCCTCTCTCTCTCTTCTCTTGATCGCCCTCTCTCTCTCTTCTCTTGATCGCCCTCTCTTTTCTCTTGATCGCCCTCTCTCTCTCTCCTCTTGATCGCCCTCTCTCTCTCCTCTTGATCACCCTCTCTCTCCTCTTGATCACCCTCTCTCTCTCCTCTTGATCGCCCTCTCTCTCCCTCTTGATCGCCCTCTCTCTCTCTCTCTTCTCTTGATCGCCCTCTCTCTCTCCTCTTGATCGCCCTCTCTCTCCTCTTGATCGCCCTCTCTCTCTCCTCTTGATCACCCACTCTCTCTCCTCTTGATCACCCTCTCTCTCTCCTCTTGATCGCCCTCTCTCTCTCCTCTTGATCGCCCTCTCTCTCTCCTCTTGATCGCCCTCTCTCTCTCTCTTGATCGCCTCTCTCTTCTCTTGATCGCCCTCTCTCTCTCTCTTGATCGCCCCCTCTCTCTCTCTTCTCTTGATCGCCCTCTCTTTTCTCTCGATCACCCTCTCTCTCTCTCTTGATCGTCTCTCTCTCCTCTTGATCGCCCTCTCTCTTCTCTTGATCGCCCTCTCTCTCTCCTCTTGATCGCCCACTCTCTCTCCTCTTGATCGCCCTCTCTCTCTCCTCTTGATCGCCCTCTCTCTCTCCTCTTGATCGCCCTCTCTCTCTCCTCTTGATCGCCCACTCTCTCTCCTCTTGATCACCCTCTCTCTCTCCTCTTGATCGCCCTCTCTCTCTCCTCTTGATCGCCCTCTCTCCTCTCCTTATCTTGATCGCCCTCTCTCTCTCCTCTTGATCGCCCTCTCTCTCTCTCTTGATCGCCCTCTCGCTCTCCTCTTGATCCCTCTCTCTCTCCTATTGATCGCCCACTCTCTCTCCTCTTGATCACCCTCTCTCTCTCCTCTTGATCGCCCTCTCTCTCTCCTCTTGATCGCCCTCTCTCTTCTCTTGATCGCCCTCTCTCTCTCCTCTCGATCGCCCTCTCTCTCTCCTATTGATCGCCCACTCTCTCTCCTCTTGATCGCCCTCTCTCTCTCTTGATCGCCCTCTCTCTCTCTCTCTTCTCTTGATCGCCCTCTCTCTCTCCTCTTGATCGCCCTCTCTCTCTTCTCTTGATCACCCTCTCACTCTTCTATCACCCTCTCTCTCTTCTCTTGATCGCCCTCTCTTCTTCTCTTGATCGCCCTCTCTCTCTCCTCTTGATCGCCCTCTCTCTCTCCTCTTGATCGCCCTCTCTCTTCTCTTGATCGCCCTCTCTCTCTCCTCTTGATCGCCCTCTCTCTCTCCTATTGATCGCCCACTCTCTCTCCTCTTGATCGCCCTCTCTCTCTCCTCTTGATCGCCCCTCTCTCTCTCTCTCTCTTGATCGCCCTCTCTCTCTCCTCTTGATCGCCCTCTCTCTCTCCTCTTGATCGCCCTCTCTCTCTTCTCTTGATCGCGCTCTCTTCTCTTGATCGCCCTCTCTCTCTCTCTTGATCCCCTCTCTCTCCTCTTGATCGCCTCTCTCTCTCCTCTTGATCACCTCTCTCTCTCCTCTGATCGCCCTCTCTCTCTCCTCTTGATCGCCCTCTCTCTCTCCTCTTGATCGCCCTCTCTCTCTCTTCTCTTGATCGCCCTCTCTCTTCTCTTGATCGCCCTCTCTCTCTCTCCTCTTGATCGCCCTCTCTCTCTCTCTCTTGATCGCCCTCTCTTTTCTCTCGATCACCCTCTCTCTCTCTCCTCTTGATCGCCCTCTCTCTCTCCTCTTGATCGCCCTCTCTCTTCTCTTGATCGCCCTCTCTCTCTCCTCTTGATCGCCCACTCTCTCTCCTCTTGATCGCCCTCTCTCTCTCTTTGATCGCCCTCTCTCTCTCTTGATCGCCCTCTCTCTCTCCTCTTGATCGCCCACTCTCTCTCCTCTTGATCACCCTCTCTCTCTCCTCTTGATCGCCCCTCTCTCTCCTCTTGATCGCCCTCTCTCTCTCTCTCTTATCTTGATCGCCCTCTCTTCTCCTCTTGTTCGCCCTCTCTCTCTCTTGATCGCCCTCTCTCTCTCTCTTGATCGCCCTCTCTCTCTTTCTCTTGATCGCCCTCCTTTCTCTTGATCGCCCTCTCTCTCTCCTCTTGATCGCCCTCTCTCTCTCCTCTTGATCACCACTCTCTCTCCTCTTGATCACCCTCTCTCTCTCCTCTTGATCGCCCTCTCTCTCCTCTTGATCGCCCTCTCTCTCTCTCTCTTCTCTTGATCGCCCTCTCTCTCTCCTCTTGATCGCCCTCTCTCTCTCTCTTGATCGTTCTCTCTCTCTCCTCTTGATCGCCCTCTCACTCTCCTCTTGATCGCCCTCTCTCTCTTCTCTTGATCGCCCTCTCTCTCTCCTCTTGATCGCCAAATTGACAATTTTGCCACCTGTTAAAAAACTATGGCTCCTATCAAAAAAATACCAGACCGTGAGCATCAGGGAACCCCAATGAACTGATATATGTTGTTTTTTTGGTTTTGTGTGTAAAATGTGGAGATGGGAGCAGTTTGTCTAAAGTGTACTTCTCTCTGTTCTGAAGAAAGTTCCGGAAAGATTTAACATGGTAATCAATTGGGAGCTAGGTGGACTTTTTGTCTCTTCATGCCCTCAAGAGGCATTTTGTTTAATATTTTTTCTTAATTCTTTTTTATTTTCCAACCTAGGAGAGGTTTTCCTACGTTTTTCATGAAAAAATATGTCTGAGGAGTGTAGGGTTTGGGAATTATGGCAAGTTTAAAACATTTTTTGGGGAGCACAGCTGCACTCTGTTTTGAGATCAAAGCACTCTAGACTTAACGAGCTGCTCCATCCACACTAATGTTAAAATCTGAAGAAAGCCTCTTTACCAAGCTCCAAACAAAGTTAATTATCTCAAAAAGTGTAAAAGATATCAAACATAAAAATCTATTTTGAATAGCTGAAGGTCTTGTGATCATTTGAAAGTTGGAATGAAGTGTCTAGCTGAAAGTATGTGGAAGGAGTAGCATTTGGCGCAAAGTGTAGGAAAAGAGGATTTGAAGGCATCTCCCATTGACTTCAATGTTAAAAAAAAGAGTTTAAAAAGCTGAATATTTCAAAAAGTATAATATATTTTTTTAAAGTTGAAGGTTTCCCATCGATTCCTGAACAGGCTGAATAGTTTAATATTTGAATGGTTTCTGTAGCTGAAAATAAGCTGAAGTTATGGAGTGCTAAAGTATTGGCTGAAATAATAATAATAATAATAATAAGGGGAAGAATAAAGATTTGAAGAACTATAGTGGAATGCTGTAAACAGCATTCACACTAATAATAAGGGGAAGAATAAAGATTCGAAGAACTATAGTGGAATGCTGTAAACAGCATTCGCACTAATAATAATAAGGGGAAGAATAAAGATTCGAAGAACTATAGTGGAATGCTGTAAACAGCATTCGCACTAATTAAGGGGAAGAATAAAGATTTGAAGAACTATAGTGGAATGCTGTAAACAGCATTCGCACTAACTACGATGACAGAATAAAGTTCTCTAGGTAGATAAAGTGGACGTAATCCCACAGCTAGCAGTTCAATGACCGGCCTACAGAAACGCTCCTTCACAGTAACATGTCCAGGATTACACCATCGTTCGTTCACATACAGTGCAATCCCTCCTCCTTTCTTTTGCCGCTCAGAATAACGTCCCTGTCCGCCCGAACACTCGTGAAGCCGGGGAGAGCCGTGTTATTATCCGGGATGAGCGAGTGCAACCAAGTCTCGGTAAAACACATGATGCTACACTCACGGTATTCCCACTGCGTCTTCGTCAGCACGCGGAGCTCGTCCATCTTATTCCCCAAAGACCTCACGTTCCCCATTATGATGGCCGGTACACAGGGTTTGTATCTCATCTTCTTCTTCATCCTCAGCTTGGCCCAGCTCTGCAGCCCCGCTTGAGCCTCCGAAGCTCCTCCGGGATGTCATGCCTGGCTCCGGGCAGCAGCACGGGTCGGCACAGCGCAATCAGCTGCTCACGCGAGTAAACAATGCCATCACTCCTCAGAGCATGGCTCTCCGACACAAAAAGTGAAAAAAGTAGCAGAAGAATGACCAGAAAACGTTCGAAGTAAAACGTGGCCATAGTTCACTGCAAGACAAAATAAATATCCAAAGAAAAAAGTACAACTAAGAGAATAAAAGTAAACAAAAGACAAAGATCAATAAAACACCGGGAGCTGCATGCAACAGGCAGCCACCAGCACGGCGCCTTACGCAAGTATCATCAATCAAGGATCATTTGCTAATGTTTATCTATATTTACTACTTCTCACTCTTCTTAGCTAAGCTTGGGGAGAGTCTGTATGAAGAAGATGTGTTGCAGTGTTGTTAGTGACTCTCTATGTGTACCAACAGTATGACCTTCACCTCAGGTGAACTGAGAACTTCCTGATACGGCCTCAACCCCGAACTCCCAGAATGCTCCTTCATCATCACCAAGCTTCACCCCTCCCTTTCTCCTCTCTCTGTGTTTAAATATGCAACCCAAACTCTACTCTTCCTCTTCCTCTCTGCAGACTGTATGCTCTCTGTGTGACTGACTGAAAGTGAACATGTGAGATCTCCAGCAGTAACAGAGAGTCAGTGAACTGACCTGAGAGTCTCCAGTCTGCAGTCTGGACTCTCCAGAAGATCTCTCAGCAGCTCCACTCCTGAATCCTGCAGAGCGTTGACTCAGGTCCAGATCTCTCAGATGGATGTTGGACTTCAGAGCTGAGATCAGAGCAGAACAGCTGATCTCTGACAAACTGCAGCCCCAGTCTGAATAAAGAAAACATGATGTAACTTTAGAAAACAATGTTCCTGTTTGAAATAACTCCAGGTTTAATAATCTGTTCAGAGTGAAACAGGGTTTTAATGTCAGAGATGATGCAGAAACAATCCACTGATAATCTGGAACTTTAACTTTGATCAGATGTTGAACAACTCCTTCATCTCCCTCACAGCTCATCAGTACTGACAGCATCTCCACTGACTCATGGAGCACAGAGTGAGTCTGTGGAAGCTCAAACACTCTCCCTCACACATTCACCTTCTCTTTGTTACTCTGATCAATATTCAGTCATTAGCAAAAGGAAAAATAAAATAACATTGTATTTGTTCAAATTCAGAAAATCATAAACACAAACAGATCAATATGAACTGCAGTCAGTGAACTGACCTGAGAGCCTCCAGTCTGCAGTTTGGACTCTTTAGTCCAGAACTCAGCAGCTCCACTTGAATCCGAGGTTCACTCAGGTCCAGATCTCTCAGATGAAGGGGTCAGACTTCAGAGCTGAGGCCACGACTTCACAGTGAGTCTCTGAGAGTCCACAGCCAGTAAGTCTATAATAAAACATATATTACAACATGTGTTAAAAAAGAGGAAACATTATATTAACATCAAGCATTTGATGAAAAAAGATTTGACATGTTCTGATAGACATTTGCTGTTAGTCCATTTAATATAATATATAATATATGATAATAGAGTGTAATGAGTTGTCAGTGTGATCTGATCACATGTCTGTGCTCCTGCTGTCACTGACTGTTACCAAAAGAAACAGAAATTAAATGAATCACTTGACAATATTAGAGATGTACATATTTAAATGTTAGTTAATATGTGGATGTGAATGATGGATGAAGGATGTTTTGGCTTCTCTGAGCATCTGAACATTTATTGCACACAAACACAATTAACAAACCAATAAAGTTTCAATATGTTCAACTTGATACCATCAGATGTTCCCAGTATATCAGCATTAAGACATAACTCTGTTATTGGTGGGAAATGATATAGATCTGATTTTAAACTCTAACACATTGTGATAAAAACGTGTTTAATGATAAAGAAACTACTAGAAAGTAATAATAACATGTTTCTGTGATAACTGTAAGTCCTGCTGTGTGGTGTGATCACATGCTGAGAAACCTCTAAGTCCTTCATGTGTTTGACATGTCGCCTCCATCACTCAATATGAAGAGAGGAACGCTTCAGTTTAACTATTATTATAAATAAATAGAAGAACAGTGTTGGTTTATTTTGCTCAGTATTTAAACAGCAGAAATGTTATAGTGTTTATTTGAATAATTAAACTCCTGATCCACATTAGTTTATAAAGTTAATCACATCTGGACTTACTTGAACTTCCTGCAGTTCCTCACAGCTGGAATCAGTCTCGTCGTCCCTCATCTGATGTTTGTACTGATCCAGGTCCAACTCATCCAGAACCTCCTCTGACATCTGCAGCATGTAGGCCAGAGCAGAGCAGTGGATCTCAGAGAGTTCTTCTCTGATCTGTTCTCTGACTTCAGGAACTCTGTGATCTCCTGATGTACTGAGTGGTCCTTCATCTCTGTCAGACAGTGGAAGATGTTGATGCTCCTGTCAGGAGAGATATACTCATCTCCTTCAGGTTGCTGATGGCTCTCTGGATGGTTTCTGGTCTGTTGTCTGTGCGACCCAGCAGGCCTCCTAACAGTCTCTGGTTGGACTCCAGAGAGAGGCCGTGGAGAAAGCGGACAAACAGGTCCAGGTGGCCATTTTCACTTCTGAGGGATTTCTCCATGGCTCCCTTCAGGAAGACATCAGGGATGGGTAATCCTGATCTCTGCTGTTGTTAAGTCTCTCTGCAGGAAGTCCTTCAGTACCTCTGTGTCTCTGTTGGTGTAACAGTGCAACATGTAGACTGCAGCCAGAAACTCCTGAATGCTCAGATGAACAAAGCAGTAGACTGTTTTCTGAAGATCACTCTCTCTCTTTTGAAGATCTGTGTACAAACTCCTGAGTGCACCAAGGCCTCGGTGACATCAAGACCACAGCGCTGCAGGTCTTCTTGGTAGAACATGATGTCTCCTTTCTCCAGATGTTCAAACGCCAGCCTCCCCAGCTTCAGAAGAACTCCCTGTCAGCCTCCGTCAGCTGCTGTGGACTCGTCTCATGTCCCTCTTCATACTTCTGCTTCTTCCTCTTGGTCTGGACCAGCAGGAAGTGTGAGTACATGTCAGTGAGGGTCTGGGGCAGCTCTCCTCTCTGGTCTGTAGTCAACATGTGGTCCAGAACTGCAGCAGTGATCCAGCAGAAGACTGGGATCAGACACATGATGTGGAGGCTCCTGGAGCTCTTGATGTGAGAGATGATTCTGCTGGACAGGTCTTCATCACTCCATCTCCTCCTGAAGTACTCCTCCTTCTGGGCGTCAGTGAAGCCTCGTACTTCTGTTACCCTGTCCACACACTCAGGAGGGATCTGATTGGCCGCTGCAGGTCTGGAAGTTATCCAGACGAGAGCCGAGGGAAGCAGCTTCCCCCTGATGAGGTTTGTCAGCAGCACGTTGACTGAGGACTGCTGTGAGACATCAGACACAACCTCATTGTTTCTGAAGTCCAGAGAAAGTCTGCTTTCATCCAGGCCGTCAAAGATGAGCAGCACTTTGCAGACAGCCAGCTGCTCTGCTGTGACCTTCTGTAAGGTTGGATGGAAAACATGGAGCAGCCTGAGAAGACTGTACTGCTCACCTTTGATCAGGTTCAGCTCCCTGAAGGAGAGCGGGATCACCAGACTGACATCTTGGTTTCCCAAACCCTCGGCCCAGTCCAGAGTGAACTTCTGCACTGAGAAGGTTTTTCCAACTCCAGCGACTCCGTTGGTCAGGACCGCTCTGATGAGAGTCTGTTGGTCAGGTAAGGCTTTAAAGATGTCCTGGCACTTGATTGGAGTGTCATGGAGGGTCTTCTTCTTGGAAGCTGTCTCCAGCTGCCTCACCTCATGTTGGGTATTAACCTCTTCACTCTGGCCTTGTGTGATGTAGAGCTCAGTGAAGATCCTGTTGAGGAGGGTTTCACTTTGATCAGTTCCTTCAGTCACACGTTCACATCTCCTCCTCAGACTGAGCCTATGTTCATCTAAAACCTCCTGCAGACCACTATCTGCTGGAAGAGAAGGAAACATGAGAGAATGAGGAAATGCTCTGAGAATCTAATATAACAATAAAACAACAAAAACAGACTGAGTTTAAATGTTTTATAAACAGCTTACTGTCTATGCTCTACAACAGTATACCTGTTCAAACACAAATGAACCAGGAAGAGGAATAAGACGCTGCATGTTTCGGCCTCTTACCTCGTACAGAGCTGGTCTGACTGGCTGTCTGCAGTCCAGCTCTGGTTCTGATCTTTCTCCACACTGGGGACAGGAGGGGTCTCCTGATGGAGGTCTCTGCTCCCAGTATGAGGTGATGCACTGTCTGCAGAACCAGTGTCCACAGCTGGTAGAGACTGGATCCTTCAGGACGTCCTGACACAGAGCACAGCTGGACAACTGCTCCTCCACAGGAACACCACTCTTCCTCTTCCCTCTGTGGAGATGAACACATCCTTTACAGCACGTCACATTAGTGAGCTGATTCTCACCAATGGGCAGAGCGTCACAAACGTCACTCTCAAGATGAAATGTGTCACGCTGCACGAATACGCAGGTGACATGAATTTCACCTCTTCACTTTCTTGGTGTCTCCAGGCACGGATCTGGGTCTTTGCATTGACTCTACATGTAATCACACAAAGCTCTGTTATATCTGCTAATGCTAAACACAACCAGCTCACCAGGTTATCACTATTATTAATAAACATCTTTAAAATACATATCATAACATGCCCAAGTAGTAAATAATGTATTGGACGATATATTTAGTTTTTAGTGAGTATTTATCAATATCTTTGCCATTTAAAACCTTTTGATGCCACTGATACAATGATGCTATAAATGCATATTGAAATATCCTCAAATAATGTTGCTGAATTCTGCTGCCTTTGTTCTGTACTATACTGCACACATGATTATTAAAGAACAGTTTAATATATTAGATATATAAAAACTGGATCCTCTTCAGGTCAGGTTACAGCAGAAACTCTTACTTTGTGTCTGAGGGTCCAGGTTCATTACTGAAGTTAGAGGTTTATCTTGACCAGTCACTCTTCAGAGACAGACAGCTGGGGACTGGAGACTCTGCTCTCTGTCTGTGGAAACAACACATGTTTTAAACATCATTAGTTCATTCAGAGAGCACATTTTGACTTCTGTCTGTATGTAGATTATTTACTATCGCTGATGACGCCAGGGATCAAGAGTTTAAACGTTGTTACTGTACTGTTACTAAGTTTCTTTACTGCGATCATTAAATAACAGGTTAGGCTAGAAAAGGCATTTCCTGCTGAAAATGCGTGTGAATGCTGAAAGCTGCGCAAATGTGTTGCTGAGCTTTTGAAAATGCAGAGAAAGCTGAATATTGAATAGCTGAATGGTGACTGTAGCTGTGTAGTGATCAGTGAAAGGAGAGGGTTTCATGTGAAAAGTTTTTGTCACATCCTCGCCCTCAACAGCCTTTTTTTCAAATTCTATACTTAAATGTTTTTATTTTTCAACCTAAGAGATGTCTTCCTACATTTTCATCAACAAATGAGTGTAGAGTTTGGGACTTATGGCAGGTTTAACATTTTTTTTTTAGGCGAATTTCAAGCTCTCCTCCACTCTGTTTTGAGATCAAAGCACTCTAGACTTAACGAGCTGCACAATACACACTAATGTTAAAATCTGAAGAAGGCCTCTTTACCTTAAGATTCTAAATGAGTGCATTACAGAAACAATGAAAATATGGTCGACAATACAAAATAATGTAATATATCACTGATGACGCCAGGGATCAAGAGTTTAAACTGTGTTACTGTACTGTTACTAAGTTTCTTTACTGCGATCATTAAAGAACAGGTTAGATGATCAGATAACATAAAAACTGAATCCTCTTCAGGGGTCTCATTTATAAAGGGATATACGCTCAAAAAATGGCGTACGCCAGTTTCTACGCAATGTTTGCAATTTATAAAATACTAACTTGACGGGAAAATGTGCGGTCCTCCACGCAAACTCTAACCCATGCGTACGCACTAAGCACACACACGGGAGAGACGAGAAACTGCGACACCGTTGGCAGAAGGAAGAATGGAGAGAAATATGTGGAAAATACCATAAATAAAATGTTACCTCTCATTTATCAAATATGAAGAATTCATTTTCAAACATTGATTAAAGCCAATCTTAAAATGATTAAACAAACGCCTGTTTGAGACTCCTCAGTGCACACAAAAACATAACTTGGAGAAATAAATAAATACGGATATGTTATTTAAAACCACCTCGAATATGTTGTGTTAATGTTATGAAATGTTTTCTCATAAATGATGCGGTAAGCAGGAGGACAGAATTACGTCTAAACTGATGCCGTTTTGCATTTCTATAGGTTGTAGATACGAGCATGGTTTTATATACTATCACGTTTAATCGTGTTTTATGCCGTTTGCCAAGACTTGATAAGTCGCTCGTAAAACACAGGAGGTATGGAAACTAAGAACACCATATATTTGGATAATTGTACAGCTGATTTAACACAACACATTTGTTTTATTTCATTTAAGTGGTGGGTAGAGTTGTTGAGGTGGCGTTGAGACACATGGACACTGCCTCAAGTTGAAGAAACAGTACTCAAGACTGGCTATCCGCCGCAACTTTTTCAGCCTGCGTGTGGTCGACTTGTGGAATGATCTGCCAGAAAGCGTTGTCACATCCAAGACGGTTAACTGTCTCAAGTCCCGCCTCGACTATTACTGGTCACATCACCTTCACTTTGGACTATGTGACTGTTGCCAGCATCCATAGTATATAAGAACAGTGATCTACTTATTTATGAGCGACTAAAAGGCCTTAGGCCTACTACAGCCGTATCCTATTGATTGATTGATTGATGGTGCAGTGGAGCCGCTGCGCACAGCTGATCGGCAGCTGGAACACAAACCACGTTTGTAAACAAAGCCCCAACTGTTTTACATGCATGTGCTAACCCAGCTTAATTGCACTCGGTTCGGTTTTTCTAAAAAGGGAAGAACATTACGTTACATCTGAGGTAGGCTATCCTGTGCGTCTGGTGACGGGCACACCTCGGTGTGCAACTAGCCTATATACGTTTCTGTGATTAAAAAAGCTTGCATGGTCTAAAATCAATTATCGATAATAACTTTTAACAGTAGTAGGCTACAACAAGTAAATTAAATATCAATATTAATTATCATTTAATACTATGGCCACCAAACAAAATGTTTTGCCTTGTCTCTACTTCTCCGACAAGGATTTCAACTTCAGTTATTGAAGTTTCTTTTCTTGCCTTTTTTTCTGTCTTTGCCATGTTCGTTTTTGCCTGAAATCGGTTTGATGAATATTCATTATGGGCGTATCAATGACTATTTATGGGCAAATATGGGTGTGTGACGGGAAGCCCGCAAAAGCTGCGCCGCATTTCGAGTTGATCTCAATGTTTTGTGAATCGGAAAATGTCGGAAAATGTCTGTACCTATTTGTTTTGCTTTGTACTACGTAAGCAACCTTCCCACGTGAATCCTACGCAAGGCGTTATAAATGAGGCCCCAGGTCAGTTACAGCAGAAACTCTTACTTTGTGTCTGAGGTCCAGGTTCATTACTGAAGTTTGGAGGATGATCATTAGACCAGTCACTCTTCAGAGACAGACAGCTGGGGACTGGAGACTCTGCTCTCTGTCTGTGGAAACAACACATGTTTTAAACATAGTTCATTCAGAGAGCACTTTTGACTTCTGTCTGTATGTAGATTATTTACTATCGCTGATGAAGCCAGGGATCAAGAGTTTAAACTGTGTTACTGTACTGTTACTAAGTTTCTTTACTGCGATCATTAAAGAACAGGTTAGATGATAAGATAACATAAAACTGAATCCTCTTCAGGGGCCTCATTTATAAAAGGTGTTAAGGAATAATTCTTCTAGATTATCTAACCTTTTGCTCTGTGACGTGTTATCTCCTTTAAGGAAAGGCCTTTGTGCCATATGTGTTGTTGTCACCAGTGTGTGACCGGTCAACTTGACTGGCACGAAGGGTAATTGTTGTGGGAACACTGAGGCACTTCTTTATCGGTGTTTGTGGGCTCTAGGATGTGAAATCCTTGAGGCCATGAGCGTCGACGCAGGTGATTCAGTGTTTAGTCTACTCCTTCAGAGATGTTGATTTTTCTCTGTGAACCCGTTAAAAGGTCTAGCATAGAGAGAGGTTCTTCAGAATTGACGTGGCAACTCTACCGTGTAGTCAGAACCTCTGACTCTTTGACTTGTGATGTGAATCCTCCTGCCGAAACTCTGAAAAACCCATCAGTGTTTGACATCAAAGCTCCAACTTCACCGTGTCTCCTTCCTGAGTCGGTGACTCCATGCATTACACACAGAAGTTTCCTCCACAAATTGGCGTTGTCGGCAGGATACCAACAGATCTTCAGAGACTGGTAAGTGTGATTTCAAATCTACATTTGGACATTGCCTTACCAGAATCTGTGATTGACGGTATCCTAAAATTATCTGTGAAGCTGAGCGGCTGCGTTTCGTTTTGGTTAATGAACATTTGGGGCTATTAACCTCAGGGGATCATCCAGGGACTCTGTCTTGGCTGGTTCCCTCTGTGTGTGCTGCTCGGGACGTATGTGCCATGCAGGCATACACGGAGATGTTTAAAAATACCTTAATGAGGGCAGCAGTAAAGTGGAACTTCTGTGTGAAATCAAAATAGAGATTTGTAATGAACAAATCGCCGAGATTCGGGGTTTCAGCGGCCAACACTAGCAGTTAACTAAAGCAGCCAGAGATATTACCCCAGCGCCTCTAAAAAAAAAACACGGCTCCAGCTGCGGCTCCGGGGAATGTGTGTAAAATACCTCCCCGTATCTGCATGAGCTGGTGAAGTGAACTCAGAGGGAGAAAATCACAGCTTTTGTCTATAACTTTAACTCACACCACCGCCGTCTCTATTAAAAAGAGACGTTTAAAAGCACTCTCGTGGCTTGTGGCCGTTTACGACGTGCTGGCAGGTGCGAGGTGCGTGCATTACCTGATGCGACAGGCTTGGTGTCGGTCCGGGGTGCATACATAAAATTATAGGCTAATTGATCATGGGTGGGCAGTGGTATGCAAGTGTAGAGCAAAACTGTGTTTCATCGTTGGGATGAGCATGATGGGAGGTATAGGCTGGTCGAGTAGGACTACAGTTAACTGTGTGGTTTCGGATAGAAAGGGTAGAGGAAAAAAGTCTATGTGCTCCAGATCGGGGGGGCATAGCACCACTAGAACAGGGATAGTGGGTCGCAAGAGGATAAGCTAGTTATTGCTCTTGGACGGTCTTCAGGCACCGATCTAAGGACTTGTATACAAGGGTGGGTACGAGTCAAGGTACCCCACTGGGTTCCCATTGGGAGAGATCAAATAGTCCCTACCCCCTCTGAAACCTCTTTAATCCGGACTAAATTGAGCTGGATGAACTTTGCTGTCACGCTGGTGTTTATTATGAGTTCATCATGTTTGTTTGTCTGATTGTTTGTATCAGGGGTCTATATTGGTTTGTCTAACCGCCGTCTTGTGCATGTTTTGTAACAACTAATAATGAATCAGTCCATAGCCAGGGTAAAATAAACTAAGCTTTAGTTAACTCACCAAAAGTAAATGACTTGAGAAAGATAAATAATATATAGTGTTTTGCAAAATTCTGGTAGTATAGATGTGCTGCAAAATGAAAATAAATAGCAAAAGAGTGTTTTATGTCCTGCATCTGAGTGTGCAGAGGAAATGTAAACAAGAGCACACTGTTCAGGGTGTGCGCTGTAGGTGTAAGAAGAAAGAAGATTATATTACTTTAAGAATACATTCTTAAATTGTATTGCTGGTATGTTAAGATATGTTTGTGACCTTTTATAAACCCTATGCCCCGTCCTGCACCCTGAGACCCTAGAGGCATCACTGCTGGTCGTAAAAACCTGCCTGAGGAGGTCAGGGTGGCAAAATCTGTCTGCTGTTTTAGGTCAATATTGTATTATTTGTTTCATTTATTCTTAAATCTATGTATTGTATGGTAATAATGAAAAAAACGTAATGTATTGAACACATTCCGAAACAAAGCTGATAAGACAGAACTTGACTCAGACATAATACAAATTATTGTTGAAACCTTTTGCGCTGTTGCTGCAAAATGGAAACTTTGTTGATTATCTATTCCAACTGGCCACTGGATTCAGATAATTAATATAAGTTGAAGTTTAATTACAGTTTTAAATATAGTTTAACATTCTTTATTAAACTGCTTCAAATGATTTCTCGTATCAACCAATTGGTCTCCATAGACATTACTAAATTCTAATAGTTGTTAAACTACTGACAAGTTTTCTGAAACCGAGTTATGAACAAAAGAGTAAAGGTCGCTGGTTAAGCCAGGATCAATATATTTGTTGACGTTTTCATTACAGTGTGCATAATAAATGTGTTAAATGAATTGAGCAATTCTTTAAAAAGTATAATGTTGCAATCTCTTTACAATAAGTAATTACAGTTAACAAAGAAGTAGAGGTTGTTTTCCAAGGGCCTCTCCTTCACAGCCCTACACTTTAAATCATGAGACTTTCAAATCATAACAGACAGAGATCGGTATCACTTTGTGTTGCAAGCCAAATCCATGTAAAGGTTCTACTTGAGCCCAATTTAAATACCATAAAGAAAGTATTGAACCCAGCTCAAGCTAAATGTCAAATGTATTTAATTAATGTACAAGTGTTTTGATTTATTTCAAATGTTCTAATCTCAGCTTCTTTCGAGTTCAGTCTAAGCAACAAATTGTTTCTCATAACATTCTCACTGCTGTCCCAAATGTTTTAACCTTGGGCAGACAAGCTGTTCACACACACACACACCACACACACACACACTTTGGATAAGTAGTCACCTTATCCACATTGTAAATTGTTGCCTTCTTTAAAGTTATTAGTAATTTAAGATTAATTATTAAATTAAATGTGGTACATAAGATAAAATAAATAAAATAACTTGACTTGATCATTTTGTTCACAACATTAGACCTGTCCTCTAATCTCTACTAGAATAAGATAAGTGTGCATGTTTGGATGTTTTAACACTCCTGTAATGTACCTAATCTTGATATCTTTTCATTACAGAGCTGGGAAAATGGTGTATTGATTAGATTCTGATCCGTGCAAGTCCAATTTTGACTGACTTTAGTTCTAATGTTAATGTTAATTTGACTTCAACCCATAAGTAATTATTTAAATTAACTCTAAATGTCACATGATGATGGATTAGTGTTCCACATTTCTTCCACTAATTTGTTTTACAATTAGGCCAAAGGTAAAGAGAGACATTGATGACCTTGTGTCCCTTTTGTTAGTACGTGGTTCCATTTTGTCTATGGCCTTGGACGGCTTCACTAAAAGTCACCCAGTTCTGCCCTGCTGCAGTCCGGCTGAGTGCAGTCACAGAGATGCTATGGCTGCTCTACATGACATTAATGGTCTGGTCTGAATGGACACCATTTCCTGCTCCCAGAGAGAATGACACTCCTCAAACTGAACATTACAGCCGTTGATACTGTCTCACATGGGTCTGCTCCCCCCACTGAGCCATGAACTGAAAGCATGACATCTGCTATGAACACTTGGAAGCCTCCCTGTCACACCAGCACCAACCCTTGGGTCAGTCAGATGAGACTAACGGCTTCACTTAGGGCATTTGGTTCAGATACATGACTCTCGTTACCGCAGAGTGGGTTGTTTTTAAGGCTATTCATACTGCTATGCAGATGCCTGTAAGTTGGCGAGCTGGTAAAAGCCCCTACTATTGTTTCAAATAGGCCTAATGTCAGGGGTCTCTTAATGTCTAGTTCTACATGTATTCACATTATATAGACAATGTTTCCACCTGGTAAAACTAAAGGCTGCACAAAACTCAGGCTACAATACAACCATTATGTTCTGCTCTAACGATTCAATGTATAGATTCTACATCAAAACAATTAGCTTTTATTGTTTCCAATGATAACGTCACCTTAAGTGGAGGAATGCAAACCTGTTTTCAAATGTAAGGTTTTGATTTTGTTTGACATTTCTCAGTAATGACACCCTCAGACACCCAATATCATTCATGCTATGCCATCAGTAATAACTCAGATGTTAAAGGGATGAAACTTTTCCTCCCAAATCAGATATGCTTTGTTTTTCAACAAATGTATCAATTTCCTGCATAATATATGTTTCACAATGGTTTTTTGTAAGCTGCACACAGGTGATACTGAGTCTTCTCGATTAATAGATTATAAACTATACCATGCTTAAATAGACTCCTAAGTTATTATTTCATATGTACCATATGTAAGAAAAGGGAGGGAAGAGTCAATTATATTGAGTAATTGATTTTATATTGGGTAATTTATTTCTCAAACCTATGTTTTATGGAAGAGACTAAATATTTCTGATAAACTAATATTTTATCAAAAGGTAAATGGTGAATTAATATACATTTAGAATCATTGAGAAGGGGTTATATCCACAGGGACAAGCTCACCTTTAACTTACAATAACATGTCTCTGCTATGGACTGATGAGTATATGATTCTTGCATGTTCAATGACTAACACAAACCTTCAAAATGATAATGTGCATGTGTCAGGAAGGCTCCCAAATAATTCTGAGGGGCCTATCCTATTTTTGTAATTAAATGATAATGTGCTAATCCATTACTTTGAGTTGTCTTCACTCAGAAAAACATCCCTATCAGTGTTAACCCAATAACTAGGACAGCTCTCAAGGCCAAGGGTCAGAGAGAGAGGGTCACACTCTCCGGGTGCAGAGAGCACCCCCAGCCACGTGCAAGGAAGCACGAGGTCGTTCGAGATGGGATGCTTCTCTTCACCTTTCTGATAAGAGGGGGTTCTTCTCTTCATCTTTCTGCTCGGTGGGCTCTAGCAGACAACCCTGCAGGACGAGCGAGGGCTTCAGAGGCTTCTATAATACAATGTTCCATGTTTCTTGGAGGAGTTTGATGTCTTCCTAACCTCTCCCATCACGGGGGGGACACCTGGATGCATCAGGAATACGCAGTTGTACTCAAGCAGATAGCAGAAGGAATACCGGCAGATGAGCCTCCGTCTCACTGGGGGATTAACTACAGTGCTCACTGAATGAGCCACACAAAAGCAGAGCAATTGGGGGGTTGAAATATGGCGCTCTGATGAAGAAGAGTTTGAGCCAATCAGCACCTCAGTGCTAATCTACAGTATCAGGATGCCTTTACACACCAGACACTCGGTGTCATAAAGGGAGGAGGAGAACGAAGACTGACGGACATGTTCTTCCAGCTCTCGTACAAAGATGAACTTTGAATTGAATGACCAGATGTTTAAAGATGTACAATTAATGATTGTTTTTTATATTTCCAATGACCAGACATGTGTTAAATAGTGGTGATAAATATATTTAGTCAGATCAGATTACATTTTCACACTAAACAAAATTAATAAATAAATATTCTCAGATTATAAGGTATTGAATAATAAGGTATTTCTAATATTATAACAGATAATGTTAATATCCTTAATCATCCAGCAATCAGGCTTAACAACACTACTCTTAATGTATTACCCATGCACAGACAGACATAAAATGATGTTTCAAGTACTGGATTAATTTCAGTTTTGGCCCAAAACAAATATTTATAATAATTCATATAACAATTATGTAGCATATTTGATCCTCAAATTAGAGAAGTATAATTTAAAGAAATTGATATTCTATATTCAACATTAGATAAACACAGAAGAACCCTTTCCAAGTACCATAAGTAGATGTTCAGGTAAGTATGGCTAATAAGAATAATTGATAGACTTAATTTGGTACAGATCAGTTGTAGCATTTACAAATGTATGAATTAAAGTTTTAAGAATGTTTAATCTTTCCTTTCCAGGTTTTTACAAAAGTCTTTGAATATTTGCCTAACTTTTCCTTTTCAGATTTTGAACAATGTACTTGACTAAAATGAATGTATTGATTTTACTAAGACTAAGTGCCTTACTCTTGACTAAAGCGTAATGAAGTAAACGTAAAGTAATCCTAAAATTGAGGACACTGCAACTTTTGGATTACAGATTGATCAAATCACCACTGTGAATTTATGCCTTAGCTGGATCTCTTATGATCCTAAGTTTTAAATGCTTTTGACTAGTGATTGCCTTAAAGCAAATCTTTAAGCTGCTGGTTTTGATTTTATAGTTTGATAAATGACATTAACTAATGGTTTAAATGATAAAAGATATTAGTTTAAAACAAATATTTTGCTATTATGTATCTGTGTTTTATGTGTGTTCATTATTGTGCTTTTGACAAAAGATGCTCCAAACACTGATGAGAGATAATTTTTCCTATTATGATTGCCTGTATCAATCATTGTGATTGAATGTTTCAATCTTACTCTACTTTGTGATGTAATTGAATGTAAGGTGAGACCACACTCGAATCTGAAGACGCCTATTGATTTAAGTATTGACCAGAATTATTAGACTAATGTTTTAAGGTTATCAAAAATGATAAAAAGAGAGGAACTGTTAAGGAATAATTCTTCTAGATATCTAACCTTTTACTCTGACATGTGTTATCTCCTTTAAGGAAAGGCCTTGGTGCCATATGTGTTGTTGTCACCAGTGTGACCGGTCAACTTGACTGGCACGAAGGGTAATTGTTGTGAGAACACTGAGCACTTCTTTATCGGTGTTTGTGGGCTCGGATGTGAAATCCTTGAGGCCATGAGCGTCGGACGCAGGTGATTCAGTGTTTAGTCTACTCCTTCAGAGATGTTGATTTCTCTCTGTGAACCTGTTAAAAGGTCTAGCATAGAGAGAGGTTCTTCAGAATTGACGTGGCAACTCTACCGTGTAGTCAGAACCTCTGACTCTTTGATTTGTGATGTGAATCCTCCGGCCGAATACTCTGAATAAACCCATCAGTGTTTGACATCAAAGCTCCAACTCTCACCGTGTCTCCTTCCTGAGTCGGTGACTCCATGCATTACTACACAGAAGTTTCCTCCACAAAAGGTATATACGCTCAAAAAATGGCATACGCCAGTTTCTACGCAATGTTTGCGATTTATAAAATACTAACTTGACGGGAAAATGTGCGGTCCTCCACGCAAACTCTAACCCATGCGTACGCACTAAGCACACAAACGGGAGAGACGAGAAACTGCGACACCGTTGGCAGAAGGAAGAATGGAGAGAAATATGTGGAAATAATACCATAAATAAAATGTTACCTTCATTTATCAATATGAAGAATTCATTTTCAAACATTGATTAAAGCCAATCTTAAAATGATTAAACAAACGCCTGTTTGAGACACCTCAGTGCACACAAAAACATAACTTGGAGAAATAAATAAATACGGATATGTTATTTAAAACCACCTCGAATATGTTGTGTTCATGTTATGAAATGTTTTCTCATAAATTATGCGGTAAGCAGGAGGACAGAATAACGTCTAAACTGACGCCGTTTTGCATTTCTATAGGTTGTAGATACGAGCATGGTTTCATATACTATCACATTTAATCGTGTTTTATGCCGTTTGCCAAGACTTGATAAGTCGCTCGTAAAACACAGGAGGTATGGAAACTAAGAACACCATATATTTGGATAATTGTACAGCTGATTTAACACAACACATTTGTTTTATTTCATTTAAGTGGTGGGTAGAGTTGTTGAGGTGGCGTTGAGACACACATGGACACTGCCTCAAGTTGAAGAAACAGTACTCAAGACTGGCTATCCGCCGCAACTTTTTCAGCCTGCGTGTGGTCGACTTGTGGAATGATCTGCCAGAAAGCGTTGTCACATCCAAGACGGTTAACTGTCTCAAGTCCCGCCTCGACTATTACTGGTCAAACATCACCTTCACTTTGGACTATGTGACTGTTGCCAGCATCCATAGTATATAAGAACAGTGATCTACTTATTTATGAGCGACTAAAAGGCCTTAGGCCTACTACAGCCGTATCCTATTGATTGATTGATTGATGGTGCAGTGGAGCCGCTGCGCACAGCTGATCGGCAGCTGGAACACAAACCACGTTTGTAAACAAAGCCCCAACTGTTTTACATACATGTGCTAACCCAGCTTAATTGCACTCGGTTCGGTTTTTCTAAAAAGGGAAGAACATTACGTTACATCTGAGGTAGGCTATCCTGTGCGTCTGGTGATGGGCACACCTTGGTGTGCAACTAGCCTATATACGTTGCTGTGATTAAAAAGCTTGCATGGTCTAAAATCAATTATCGATAATAACTTTTAACAGTAGTAGGCTACAACAATGTAAATTACATATCAATATGAATTATCATTTAATACTATGGCCACCAAACAAAATGTTTTGCCTTGTCTCTACTTCTCCGACAAGGATTTCAACTTCAGTTATTGAAGTTTCTTTTCTTGCCTCTTTTTTCTGTCTTTGCCATGTTCGTTTTTGCCTGAAATCGGTTGGATGAATATTCATTATGGGCGTATCAATGACTATTTATGGGCAAATATGGGTGTGTGACGGGAAGCCCGCAAAAGCTGCGCCGCATTTCGAGTTGATTGTGATTTATAAAGGGAAACAGGCGTAGGAAGTGCCGTACGCACTTCCCTCGCCAGTACTCAATGTTTTGTGAATCGGAAAATGTCGGAAAATATCTGTACCTATTTGTTTTGCTTTGTACTACGTAAGCAACCTTCCCACGTGAATCCTACGCAAGGCGTTATAAATGAGGCCCCAGGTCAGTTTACAGCAGAAACTCTTACTTTGTGTCTGAGGGTCCAGGTTCATTACTGAAGTTTGGAGGATGATCATTAGACCAGTCACTCTTCAGAGACAGACAGCTGGGGACTGGAGACTCTGCTCTCTGTCTGTGGAAACAACACATGTTTTAAACATCATTAGTTCATTCAGAGAGCACATTTTGACTTCTGTCTGTATGTAGATTATTTACTATCGCTGATGAAGCCAGGGATCAAGAGTTTAAACTGTGTTACTGTACTGTTACTAAGTTTCTTTACTGCGATCATTAAAGAACAGGTTAGATGATCAGATAACATAAAAACTGAATCCTCTTCAGGGGCCTCATTTATAAAGGGATATACGCTCAAAAAATTGCGTACGCCAGTTTCTACGCAATGTTTGCGATTTATAAAATACTAACTTGACGGGAAAATGTGCGGTCCTCCACGCAAACTCTAACCCATGCGTACACACTAAGCACACAAACGGGAGAGACGAGAAACTGCGACACCGTTGGCAGAAGGAAGAATGGAGAGAAATATGTGGAAATAATACCATAAATAAAATGTTACCTCTCATTTATCAAATATGAAGAATTCATTTTCAAACATTGATTAAAGCCAATCTTAAAATGATTAAACAAACGCCTGTTTGCGACTCCTCAGTGCACACAAAAACATAACTTGGAGAAATAAATAAATACGGATATGTTATTTAAAACCACCTCGAATATGTTGTGTTCATGTTATGAAATGTTTTCTCATAAATGATGCGTTAAGCAGGAGGACAGAATAACGTCTAAACTGATGCCGTTTTGCATTTCTATAGGTTGTAGATACGAGCATGGTTTTATATACTATCACGTTTAATCGTGTTTTATGCCGTTTGCCAAGACTTGATAAGTCGCTCATAAAACACGGGAGGTATGGAAACTAAGAACACCATATATTTGGATAATTGTACAGCTGATTTAACACAACACATTTGTTTTATTTCATTTAAGTGGTGGGTAGAGTTGTTGAGGTGGCGTTGAGACACACATGGACACTGCCTCAAGTTGAAGAAACAGTACTCAAGACTGGCTATCTGCCGCAACTTTTCAGCCTGCGTGTGGTCGACTTGTGGAATGATCTGCCAGAAAGCGTTGTCACATCCAAGACGGTTAACTGTCTCAAGTCCCGCCTCGACCATTACTGGTCAAACATCACCTTCAATTTGGACTATGTGACTGTTGCCAGCATCCATAGTATATACGAACAGTGATCTACTTATTTATGAGCGACTAAAAGGCCTTAGGCCTACTACAGCCGTATCCTATTGATTGATTGATTGATGGTGCAGTGGAGCCGCTGCGCACAGCTGATCGGCAGCTGGAACACAAACCACGTTTGTAAACAAAGCCCCAACTGTTTTACATACATGTGCTAACCCAGCTTAATTGCACTCGGTTCGGTTTTTCTAAAAAGGGAAGAACATTACGTTACATCTGAGGTAGGCTATCCTGTGCGTCTGGTGACGGGCACACCTCGGTGTGCAACTAGCCTATATACGTTGCTGTGATTAAAAAAGCTTGCATGGTCTAAAATCAATTATCGATAATAACTTTTAACAGTAGTAGGCTACAACAATGTAAATTACATATCAATATGAATTATCATTTAATACTATGGCCACCAAACAAAATGTTTTGCCTTGTCTCTACTTCTCCGACAAGGATTTCAACTTCAGTTATTGAAGTTTCTTTTCTTGCCTCTTTTTTCTGTCTTTGCCATGTTCGTTTTGCCTGAAATCGGTTGGATGAATATTCATTATGGGCGTATCAATGACTATTTATGGGCAAATATGGGTGTGACGGGAAGCCCGCAAAAGCTGCGCCGCATTTCGAGTTGATTGTGATTTATAAAGGGAAACAGGCGTAGGAAGTGCCGTACGCACTTCCCTCGCCAGTACTCAATGTTTTGTGAATCGGAAAATGTCGGAAAATATCTGTACCTATTTGTTTTGCTTTGTACTACGTAAGCAACCTTCCCACGTGAATCCTACGCAAGGCGTTATAAATGAGGCCCCAGGTCAGTTTACAGCAGAAACTCTTACTTTGTGTCTGAGGGTCCAGGTTCATTACTGAAGTTTGGAGGATGATCATTAGACCAGTCACTCTTCAGAGACAGACAGCTGGAGACTGAACATGTGTCCTCTTCCTCATCTTTAAAACCACTCATCTTCTCCAGTCTGAGAGATAAACCAGTAAGACTGGAGACACACACACACACACACACACACACACACACACACACACACACACACACACACACACACACACACACACACACACACACACACCACACACCACACACACACACACACACACGTTATGATATTAGGGTCATGCAGAGTCAGACAGCTATCCCTTTAAGAGAGAGAGAGAGAGAGAGAGAGGGGGGGGGGTGGCGCGTGCATGTGTGTGTGCATGGTAGAGCGAGCGAGAGTGAGCGAGCGGTGGTATGTGTTTTTGAAGTGAACGAAGCAGCAAAAAAGGTCTGTCGAGTGTCTTCAAAGTTAGATCTGTAACACAGACCTTAATAAATGCAACGGCCTCCCAAAGAAGACCTCGCCTGTCTGCCTTATTGAAAAGTGGGTTATTGAACCCAAAGTGTGTTGCTTCTGTCCTGGAAGACTGCAGAGAGTCACGACTGTTTCCTCCACTACAGTCTGGGAGGCGACAGGGAAGTTTAACACTTGGTTAAAATACATCAAATCAGTCAGACTTCAGACAGGCCGCTCCCCATTTTGACTGCGCTGGGCTGTCACATGTTATGTTGCTTTGATGAATCAGAAAACAGGAAATAAAAAGAGTTTACAGCACTTGTAGAAGTCTCATTGGACTCCAGGACGCTAATGTTCTGACATCCAGTAAAACAGAGTAAAAATGTGTTTGAAAGCAGATCCTGGTGTTAACACTCACCCTGTTCTCCTCCTGCTCCTCTCAGGTGTAAAATGGCGTCTGGCAGTCTGACTTTAAACACCCTCACCTGTCTGTACCTTTCTGCAGTCCTCCTCTTGAATCATAACCAGCCTTATCTCAGTGAGATAGAAATAAAGCTAAACACAAGCTCAACACAGTTATTGAAATAAACATATTAAAACCACAGCTTGAAAATAACCCAGTAAACATCCTGCATTCAAAACCTCACCTCAACCTTAAAGTGTGTAGGTATTTAAGTACTCTAGTGTTAACGGTGCATACGATTGTTCCCTATTATATATGGGCCATTCTACCGAATTGGACCAAAGTAAAGTTGGAAATATTTTGACATTTTGTATGTTTTTTTCCCAAAACTTTGTCCATATATATTTTGTCCCATATCTAAATTACACATATCTAGTAAAAGAACCGTACATGTTTATATCGTATTTTCAGACTGTATTGGAATGTTCTTCCTCTCCCAAAAATGGTCACTACCGAAACATAGTACATACACTGTAGTAAAAAGGTATTATATTAACCTGTTAAAATTGTTTTACCTTCCCTTCTCTAAATAGTATTTTAACAAATATTTCTTGAAGGTTTTCACAATTAAATAAATAAAAGTGAATTTTTAATCAAATTTCAAAGTTCAATATATACAATTCATAAAAATCTTAATGCAATCTTTCTTTGTAAAATGCATAATACTGATCATATTGATTCCAGAGTTGATGATTGTTGAAATTGAACATACATTAAACCAATCAGTATCATATCATTTTAGTTGATAACTCAATATACTTTATTTTTTACAAAAACATCCAGTGTTTCGGTAGTGACTGCACTGTTTCGTAAGTGACTGCACTGTTTCGGTAGTGACCTTATTGCTTAATCTTAACTCATTACATGCCTTATGTTGGAAATATTACAAACACAAATGTTTTGGGGTCAATAGAATCATTTTATTTTTGAAGACATAACAATTGTTCATCCATAAAAGTACATTTAAAGTACACAGAAAATAATTACCCAGGTGTGTTCAGAAGAAAACATTGACATAATTGATATTATGCTGTTCAAATAAAGTGTCAGTAGTATCAAAACATATATATATTATATAATATAATAACAATAGATAGGCTCAGCAGCAGACACACCTTAGTGCAAAGTGAAGTGTCAGTATTAATAACAGTGGCATATATATATAATCACAATAATACAAAATTAACTGTCCCAGGTGTAGGCAATTTGGGGTGAAGTGTCTTGCCCAGGGACACAACGACATGCTGACTGCAGTGGGGTTTGAACCTGTGCTCCCCTGATCTGAACACCAACGCACCAGACCACTGCACCACACGCCTCCCAACAAGTCATTGTACAGTTTATCAACGACGACAAGTTTTTCTTTATTTTTGTATTGAAGGCCTGTTGGATTTAATCAGCTCGCTTAGCACTGCCAGAAGCCCAGCCTGAAAGGTATTTTGTTGCTCCACCTGGCGCGCCGATACCTCCACCTGGCGCGCCGCCGAGTCAGCATGGCGCTGCATCACCATGAGCAGCTGGTCGTCCGATTCCTGGGCCTTGTGTGAATGCAGCAGCCGTTCGTCGTGCATCTCCTTGGCACGCAGGTCCTCATTCTCCTTGCTGACCATGGCACGGCAGTCCATCGCCATGATGGTCTCAAGGAAGCTGTCATCCCGTGCCTGCTTTCCTAAGCAAGATACAAGATCAGTTTAATCGCCTAGTAGGTTGTCAACAGAGACAACATTGGACATGGTGCAGGCAGGGACAGTGTACAAAATGCAGGTGTAAAGTAGAAGATAAGATTGGATCAAATAATATCAAATAAAAATAAATATCAAAGTGCCCTTATTTATTGTTTTGTGCTTAATGTATGCTTGAACTTTTATAGGGATTAGTGGACATCAGTTAGATGTGTAACCTTCTTTCAAGGCCAGAGTAGTTACAGTGTAAGTGGATTGACATCTAACATAACATGGCTGAGTACAATTATAACAATCAATAAAAAAAAGGAAAAATAAAGAATTTCATTTCTATTTAAATGTGCAAAAATATTAGAACATCAGTCTTTGTGGCATGCAGGTAATCAACTGTTTAAGCTTTTACCATTAACATGTAGAATGAATGTTGCAAATGACTTGAAATTATAGCAACTACAATGTATTGTTAGAGGTAGCATTATGTCCAGCTAGCATGCTAATTGCTAATGTTAAATTATCGTTTTATCCCGGAGGGGAAAACTAGTTTCTAATCCTGAGAGAAACACCTCGCCTGAAACACACGATTAGTGCCATGAGTTAGTGAAGCAGAATACAGAACATTGCACACTTATTCACAAGTCAAAACGTGTTCATAGCGGGCACGGCTGAGAATAGCTAGCTAGCTAGATGTTGTTAGCCAGCTTGGACCTATGATAGCAAGTTCTAGCATGGCTAGCTCGATCTACTGAGCAAATAAAAGTACATCTAAGACCAGTATTGTGCAGATTAAAACAGTGCAGTGCATGTATTTTATTTTACCTTCGTAGTCGTCCCGACATGACTTTGCCAGGTCTGCTAACTTTGCTGAGCCACGGAAACTGCATTCAGTAGAAGCTTCTGAATGCGGCGCTTCGCGTCCTCCGAGTAAATCGCCAGAAGCGCCGACACATCCTCATCACTCCACCGCTCCGATGATTTATTTAGTGTTGCTATAATAACTGCTTTCACAAAAGTAATCTCTTCGGGTGCGCTGGCCGAAGCGAGCAAATACAATGGCCGCTTACAAAAAAAAATTCAGAGTCAAACGGGCGTGGTTTGCATTCCGCACAGCCAATCAACGTATGAACTATTTTCTCCCACAACAGTCCCTGCTCTCTAGCAGGGACTGAAAAGCGGGTCTGACGAACTAATTTGAGCTACTTTAGTTCCTGGGGCTTTTTGGTGTGAACGCAAATATATCGTAGTTCTGATGAACTATTGTGGGAAAAGTACTCCGGTGTGAACGCGCCTATTGAAGCCTGAGCTGGATCTAAACGTATCCCAAACCCAAAATACACAACAAAGGTTTACTCTAATTCTAGGTTGCATTACGATATTGGTGTAGCAAACTCTAAAAGTAAGGGATATAGAAATATTCATCATACTATACTCTGTCGTTTTTTGGAAATATTCGACATACTAAAATGTGTCGTCTTTTAAATATTAGACGTACTATACTCTGTCGTTTTTTTAAATATGCGAAATACTATAATATGTCGTTTTTATGAAATATTCAAAACTATACTCTGTAGTTTTTTTTAAATATTCAACATGTTTTCGTTTTTTTTAAATATTCGACATACTAGTCTCTGTAGCTTTTAGAAGTATTAGACATACTATACTATGTCGTTTTTTTTGAAATATTCAACGTACTATGTTTTCGTTTTTATGAAATATTCAAAATACTATGCTATGTCGTTTTTTAAATATTAGACGTACTATACTCTGTAGTTTTTTTAAATATTCAACATACTATGTTTTCGTTTTTGCAATATTCGACATAGTATAATGTGTCATTTTATGAAATATTCAACATACTACACGTATACTATGTCGTTTTTTAAATATTAGATGTACTATACTCTGTAGTTTTTTTAATTATGCGAAATACTATACTATGTCGTTTTAAAAAATATTCAACAGACTATACTATGTCATTTTTTAAATATTCGATGTACTATTATACTCGTTTTTTAAATATTAGAAATACTATACTTTATCGTTTTTTACATACTAGTTTATGAAACATCAACAAGGGCAGATATGAAGACATGATGATGAAAAACACATAGTATGTCTGAAAAATAGATCTAAAGTCAATCATCTTCCGTGATTTATTTTCCGGCATACTATACTATGACTTTTTTCAACTTTTTTGTCTGAAATGTCAAGAAATCTAAATAATATCATGTCTTCATATCTGTCCTTGTTGATGTTGCAAATGGAGCTGCTGTGATGTAAAATGTCAGACTTGATCTAACCATTACATTATTATCGTATCGTTTATCGCACAAAATACTGTGTTAAATTACAGAATACATGGATCTGTCAATTAAACCAGATGTATGTTTGCTGTGGAGGAAGATTTATTTAGATTCCTTGACATTTCGGACAAAAAAGTCTGAAAAAAACGTTAAAAAAATCATAGTATAGCGTTTCAACATATTAAAGTCTGTTTAAAAACATCACTGTAGGTTGTTAACTAAAAAGTCAAACTATAGTACGTCGAAAATATCAGACAAAAACAACTTAGTATAGTATCTCGAATAAATAGTGCTGTGTGTTGATACAATTTGAATAAAAGTCGTAGTACAGTATTTAAAAAAACCTCATAGTATAGTATGTAAAAAAATACTTATAGTATGTAAAAAAAACCTCATACAGTATTTAAAAAAAAAGTCATGGCATAGTACATAAAAAAAAACAGGAAAGAAACACAAAGCAAGTATTTCCAAAAATAGAGTAATTAGCTCTATTTAAATGACACGTACTTTATTATTCTAAGATGTTATATTTAACGTTAACATGTCAGAGTCTTGCTGATTAAATGTTGTGTTTGTTTGCAATGCTAAAATAACTTGTATTACGATAAACATACAAACAGATCTGTGTACTTGTACATGTTGTACTTGTATGGCGTCAAACAGGTGGATATTCATCATTATCATCATATTGTAAAATGAATGTTTTTTCTATTAAATCTTCAGAAACACCAGTCGTCCTGAGTTTTGTGTTTGTTTCTAAGGTAAACATCTAATAGTGAATAGAGATCATGAAGCTGTTGAGTCTACAATAAAGTAATCCTTCAGAAAACCAATAAACACACAGCAGAGAGTTTATTCCTCAGGATGTACAGTTGTCATGCAGGTTTAATAACTGTTCAGTTTATATTAATCGGCGGGGGGAGGGAGGGTCTTAGCGACAGTTTCTATATTAATCTTAGATCTTCATCCTTAATGTGTAATAGTTACAAAACAGCTGTAGCAGCTACATAAATACGTTAATATTAAGCTCTCAGTCCAGACTCATGTCCTCGTCGTCATCCTTCTTGTCCTTGGAGTCTCCGTCCTGGTCCGACTTTGTCTCCGTCTCCATGGCTTTGGCAAAGGCTTCGACGTCTGCAGAGAGAGAGAGGTGATCATGAATTACTGCTGATGGTTTTCAATCATTCTTCATTAATAAAGATTTCCTATTATGCTATTTTTAGGCAATAAATAAATGTGCAAAATAGTCTTAGGATTTATTTTTCTCACATTAAACACACAGTGAACTTATTGCAGATTATTGCTGAATAGAGTAGCTTATCCAATGACAACCAAAGCTTTATAACATAATGTGTTCATTATGAGCTGGAACTCAAACTGTCCTGGCAGTCTGAAACATAAAGAGGGTTCTAAATAAAAAAATTAAATGTTTTATTACGAAAGTAAAAAATAAATGACATAACTCTCATTGAGATACTCTGACACAAAATACTTATTATGTGTTTCTTGATATTCTTCTTCCTCTTCTAACCTTCCTATTCTCCCTCCTCTTCCTCCTCCTCTTCATCCTCAAATGTTTTCAGAGCCATTGTAGGTGGAAACTCTTTCATGTATTCTCCTCTTTCTGTGTTCAGATCCTCGCCCACCCCCCTCAGAACTCCCCCATCAGAGCGTCCCCCCCCTCAGAGCGTCCCCCCCCTCAGAGCATCCCCCCTCAGAGCGCCCCCCCTCCCCCTTGGAAGCTGGTTTTCATATTAAAGTTTGTTAAAAAACATCACTATAGGTTGTTAACTAAAAGTCATGAAGTAGTATGTCAATAGAGATGAGAAAAACGTCATATATGTCATAGTGTACAATGTTGAAAATACCAGGAAAAAAACACATAGTACGTATTTCTAAAAAATAAATCTTAAGTCAATCATCTTCTGTAATTACTTCTATTTAATGACACGTACTTTATTATTCTTTTATGTCATATTTAATGTTGACATTTCAGAGTCTTGCTGATTAAATGTTGATGATGTTATTGTTTGCTTCTCTATCGGTCCTCTGATGGACCACTCTGGGTTTGGGAAATGCAGGAGAACGTTACCTGCCTGACTGCATTGTGCCAACTGTAGAGTTTGGTGGAGGAGGGGTAATGCTATGGTTGTTTTTCTGGGTTGGCCTCGGCCCCTTAGTTCCAGTGAAGCAGATTCTTAAAGGGGACCTATCATGCAAAATGCACTTTTTGATGTCTTTTGTACATAAATATGTGTCCCCCGGTGTGTCAGAAAACAAAACCCTCTCTCTTTTCCTCCGTACCCAAATCTCTAAAAACGGGGGAACAACGGAGCTGATCCAGATTTGTGTCCGATATGACGTAATATCTGAAATGTGGACCCACGGCCCTATCAAAAACGTTGCTATCAGAAACAATGCCTGACTGTTTTGGACGTAATATGGTCGGTGTTTACATTAGCATCGCTAACACTCAGAGCTAACCTGTACTGGAGAGAGCATGTGTGTGAAGAAGCAGGAAATAAAACTAGGAGCTCACCTTGTGGTAAACATGAGAGAGAGAAAGAGTTTGAGCTCCATACTGTTTCAGAAATAATCCTTGATGTGGTTGGGAACATGATGGCGTTTAATCACAGCAGCATTTAGCTGAGTATCTGCCGGGTAATTCTGAGCAGGCATTAGCTCCGCCTCCTCTTTTTTTTTTTTACAAGCTAAGGACCCAGAATCAGCGTTTCTCTAACAGCTGGAATAGAGGGATATGAGGGATTTCTAAAATGCATGATCTGTTTGGTATTTTGAGCAAAATACATCATAGACATGTTTTTATATATTTGTATATATCTGAGACCCATAATATATGCCTCGAAATAGCATAATAGGAGACCTTTAATGCTTCATCTTACCAAGTCATTTTGGACATTTCTATGCTTCCAACTTTGTGGAAACAGTCTGTGGAGGAAGAACCTTTCTGTTCCAGCATGACTGAGCCCCACAAAGCAGCTCCATCAAGGCCTGGGTGGATGAGTTTGGTGTGGAAGAACTTGACCTCAACCCCACTGAACACCTTTGGGATGAACTAGAACAGAGAGCCAGCCTCTCGTCCAACATCAGTGTGTGACCTCACTAATGCTCTTCTGGATGAAAGAGCTTCCCACAGACACACTCCAAGATCTATAGAAAGCCTTCCCAGAAGAGTGGAAGCTGTTATAGCTGCAAAGGGGGACCAACTTCAAATGAATGCCTAAGAGTTTGGAATGGGATGTCCTGAAAGCTCCTGTAGGTGTAATCAGAATCAGAATCAGAATCAGAATCAGAATCAGAATCAGAATCAGAATCCCTTTATTAGTCCCACAGAGGATACATGTACATTGTTACAGCAGAAAGAGCCAGAGACAGCTTCATGTTTCCTAAAGCATGCATACAACAAAGTATTAAAGATTACAAAAAAAATTATAATTTAAAAAAGTTACACGTTTTACAAAATACACAGTTTTTAACGGCATATATATATATGTATATTGTATATTGCACATAGTTGGTATTTAACAGCAAGGGGTGTTATAGTCTGTGTTGTTGTGTGGGGGGTCTACTAGGGGTTGTGGTGGTTTATAGTCTGACCGCTGCGGTATCTCTCTAATGTGTAGGTGCTCCAATACTTTTGTCTATATTGTGT